>JAGDYQ010000085.1:3898835-4171335 GCA_021962125.1 Bulinus truncatus | reverse complement strand
AAAGAGAGACAGTTTTGATTATACAAAGTTTAAAAAAAACAACAACATGGCGTTATGTCGTGTAAGAGATAAGGAAACTTAGCTTGTATTAATCTGTTTAGTTATACCTGAGTTTAAAGTTGTCGTCGGATATCGTTGATTGTTAGGGGATTTTTTTTTTTTTTGGCTTTAGATGATTGGTTCGTCATACGTGGATCATCCTTGTAACTTTGCTGCTTATCTTTCATACATTTGTATTTCATACATTTGTATTTCATAAATTTGCATTTCATAAATTTGTATTTCATACATTTGTATTTCATACATTTGCATTTCATAAATTTGTATTTCATACATTTGTATTTCATATATTTATATTTCCTACCTTTGTATTTCATACATTTATATTTCATATATTTATATTTCAAACATTTGTATTTCATACATTCATATTTCATATATTTATATTTCATAAATTTATATTTCATATATTTATATTTCATACATTTGTATTTCATACATTTATATTTCATACATTTGTATTTCATACATTTGTATTTCATACATTTATATTTCATACATTTATATTTCATACATTTGTATTTCATACATTTGTATTTCATACATTTATATTTCATACATTTATATTTCATATATTTGTATTTCATATATTTGTATTTCATACATTTGTATTTCAGAAAGTTAGAACACAATGTTAAATGTTCATAAGTTTTTTACATTTAGTTGTTATAAATATTTTCTAATAAGTTTCTAATTGTTATTAAGTATAAAGATTGTTTGTTATTTATGAAATGTCGTTTTGTTTTGATATGCATTTACGAGTGTCTAGAACGAATTAATTAGTGTTAAATCGCTTCATATGCAAACAATTAATTCATATGCAAACAATTAATTCATAGGCAAACAATTGATTCATATGTAAACGATTGATTCAGTAATCATCACATCTGTTTCCGATGATTGGTTTCGATCTGACTATTGATACTAGTCGAGGTATAACTTAATTCAAATAAACAATTAGTACAACGTTATTAATCTTAAGTTCTGGTGAAACTTAAAGTATGTTTCTTATAAATTTATATTTTCTTCTGTCTTCTATTATTTCTACCTATATTTATCTCACGATTTTAGTCTCTCTCTCTCTCTCTCTCTCTCTCTCTCTATGTATATATATATATATATATATATATATATATATATATATATATATATATATTAGGGAGCGACCGATATGCCTTTTTACCGATAGTCCGATACCGATATTTTCCCCCAGCATTTTTACCGATACCGATACCGATATTTTATTTTTAGGGGCTGTCCATTATTTATGTCAACAAATTTTTGCCGATTTTTACCTCCCCCCCTAGTCAACAACTTGTCAAACTTTCCGAGACCCCCTATAAAATTACGTCAACATTTGATTACTCCCCCCTAAAAAGGTGGCTTCCAAAATGTTTATGTGGCAAAATTTGTAGGAATATAGTTAGTTTAATTAAAATACTGAATGTTAAGCGAGTGTGTAACACAGAACTACAAACGCTGCTTAATTTTCCTATTTATTAAGTAATTATATTAAATTTAAAAAAGTAACATTGTTGACGTCAACTTTTCTTGACCTCCCTCCCCTCCCCCTTGTCAACAATTGTCAAAAATTTTCTGACCCCCCCTCCCCCCTATTTTGTTGACGTAATTAATGGACAGCCCCTTAAGCAACAACAATGCCAATTGCCAAACACGTGTTTCTCTCGTGCTAATACAGCTAATGACGTATGTCAACCCATGCTTACCCCTTCTCTGTCATATTTCGTGACACTTCGCCGACACGTAAGTCTTGTTTCCCCCCCCCCCCAACTTCCCATCCCAACAAAAATACGCACAGATGTTCACTAATTGTATCTTTCAAGGTCATACATTAGAATTAAGAAATGCCAATCCTATTGTTTCAAGGTCGTATCTCTGATGTGAACGTGACAATTTCTGTGTACGGGTTTTTTTTTTTCCTTTTTTTTTTTAAATCTTGTCTGATCTGGTTATAGAATTGGGTTATTTACTGATTTTCTTTTCTGCAACTCTGTTGTGAAAAAAAAAAACAATGTATCGGCAGCCAAAAAACGGCTGGTCCGACAGTTAACCCATAGTGCCAATATCGGTTCGACTATCGGTCGCTCCCTACAACATTCGGCCGATCCGATACTAACCGATAGTGCCAATATCGGTCCGATACCGATAGCGATCCGATTATCGGTCGCTCCCTAATATATATATATATATATATATATATATATATATATATATATTGGCCCCATACCTAATGTCATACGGAGGGGGGTGTTTCTCCTTATTAGGAAGTAATCCCCCCCTCCAAAGAATAAAACAATATTTGCACGAGTAAAGTAAAATAAATATACATTCACAAAATGACAATTTCTTATGAAAATTTGGAAATTTAAATTTATGTTTTAGCATTTATTGAAATATTTTGCAAAGGAGCTCTGCATAACAGATGATCATTATGGAGTCTTAGCCAACCCGAGGATTGTGTTCTGTTTACCAACAAATGTTTACATGTCATTTTAATACTGCACATAAAGCCTGCTGTTTATAATGTGAAAGTACAAATTCTTTTACCGCATTGAAAAAAATTCATTTCAAAAGTAGCCAACATTTACATTTAAACGTGATTTGTTTAACCGAGCTGTCGGGTGGGGATGTCTTGAAAAAAAATACAATCAATCTAAACAATGCAGAAACATTTAACGTCTCTCTTTCGGCGCCCCTTCCTTGTTCAGCGCCCCTCTCCTTGTTCTGCGCCCCATCCTTTGTCGGCGCCCCATCCTTTGTCGGCGCCCCATCCTTGTTCGGCGCCCCATCCTTTTTCGGCGCCCCTTTTCTTGTTCGGCACCCTTCCTTGTTCGGCGCCCCTTTTCTTGTTCGGCGCCCTTCCTTGTTCGGCGCCCCTTTTCTTGTTCGGCGCCCTTCCTTGTTTGGCGCCCCTTTTCTTGTTCGGCGCCCCATTAACGAAGAAAATTATTTTAATGTCATCACAACTTTCACAAGTTAGTGAAGTTACAATTAAAAATTAATACATTTTTACTTTTTTAGTTTGACATTAATTATTTACAGCTTTATCTTAATTTTCTGTTTGTGAACAAGTAAAAAGTAAAAACAACAAATTGTTTGTTATAAGGTTAATTTTAAACAATAAACTTGCAGATTTCTGAGATTATGCAGGCATTGTTTGTGTTTCTGACTTCGGTCTTCCGGTCTGCCTTTTCAAATCTTTTGTTCTTCTAATCTTCTTCATCTGCAAGACACCCTTTCATTAATAGCAAAATATCGGTATCGGTATCGGCAAAAATGCTGGGGAAAAATATCGGTATCGGACTATCGGTAGAAAGGCATATAGGTCGCTCCCTAGTATCCTACCTACAGTATAGACTGTAAACTTAAGAGTAGTGTAGGCCTACAATGTAAGAATATTGTACACTGGAAGAATAGTGTAAATGTCAAATGTACGAATAATGTACACTTTAAGAATAGTGTAAGTGTACATTATAAGAATACTAAGCAATTTGTGAACTTTCATAATAGTTCGAAGCTCGCATTTCTTTATACGTTTTAATTTCTTTAGAGTTATTTCTAAATACTGTACAGTAAGAAAATATTGTTACAGTTTACGAAAACAGTACAATTTCAAAATACTTTAAAAGTTACAGAAAAGGTTTAATGATTTCTTTTCTCTCTCAGCGATGGTACCAACATGCCAACTTCACACCATACTACAGGTGTTCTGAAATATTTTTTTTTAAAACACGTTCACTTTGTTTTTTTTGTCTTCTAAATAGGATACAATTTCAAAACACCAAATGCTGCCAATTTTCCTGCCAATCGAAAATATATAAACAAATAAAGTAATAAAAATCAAGCCAGACATTATTATTGTTGTCGTTAAGACCTGAGCCAAAATTTGAACATTTCAAAGTTTTAAACAAATTCTTCTACAGAAAAAAATGTGTGTCTATTGGCAAAGGGAAGAGTAAGGGGGGGGTATATTTTCTAAGACTGTGCAAGAATTATCCGCATTTTGTCTGCCTAGTAAAAACTAAATTTAGGAAATAAATGAAAAATTCATTTCCAGTACACGAGGTATAATCGGCACAGGGAAAAATCGGATACTTAGCAACGGCATACTAAAGGATTGTATGGATCACATATTACACATAATCTTACCTGTGGTAGACATACCACATATTAGACATAATATTTTACCTGTTAGAAACCACAGATTAGACATAATATCTAACCTGTGGTATAGAGCACATATTAAACAATATTACCTGTGGTACAGACCACATATTGGACATAATATCTTACATGTGGCACAGATCACTTATTAGACATAATATATTACCTGTGATACACACCACATATTAGGCATAATATCTTTACCTGTGGTATAGAGCACATATTAAACAATATTACCTGTGGTACAGACCACATATTGGACATAATATCTTACATGTGGTACAGATCACTTATTAGACATAATATATTACCTGTGATACAAACCACATATTAGGCATAATATCTTTACCTGTGGTATAGACATATTGCAGCTGAGGCCTATTTCCCTAGTACATCCGCTAATGGTGACGTAAGCTAAAAACTCCCATTGAATCAAAAATGGTCTCCGCAATATCGCATTTTAAAAAAAATATCAGATCACATTTAAATCATCATACATGTATATTTGTCTTTATGTTTGGAGAACTGTCTCTACTGTTTGGTCTGTGTTGAGTTTAAAGTTCAGACTTGCTAAATAAAAAAATATTCAACGCGTTTATCGCCCCGGAATTTTCGTAATAGTGTGTGCTATAAAATCGATATAAATTAAAAACTTACTAATATTAAGGATGGTTATGTTAATATTATTTGTTTCAATCCAGTTTATACAAATCAAAGGATTTAGTAGTTACAATCATTCCTATATTTCTTTAGCTCAGCTTTTTGGTTTATATCTATCTACCTTTTCATTTCAACTATTTCACATTTCTGTTATTTTACTGACAGTGTAATATTTACGACAATGACGCCTCTGTTCTTGCGCCAAGTCCAATAATATCCCTTTAGGACTTTATTTACAACATTTTTTTTATAATTGCGACGTTTGAAAACTATTTAACAAAGATTTTAGTTCCTTGCATCATTTACATCCGCGGCCATGGATAAAACCTTATTTGCATGTCGTCTATATATGGTACAACGGTCATCTACCCTAACCTCACACAAACAAATATCAGCTACTAGAGAATATTATGCTCATCATCAATGTAAATTGATCTTCCAGAAGCCGCTATGTTTGCGTTGTTGTGATATGAAGTATCAATATTTAGGTGTTACACTATAAAGGAAAATAGAGGCATTTTTCGAAGTAAATATTACAGGTCATTTTGATAGCTGATGCGGATTCTGTATGATATATATATATATATATATATATATATATATATATATATATATATATATATGGGGGTGGCCCAAAATAACTTTTTGTCAATTTTTTTGGAGCATTTTGTTTTTTGGTTTTCTTTGACTTGAAAACAGCACAGTAAAAAATTTCATGAATATATGACTACATTTAGTACTGCCTCATCGACACTGAAATTTTAAATCATTTTGAATGAATTTTGAATGCGAAAGTTTTAGAATAATCTATACAATTCTAAAAGGTTCTGAAATGTTCTATGAAATATCTAGATGGTTCTAGAAACTTCTAGAAAAACGTGGAAAACTTGAGAAGGTTTCGAAAAATTCTAGAAATCTCTAGAAGTTTTGATTTTCATACAAATAGTCAGCTTCACCAGTGCATTTCAATTTAGTTATAAAAATCAAGTGTTATAAGATCAAATGTTACGGCCATATAAATATCATTCATTTAGTTATGACTACTAGGTCGAAAAGTGATTTTCATTTAACTGGCACAGAAGTTGACACAACTCCTGTTTATTGAGCTAGGTACTTCCCCTAATTGAGCCTACTGTTTGTATGTTTACAAACACAGCCGTCTAGCAGACAGTTGATACTATTTTTTCTTGAACTATTTCTTTGCTTGTATACTGTCCAGTGGACATGCCAATGTTTATTGAGCTAGGTACTTCCCCTAATTTCAACTACTGGCCAATGGTATGTTTACAAACACAGCCGTCTGGTTGAAATTCGGTAGCACTTTTTCATGAGGACATACTAATGTCTATTGAGCTAGGTACTTCCCCTAATTGAGCCTACTGTTTGTATGTTTACAAACAAAGCCGTCTGGCAGTTAGTTGGTACTATTTTTTTCATGACCTATTTCTTTGCTTGTTTACTGTCCAGTGGACAGGCCAATGTTTATTGAGCTAGGTACTTCCCCTAATTGAGCCTACTGACCAATGGTATGTTTACAAACACAGCCGTCTTCAATAAGACATATTCAAGCGCTTTAAGACGTTTCGGCCAAAAATAAGACAGGCAAAATTTAGTATATGTCACGATGTTCGACTGGAGCAAAATATAAAGCCGTTAAAAGAAGAAGTGATAACATTTGGTTCAAATATCCTCCAAATGAAAGACAACTCAAGATATTTGCCACGTGAAGATTACAAAGAAATTCTGACTCTGAATCTTGTCTTCCTGTGAGGAATTCCTTTCCCCTCACCCCTTGAGGTGCGTCTTCATGTTCCAGGAGCTTGTCATCATGCAAGGTGGATGTCTAAAATAATCTACATCATGAATATTTATCTCTTCCGTCATCAGCTCAAGCTGACTAAGCATGAAGACAGATCATTGCAGAATTTGGTATCTCTGCATCCTTGGTTTACATTAAAGCTTAGATTCAGTGTCCCTTTCTAGCAGACGCCCCTCTGAATGATCTTCTTATTGATTTTAAAAATGTTTCTCCCTTTATTTCTCAGACTGCATTGAAAACGATTGTCCGACATCTCTAGTACCTTAGTTCAGAACACATTCTTCTGGTTCTCTTTTCTCAACGTGTCTCGGTGGATGAGAGAAACAGCCTTTCTGCGAAATTGAGGCAATTCATGGAGAAATCTTCTGATGATCAGAAAGAAGAAAGGTGCATCCGCAGCACAAATGATCTTTCAGCACTTCATAATGTGACATGAAAGGATTTTGTGACCTCGTCATCGCTGCTCTGCTTTAATGCTTTTCTGCTTCCCACAAATTTTCTCAAGACTGATGCTTCCACATGGCAACAAACTCCATCTTTTCAGAAGGCAACAACAGTGGTCTCTTACTCATACCACAGAATATACCTCAGAACAAACCACAGAACATAACACAGAACATACCACAGTGGTCTCCCTTGAATGTTGCCAGTGACTGTGTCGAGCGGGGGATTTCACAGGCGTCATCATAGAGAGAGAGAGAGAGAGAGAGAGAGAGAGATAGATAGATAGATAGATAGATTAGATAGATAGATAGATAGATAGATAGATAGATAGATAGATAGATAGATAGATAGATAGATAGATAGATAGATAGATAGATAGATAGATAGATAGATAGATAGATAGATAGATAGATAGATAGATAGATAGATAGATAGATAGATAGATAGATAGATAGATAGATAGATAGATAGATAGATAGATATTCTGTGTCAGGTATCCAGCTGGCTAAACATTTACCACAACCTGAAAAAATGTCAAGTAAACCAAAAGTAATAATCTGTTCAAAGTCAATGTAAGAATAAAATGTTCATATCCTCCACCCTGTTGACCTCCACGGGACAACTGTAGTTTTCTCATTTTGCGGTGACCACTATGGGACAGCTGTAGTTTTCTCATTTTGCGGTGACCACTATGGGACAGCTGTAGTTTTCTAATTTTGCGGTGACCACTATGGGACAGCTGTAGTTTTCTCATTTTGCGGTGACCACTACGGGACAGCTGTAGTTTTCTCATTTTGCGGTGACCACTATGGGACAGCTGTAGTTTTCTCATTTTGCGGTGACCACTATGGGACAGCTGTAGTTTTCTCTTTTTGCGGTGACCTTGTTTTCACCCTCACCAGAGGGGAGGCTGCCATTACTATGGAGGAAAATTGAAGTTGCTGGTGATCAAACTCGTGGCCTGCAGCAGGTTAACAGGACTCACAGCCAGACGGACAACGTTCCTCCATGGTCTATTTCAGTGCTGCCCAGAAATGCGTTGTTTTAAAAAAAATACTATGGCCTCGGCTAAATTTAATTAAATTTTAATAGCAATTTTTTATAAATATACATTGCCTACGTAAATAAAATGTAAAATTATTTTGCAGTTCAAGCTCAGTTGGTGAGTTTGTTGGTTTTGAAAATTAACTCTATAAATAAATGAAATGTTGCTATAGTTTATAACACTTGGAGAGGAGAGGGTTAAATCTTGTTTTTATAGACCGAGTAGATTTTAATGATCTTCTCTTCTTTTTCTTGAAGCTCCTCCTTACAGCTAATGAAACAAGCACGATCCTTCATAAAGCTATTGCAGCAAGTAAGCTCCTTCTTACAGTTTTTTTCAGAAAGCAAGCTCTTTTATACATATATTTTCAAAGGATACAAAATGCAATTTTACATACTATTTCAGAAGACAGTGGCTAGCTTTTCTTATTTAACATTATTAAAGTAAATTGTACTTTCATGTACCCCCTAAAGTGAAGATGGGCTTTTGTTGACCCCGCCCCCCCCCTCTTCTTCCTTTAATCCTAAATGTTCACTACACTAAACGGCTGACTGACCGGTGTACTGACAACTTAATCCCTACATCAAGTTCTGGTCACACCCCCGGGAGATCTGTACCACTGCTGCGTCTAATCTGACGACCATTATGTCCCGCTGGACCTACCATTAAATTACATAAGGTCTTAATGGAGTCGGCTATAGAAGCCCCCCCCCCCCAACTCAACAGACACACACCCGACTCATCAATAAATGTCAAGTGTAAGGAAGTGTGATACTAAACTGCCGACTAACAATTACTCAAACTAATGTTGTATCAAGATAGTGCTGTGTAATGAAGTGTAATTCTAAACTGGGGGGGGGGGGGGGACATACAATACTCATACTAAAGGTGCCAAGCACAGAGTAAATAACTGAGCAAGAGAGTACACAAATATCTTACGAAATGTTCGAGGCGGAGATTTGTATCTCTCTTCATCCAGTGAGAAAACATAAAATAGGTGAATGGCGCCAGGCAGGGCTTGAAACCTCCTAAACCACGGAGATCACAACCGCCCACAATAACCTTTAAAAATGTCAGACTTTTGTTTAACAATGATGAGACGTGTAAAAATATTTACTACACGGACTTACCATCTACGCAGTCTGATGCAGTTTCATACTGTTTCATCCAAGGTTTGTCAGTGCTTGTAGTTGGATGGCTGGGTGTCTGGACGGCTGGATGGTTGTGTGGCTGGATGGTTGCGTGGCTGGGTGTCTGGACAGCTGCATGGCTGTGTGGCTGGGTGTCTGGACGGCTGCATGGTTGTGTGGCTGGGTGTCTAGACGGCTGCATGGTTGTGTGGCTGGCTATCTGGACGGCTGCATGGTTGTGTGGCTGGGTGTCTGGATGGTTGTGTGGCTGGGTGGCTGGATGGCTGTGTGACTGGATGGCTGGATGGTTGTGTGACTGGGTGGCTGGATGGTTATGTGGCTGGGTATCTAGATGGCTGCATGGTTTTGTGGCTGGGTGGCTGGGTGGTTGTGTGGCTGGATGGCTGTGTGACTGGGTGGCTGGATGGTTGTGTGACTGGGTATCTAGATGGCTGCATGGTTTTGTGGCTGGGTGGCTGGATGGTTGTGTGGCTGCGTGGCTGGATGGCTGTGTGACTGTGTGGCTGGATGGCTGTGTGACTGGGATGCTGGATGGATGTGTGACTGGGTGGCTGGATGGTTGTGTGACTGGATGGCTGTGTGACTGGGTGGCTGGATGGCTGTGTGACTGAGTGGCTGGATGGCTGTGTGACTGGGTGTCTGGACGGCTGCATGGTTGTGTGGCTGGGTGGCTGGATGGCCGGATGGTTGTGTGGCTAGATAGCTATTGGGCTGGGTGATACTTTGTATCGAGCAGGATCTTCATGCTGCAAAGCGACCTGCATGATGTGGATTACGTGTTTGAATCTCGGCGAGCCCAGTCTCCCGTGGTTTCTCCATGGGGATGAAATAAGGGCACTGCAAAAAAATAAATGTATTTCAGTAATATCATCAAGCTTAATTTTAAATGTCGGAAACAGAAAGCAGATATGCTAAATATACCAGTGTAGTTTAATTATTGCAAATAGGCCTAGGTTAGGTATGCCATTGTAATTGAATAAATACAATGGGAAGAAAACCTGTTTCCTTGTGTTCCTATTATTAATTAAAGATTTTTGAGTTAGCCAACAAACTGAACGTATGATTTTATTAGAGGAAGATTGAAGTTTAGACAGACTAAACAAACTGGGCGTATGATTTCATTAGGGTTTATTATTATTCATTCCTAATGATTAAAAAGTATACAAAACCATGGGGATCTTTTATTGGTCTCCATATGCACTGTATCATGAACCACAGAACACACCACAGAACACAACACAGAACATAACACAGAACATAACACAGAACACACCACAGAACATACACAGAATATACCACAAAACATACCACAGAACATGAAGGATTTATTATGGGGGGTTTGCGCCAAAACGTGACCTATCCTAAGTCAAAGTCTAACGGACGCCTGCTCAAGTCAATGAGGTTCTCTTCTCGGCCATCTTTGATCACACACCAAAAGCAAAAACACAACAAAAGGAAAAACAAAAAGACCCAGTGAATGATGGATAACGTCAGATTAATTCAATGCCCCCCACCAGCCCCACCCCTCTCAGAGAAGTTTTCAATGCATCAACTTAGACACCGGTTTCCTCTCAGTGGGTCAAGTGGCGATAAAAAGAAAAGGGTCAATCTTGGAGGTGAGGGGAGGGGCGGGGATTTTGGGCTGGGGGGGTTGATGGGGAGGGGGAGGGTCAATAAAATCGAACCTTGAACGAGAGTTTAACGTGTCGCCATCAGACGTCCGAGCTTCACGTGAGACACTTGAGCTGGACAGGCGAGAGCAGGTCAACTAGAAGTTTAGTTCAGAAGCAGACCTCAGAGAACTTATCCCATAATGTCTTGACGTATGTTAAGTTCACAAACAGACCTCAGAGAACTTATCCCATAATGCCTTGATGTATGTTAAGTTCAGAAACAGACCTCAGAGAAATAATCCCATAATGTCTTGATGTATGTTAAGTTCAGATACAGACATCGCCAGCAGTTTCTGAAATTTCTTGTTGCATAAGTCAACAAGTGAATGGATTTTGTTCATTTTTTTTCACCTGAATTATTTTGAATTTCAATTATAGACACAAACAAACACACTCACACACACACACACACACACACGCACGCTCGCACACACACACACACACACACACACAGAGGAACAGGTGGCCTAGTGGTGTAGAGCGATGGACTGTCGAGTCCAATGTTCCCTTCTAAGGTGTGGTATGAAGTGAGCAAGAAATTTTGTCTGTTTAGCGACATTTTTGTTTGAGGCCAAAATTTGTGAGCGATTTAAGCGATGTCGTCCGTCGGAGTGAGCGATCGTACGTGTAGTATGAGCGACGCTCTGAATACGTGTGAGCGATCGCTCACGCGCTCAGCTTAGAGGGAACATTGCTGTCGACCTGAGAGTCTTGGGTTTGATCCACGGTGACAACAAAGAGAATAAAGGCCCTGAAAGCCTAAGAACGGATCTGCGGCTTCACCCTATTTACCAAAATAAAAAGTACATTTCCTATCATTGCATCAATAATATGTGTCACCTCCCCCCCCCCACCCCTTATAATAAAAACAACAAGTAGTTCAATAACATGACACTATATTGAGATTTCAGGTCGTAATGACCTTTGTCGTCTGCTCATAAAAATAAATTCACATTCAGTATAACATGATTGGACGACATCTGTCAGATATGGCGTAAAAAACGGATGCAGGTGACGGAAGTGGATACATGTCGATCAGGTCGTGATATTACATTACAAAAAATTACCGGGAAAGCAAGCGAAATAAAAAAAAAAGTTCCACGGCTGTTGTTGAACACGTATATAATTTTTTGGTAAAGGGTGTCAGACCAACAAACTGCGGCCCTCGGACAAAGTATTCGGCCGTTCCATCCGGCCCGTGCTTCGCCCCAATCCCTCCGCTCGTTCACATCAATGACGTTTTAAATTTTAATTTATATTAGTTCCTATAAACAGACCCCGTTCCACCCACTTATGGCCTGTGCCTAATCAAACAATTTTCTCACCCCTGGGGTAGAATATTTCTGTATGATTGTTACAAACAAGTGTTAAGTCATTGTGTTCTCACCCCATGGGGGGTAGACTATTTCTGTAACATTGTTACGAACAAGTGTTAAGTCATTGTGCAATGATGGTCTAGTGCAGCTCTTCACGTAAACAACAGCAACAAAAAAAAAACGTGTCCAATAAATTGACATAGGGTTCATTAAACTCCTGGGTCATGTGTCAGGGTCAACCGGTACATATTAAATTTCTCAAGACAAACTAAACAAAGTTTATTAGCAAATGGGAAAAAGAACCCACACAAATATATTGAAAAGATGAAAATATTGAATTGACTTGCATAATTTAAAACAAGTTGGCCCAGATGTAAATCTTTAAACTGACAACAAATAAAATGAAATATCTCAGCGATTTTATTTAAAGTGGTGGATGGTCAAGGAAGCTTGTAACCCGCATTTATCTCCCCCTGACGGTCAGTCTGGTAGTTAAGAGTACATTTTTGTCCACGGCCAGCTGATCACGTGACTGGGATTCATGCGCCAGATGAACCAATCATCAATGACATCGGAATAAACAAGCCAAGTCCTTTTAAAAAGAACAAAAAAAATATGTTTTGTACTCGAGGAGAGAGAGAGCGATAGAGAGAGAGAGAGAGAGAGAGAGAGAAAGAGAGACGCAGAGAGAAAGAGCTAGGAGGAGGGGGGCAGGGAGGAAGACAAGGTAAGGGAGAGAGGAGGAAGAGAGAAACAGAGCAGGGAAACATGGAGAAAAACAAAAATAAAGAGAGAAAGAGAGAGAGAGATAGGGGTTGAGGGTGTATCCTTGTCAGTGCTGCCAATTTAGCATTTTTAATGCCAGATTTAGCATTTTTTGTGCGATCTAGCATCAAAAATTTTGATCTAGCATTTAGCAGGAAATCTAGCATTAAAATGAAATAAGTTAGCAGTTTTTTTTGGTCCATGAATAAGAAATATTGACAAAACATATACATTTATACCAGTGAGATCCAAACATTCCATTTATCTAAGACTTGGCCCAACTCGCCCAACTATTTGCTATAAATCACTAGACTATCTAGGAGGCGGTGTACTAATCGTCTAAAACTAATTGTTGAGTTGGAGTTTTTTAGCATAAAACATTGTCTTGTGGCAAGCTACCCACAAGTTTCTTTGGGGATTAAGTTACCTAGTGCGGCCGTTTACGGTTACGCCCCCCTAGGAGCATACCTGTGTTGGTCAGTGTCACACTATTGTTTAGTCTAAACGGAATGTGCCCAGATCTGACCCATCCACACCTGAGTGCTTGTAGGTTAGCTGCAAGAAATATTTTATGCCTTATGCCTACAGCCCCGTAGCGTGAAAATTCTACAGCAGGGGCCAGGCAATAGCAGGGGGGCAGGTAATACATTTTACTAAGTAGAACAAATAAGCAGAGGGGGCAGACAAAACGTAGGGGAGGCCGGCCCCTGCCCCCCCCCCGCACGCTACGGGCCTGTATGCCTACCAGTACGGTGTGTTGGACAGTGCCATACTATTGTTCAGTACTGTAAATGGAATGTGTCCCGATCTGACCCATCTAACCCTGTCAGCTACAGAGACAACAAGTGATGTTTTATGTCAGCTATTATTGTTGTGTGTAAAAAAAAAACTCTAAAATTTAGACATTTTTTTTCCATCATAACAAATATTACATCAAAGTCTGGTTATACGCTAGTCGTTTGATATAGTTTGACTGTTCCCGTTTAACTTGCTCAATATTGAGTATGTTGCCAATTTAGCCTTTTTATATCTGGAGCAGTTATACAGCGGTATGAAAATCGGGGGGAAAATAAAAAGAGAAACAAAGTACTTTCAAGAATTCTCGCAGTGAAATATATCTCAAACGGGCAAAAAAAAGTGCTGCTCAAATCTTGAATTTTCTAAAGAAATATTAGGCTAAATTGGATACGTAGATTAATACTACTTAATAAAAAAAATAATTCATACGATGTGCCACCTGACCTATGACCTTATAATGACATTTTATTGTAGTTGTCATTAATAAAACATAATTAGTAAGTAAAAATACTTTTTGGCATTTTTTTCAGCACTTGAAAAAAAAATCTAGCATTTTCTAGCATTTTTTCTTCTAAAATCTGGCATTTAAAACAATTTTACATTTGGCAACACTGATCCTTGTCCTTGCAGTCGTACTTATAAACAGTTTGGTTCCGAATGTCACAGCTGACCTACACGTTTACCTCTAGAGGCTGGGAGTGGGGGGGGGGTGACTGTTGGTAGGACAGAAGACATCCATCTGTAGACATCAGACACCAAAACAACTTTTTGCTCTCAGTGGCTTTCACCCCCACCCCCCCATCCTCAACTACATCTTTCAACCTCACACCGCTCCCAAATATTTACCAACGGTTACCAACACTCCACCACACCACCTATGTACTCGTTCCTATTTCTCTCTCCCGCTCCCACCCATACTGTCCTATTCCCGAACTCAACTTGGCTATTTCCTAAAGGAAACCCCGCACACACATAAACACACTCACACACATACACACACACACACTCACATAAATACAGAACAAGAACAACAATAGCTCACAGAGAATGTCTCGCCCTGCATGTCCGCTACCATCATTCATCAGACACGCACATGTACCCCTGGGTGAGTGGCATGGTGTCACCGACTGACCCCGAGGGAGGGGGGGAGTGGGGGTGGTTGAGGGGGTTATATCAGGGGAAAAAAATGAGAACATCGGTCAAAACAACACGTCTATGAAGAAAGTGGGTTGAAGATAACTTTCCCCTCCCCCCCCCCACACCCTACTCCACCCTCATCCTAACTCTATTCACTCCCTTACCTGGAGTAAGTCACACAATGTGTTGAATTAAGTTTCAGTCAAAGTACTGAAATAAAACAATACAGACACTTTGTTACGGGTCATTCTGGACTGACCAGACATCGATCACATAACGTGCTACAGCCATCCTCTTTATATATATATATATATATATATATATATATATATATATACAGTCGATTCCGCTTAATTGGGACACATCGGGACCGGGGCTTTTTGTCCCAATTAAGCGGCTGTCCCAATTAAAAATACAAATTTACTATTGGCTTCTTGGTTTGGTTTCTTTGAGATTTGTCCCCAATAAGCGGCTGTCCCAACTAAGCGGTGTCCCAATTAAGCGGAATCCACTGTATATATATATATATATATATATATATATATATATAATTAAAACAACAGCAACTGACCTCTCTGTGCCATATAATCCATTTCAAATCAAAACTTATTGAAACTGTTCGACAATACCGTGTATCATCCCTGTAGTGTAGCAGTTAAGAAATCATGGCTGTAGCCAAGAGCAAGAAATTGATTTTGTCGGTCAGATTTTCTTTATATTTATCGATAATATGTCTTCAATGACATTAAAAGCCCGTGTTATAATCTTTATGTGCATAACTAGCACTATGATTTGTTTCTGATGTGTGTTCCCCTTTACATCATTTATAGGTCAATCATTGTCCTCACCTTCTCCTCTACAGTTTGACACCTAGATTTTTTTTTCCTTTTATTTCAACAATCACGCCTTTTCATGCACAGATGGGATAAACGCAAAGTGTGGTTTTGATTTTGTAGAGTTGTGTAAGGTACATGATGAAAAAGATCAGAGATTTAGATTTATAACCACGGAAATGCCACAATGGTTTCTTAAATTTGATTGAAGAGGAGGACAAAGAGTAGACGAATGGAGTGTTAATAATACTTTATATGAACTAACATAAAAGTAATTGTTATCGATGCACATGAACGAAGGGGCGTGTACTGCAGTTCGCATCAAACTGATCAAATAGTCATACTTAACCCATGGGCAGTACATTGCATATATCTCGTCTAGTGGCCGAAATTTGTTTTCAAGATCACCATTTTAAATATGTTTGTAACAAAGTCACTGAGGTCTGTTTTCCAAACGAATGATATTGTTGACGTTACAAATTTTTCACATCCACCCCCTCCCCCCCATGTCAACAACTGTAAAACTTTTTCAGACCTGCCCCCCCCCCTAATTAGTTGACGTAATGAATGGACTATAGCCCTTAAGGGATGGTTTTAAGTCACGAACCCATTTAAGCTGCGTGAGGTGAGCTTGTGGGACTAACTTTCATCAGGAGTCAGGACATGGAAAAATTCCATTAGCTCTTACCGAGGATCAAACCCAAGACTTCCCAGGTCGACAGTCGAGCATCTGCACCACTCGGCCAAAACGTTTGTGTTTAGTCTTGAGACATTAAATTCTTGAGGATCTCAACTCCGGACACCAAGCTACTGAACTGAACGAAATATCCCCCAAGTTTCAGAAAATGGAGAAGAAACGACGAGGAGATGAGCGGAGTGTCGAGGGAGGAAACTGAATGACAGAAAGAAGGGTATGAATAAATATGATCCTTCATTATCTGTCTCCCCCCCCCCCCCGGGCAAAGCTGCCTCCATTTTGATCTTCCGGTAATCCCGGGATTAAACTGAATACATGCTGCTGATCGCTCGTGTGACAAACGTGTTAAAAGGAGATTAGAGAATTGTTCAACTTAATCCATCCAGGCATTGTTATCTGGCACCCATGATGAGGGTTTTTATGAGATGATGGCCTTGAACTCAGTCACATGACATAGTGATACTTTGTCTATCTGGTCAGCGAAGTGCGGATTGAGAGGTGTATTTTATAGATATATCATGACTTCTGCATATACAACTTCATGTAGATAGACATTAATACGAAAATCTAAACAATTTTGATATATATATATATATATATATATATATATATATATGTATCAAGGCGCTAATTTAACGGGACATGAGTTAGGGTAAAGCAGTGATGCATGAACTTATAAAATTTTAAATCACGCAAGGAAAGAAATTAAAGGTTACATTAGGAACAATACAAGTGAATAGTGTAAGTTCATTTATTTAAAGACAATAAATCTTTTCGATAAAATTTCATTAATAGATCCACACACACACACATACAGACAAATACACAAGACTTTGTTTATTCCACAAAATACTTAAAATAAATGAATTCTCGTTCAGTTTCATACCTTCTTAAACGAACGCCGAAGTTCTGCTTCGTTGTTTCTCTCTCTCTCTCTCTCTCTCTCTCACTCTCTCTCTGTCTGGCTCTCTCTATCAATCTATCTCTCTCTTTCTCTCTATCTCTCTGTCTGTCTCTATCAGTCTCTATCAATCCTTCTCTCTCTTTCTCTTTCTCTCTCTCTCTCTCTCTCTCAAAAAAATCTGTTTTCCATCTCTCTTACTCTCTCTCTTTCTCTCTCTCTCTCTCTGTCAATCTATCTATCTCTCTATATCTCGCTCTCTCTCAATATATCTATTTCTCTTTCTACCTCTCTCTTTCTCTATCTCTCTTTCTATCTCTCTCTCTATATCTATCTATCTATCTATCTATCTATCTATCTATCTATCTATCTATCTATCTATCTATCTATCTATCTACCTATCTATCTATCTATCTATCTATCTATCTATCTATCTATCTATCTATCTATCTATCTATCTATCTATCTATCCATCTTTCTATTTATATCTTTCTCTCTCACTATTTCTGTCTGCAAGAGACAGTTTTTTTTTTCAAATATAAGCCCTATTAAACTCTCAATAGTTATAAAAGCTCAAATGCATGCACCATACCACCACCCCCATTTAGCCTCCCCCCCCCCCTGGGTCATCCAACACTCTTCTGTATTGATCGACCTCCCCCCCACCCCACCCCCGCCTCAGACTTGTTGTCACCTCCGTTTGGCCACGTCTGCAGATATATGTGAGCTGAATTAAATCTTCGTAAAAGAAACCTATTAGTGTGTGTGTGTGTGTGTGTGTAAATATTTCACCATTTAGGGCGGCAATGCAATAAAGATGAGAAGAAATATGTTTGTTATCGCAATTCTTTATAAAACTTAAATTGGGCCGTTTACAGGCATCTTTCTGGGAGTGCATCTGGACGGTATACCCACCCTTTACCCACATGCTCATCGACATATTTTTTTTTAATTCTCGTACAGCAATCCCCCCGGGGGGGGGAGGGGGGTAATCCTGATTACCCGACTCTCCCCTGAACACAGTGTATCTCTCTCTCTCTCCCTCTCTCTCACTCTCTCTCTCTCTCTCTCTCTCTCCTCCTGATCTCTCTAAGTGTTAACTGAGGGCTGAGACTTGTGTCTTTTTGAGCCCGTGAGATCAAACTCTCTGTGTCCTTCAACATCTGGGAACTGCCCAGCTACCCGGCTGGTCCACCCTGTGGTCCGCCAGCCCGGGGCACTCGAATATCACATGATCCACGTTTTTTTTTTCAAACCAACACAATGTATAGAAATGAATGTGTGTTGTTTATTTTTATTTATAGTTTGATTGATGCAGTATTTATTGAATAAAAACAAATTAGAAATATCAACAAATGGAGATTTCCTCTTGACATGTTACTTGATTGATTAAATTTGTATGTTATTGCTTAAAAATACAACAACTTGTTTTTTTAGAGACATTACTGTCTGATTATTATCTCTATTTGTATTCATCAAATTTTTTTTTTTTTGTTTTTCAATGTATCCTCATCACGTTTTGATTATTTTTGAATTGGATTCATTTCGTTTTGAAAGAATTAATATCTGGACATCTCGTCACATTTCATGTTATTTTACTGGGGAGGAAATAATTTTGAAAATATAATTCTTTAAACATGCAAGTAAAACATCCGCATTTCAAATTTTGAATGACATTCGTCTTTGTGGGTGTGTTTGTGTGCGTGTGTTTGTGTGGTGTGCACAGCCGTTCTCAAGTCTTTGGGGTTCCTAGACAAACTCGTACACATATATTGCTGGTGGAGGGGTGGGTCTTAGAAGAAGTACCCATTGGGGCCCTCATACATAATATAAATTAATACTTAAATGTTTGACCGTAGGTTGTGGGGGGCCTAGACTGCCGCCTGGTCTCCTAGGCCGTAAGAACGACCACGTTGATGGTGCTTGTGATTGTGTATGATTGTCTGTGATTGTGTATGATTGTCTGTGATTGTGTATGATTGTCTGTGATTGTGTATGATTGTCTGTGATTGTGTATGATTGTCTGTGATTGTCTGTGATTGTTTATGATTGTCTGTGATTTGTATGATTGTCTGTGATTGTCTGTGATTGTTTATGATTGTCTGTGATTTGTATGATTGTCTGTGATTGTGTATGATTGTCTGTGATTGTTTATGATTGTCTGTGATTGTGCATGGTTGTCTGTGATTGTGTATGATTGTCTGTGATTGTGTATGATTGTCTGTGATTGTGTATGGTTGTGTGTGATTATCTGTGACTGTGTATGATTGTATGTGACAGTGTATGATTGTCTGTGTTTGTCTGTGATTGTGTATAGTTGTCTGTGATTGTGTATAATTGTCTGTGATTGTGAATAATTGTGATTGTGTATGATTGTGTGTGATTGTCTGTGATTGTGTATAATTGTTTGTGATTGTGTATAATTGTCAGTGATTGTGTACAGTTGTCAGTGATTGTGTATAATTGTGTGTGACTGTGTATAATTGTCAGTGATTGTGTATAATTGTGTGTGACTGTGTATGATTGTGTTTGTCTGTGATTATGTATGGTTGTGTGTAATTGTGTGTGATTATGTATGATTGTATGTGATTGTATGTGATTGTCTGTGATTGTGTATGATTGAAAATGTCGCGGATATTAAAGAAAATCACTAAGTAAAATAAAAACAAAATTCAACTTTCTGTGGAATTCTACACAAAAATATGAATTTCAACTTTAACTATAATTCATAATAGAACACATTGTATATTTATAGTACCTAGTTACTCCAGTGCGAATCTTTTAAATAGGTCTCACGTAATTCTACTTAAAAACAGTTATCTACGGTCGTCAAAAATTCCAGAAACAAGTTGCCATGCTAGACACAAATTCGTTTTTCAAGAAATTTAAAATGACTAAGTTGAAAATGTGTTAAAGAAAACAAAGTTAAAGACAGAGAGAAATCGCAAAGCATCAGAAGGTAGCATCACGGAGGAATCACAGCATAACGGAGGAATCACAGCATCACGGAGGAATCACAGCATAACGGAGGAAGCATATCATAACGGAGGCAGCATATCATCACGGAGGAATCACAGCATCACGGAGGAATCACAGCATCACGGAGGATTCACAGCATAACGGAGGAAGCATATCATAACGGAGGCAGCATATCATCACGGAGGAATCACAGCATCACGGAGGAATCACAGCATCACGGAGGTTTCACAGCATAACGGAGGAAGCATATCATAACGGAGGAATCACAGCATCACGGAGGATTCATAGCATAACGGAGGAAGCATATCCTAACGGAGGAATCACAGCATCACGGAGGATTCACAGCATAACGGAGGAAGCATATCATAACGGAGGAATCACAGCATCACGGAGGATTCACAGCATAACGGAGGAAGCATGTCATAACGGAGGAATCACAGCGTCACGGAGGAAGCATATCATCATGATGGAAGCACAACATCACGTAGAAGTTAGGTAACTGACATTTCATGCTATGAAAGTTGTATCCCGTTAACCACAAGTTTTATTTCTGTATAACACATTGTACACTCTTTGTGCACAAATTCAAATATGACAGAAAAGGTAAATTGTTAATATTCAGTTAGTTAGTATTCTTATTAATAGTTAGTCATTTTAAGTTAGTCAGTTAGTAATCAATCAGAAAGTGTATAGGTTTATTGGATTGCCTCAACATATTTAGTTAGTATCATCAGCTCATGCATTAGTTCGTCAGTTATTTCTTTAGTTTGTTAGTTTGTTAGTTCGTTAGTTGTTTAACCGGTTAGTTTATCAGTAAGTTATCCCATTAGTTTACCAGTAAGTTCACCAATTAGTTTATCAGTAAGTTATCCCATTAGTTTACCAGTAAGTTCACCAATTAGTTTATCAGTAAGTTATCCCATTAGTTTACCAGTAAGTTTACCAATTAGTTTATCAGTAAGTTCACCAATTAGTTTGTCATTAAGTTCACTAATAAGTTCGTCGGTTAGTTCTTTAGTTAATTTGTTGGTTAGTTTTTTACATAGTCCAACAATCAACTCATTTATTAGTTCTTTTGTTTGTTAGTTATCTCACCAGCTAAATTGTTAGTACGTTACCTAGTTAGCTAGTTTTTCAACTTCATAGTTAACCTTCCGATATTGATCCAACAACATGGTGTTTAATAAATTATGCACCCAGCTGTTTCCTATCCGGGTATATTGATTCGGAAAAATCCAGCTCGCAAAGACAAGATTAGTATTGTTGTGTTATTTTTAGTTTATATCAAACCCTGGGGCACACCAGAACATGTAGTGGTCTGATCACCCCCCTCGTGTCATATATTGCATAACTGAAGTCAGACAATGCTAGCAAGCAGGCGATGAGAAATAACCTAATGAAGGCTGGCAGCTAATGTGGCAACGGTTGAATGGATGATTAGAAATTTCCGTTCCGAAAGGTGACGATGAAGATTTAGAAAGCTGCCAATTTGAATTATTCATAGAACTGGATAACTGTGACTGAATGTGACATCGCTATTTGTTAGGTGTGACCAATTATAAAACTTCGTGTGTTTATGGGATGTTATGAATGGGTTATTACCTCGTTCTTTTCATCTAAATGCAGAATCATAATTAACATACGAATGTGTCTATTATTCAGTTATGTCCGGTTTTATCTCATTTTGACATGTTGAGGATTCTACCATGCATAAATCGATTGCATGCAAATTTAGGGGAAGAATATGGGATGACAATGTAGAACATGTAGATGACATGGTATGACAATATTGAACATGTAGATGACAATGGCATGACAATGTAGAACATGTAGATGACATGGCATGACAATGTTGAACGTGTAGAAATAACCTGCCAGGTAGGTCACTTATGGCCGTCTAGGCTAGAGGTGGGCAAATTTATGACCCGCAGGTCAAGTGTTATGTTGTTCCATTCTCTTTTTTTTTTTGCTGTGGCATTTTTCAAATAGATTGAACATTATGAAGACATTAACCCAGAATCTTCTCACCTAGGGTCAAACGTATCTCATGGCCTATCATTGATATTGTAGTTTAGTTTGTAAACAATCCTTCGGCAAAAGGTATCACTTCAATAACCTAAATAAACACATAATCCCTGCTAAATATTTAAACTCTAACTGTCATGTACTTAAAACAAGCTTTACCCCCCCCCCCCCACCTCCCTTAAATACACCACGCATTGAAGTCAATGGTCTTAAGTTTGTGTACTCCTTGTACGACACATGCGTGCATCAGCTACATCAGCTTTAATTTTATTTATTTATTTTTTGGTTTATTGTTTTTCGCTCGGTTTATAAACAAATTTCATTTCCTCTTACAGCTGCCCCGTCTCTCTCTCTCTCTCTCTCTCTCTCTCATAGGGCATCTTACAGCTGCTCCGTCTGTCTCTCTCTCTCCCATAGGGCATCTTACAACTGCACCGTCTCTCTCTCTCTCCCATAGGGCATCTTACAGCTGCTCCGTCTGTCTCTCTCTCCCATAGGGTATCTTACAGCTGCACCGTCTCTCTCCCATATTGTTTGCACATCCACTCTATCTCAACACTAAGCTATCCATCCAAACATAATTCGATTTAACTCAATATTTATCGACTTATCCAACTATTATGGAATTGTTGATGCTATCCATCAAGCTATTAATCTAGCTCTCTAAATGTATGTCTGCTCTACTCTCCCTCTCCCCCCCCTCTCTCTCTCTCTGTCTCACATAAAAACACACATAAACACACGCACATAAACGCACACACACACACACACACACGGAACTCTTATTTCGCTACTTCTGGTTTGCTAGATTCCACAAAATCAATTTTCGCTGCTAATCGATCTGTAAGGATTAAAACAGGAATGGGGAATTACTCTGATCAAATTAAAAGCTTTATATTTTGTCAAGTTGTAACTGGGTTACTGCGCCATGGTAATGGACGAGTTATATTTTTTTCAGTTTAATATTATGGTTAAATGTAGACAGAGATGTCCTTCGTAGTAGGGAACACTAGGGTCAGTGCCAAGTTGGCAAATACACGGCTCGCGTGCGAAATTCGGCAGCCCAGATAATTATTCTGGCACGCCGAATTTTGTTCATTTTTAAATCAACAAAATTAAATTTAAAATAATACTGAAACATAAAATTCTGGCACATGCACAGAAATTCGTTTTAATTTGATTTATTTTAAGGACTCAAAATGTTAATTTCGACTTGTTTCATTTTTTTTTTTTATTTTTGATAAAATCCTATTTTTCATCTCCGGGCATCCCTTATTCCACTTCCAAAGAGCCCATTCTCAGTATTAACTCCTTTAATTGTTGATGATATAGAAACCCCGAAATGTATTTATATATGTGGAAATATGTACAGCCTTCAACTAAAGCCCTCACTGACCTAAGAAATGCTTTGTGTATAACAATAGCCATTAGTTAGCAATGAGTTAGCAATCAGTTAGCTATCAGTTAGCAACCAGTTAACAATCAGTTGACAATCATTTAGCAATCAGTTAGCAATCAGTTAACAATCAGTTAACAATAACATGCTCAGAGTACTATTTTTAATATTGCAATTTAAGTTTGTTTGCGTAAAAATAATAACCAGAAATTTCAGATTTTTCTTTTAAAACAGGTACATGAATTATTTTCTAAAACATCGACAAGCACGCTGAAATAGAGTCTCAGAAACATGAAATAAATTTTAATATTTTACATCAACTCCATAATCTATGGCTGATCTTTACTTTGGAAGATACCTGTGGAGATTGTTGACAAACTTGTATTGTCTTGTGTGTCTTTGTGTGTAAGTATGTGCGATTTGATTGTGTGTTTTTATGTGAGTGTGTGAATCTGTGTTTGTGAGTGTGTATGGCTTGTGTGTATGTGTGTGTATGTGTGTGATGCAGTTTGTGTACTGGAGAGTAATGTGTGAGTTTAGGATTATTTAGGTTGTGGTTGTTGATTCCCGTCCAAGAGTTATCTATCATACTGAGTCATCAAAAACATAACCAAATCGCAACACCATAAATCGCCACCCCATAAATCACCACATCATAAAGCGCCACATCATAGATCACCACACCATAGATCACCACACCATAAATCACCACACCATAAAGCGTCACAGCCTAAATCGTCACACCATAAATCGCCAAATCATAAATCGCCACACCATATATCACCACACCATAAAGCGTCACACCCTAAATCGTCACACCATAAATCGCCAAATCATAAATCGCCACACCAAAAACCGCCACACCATAAATCGCCACACCATAAATCGCCACACCATAAAGCGTCACACCCTAAATTGCCACACCATTAATCGTAACACCCTAAATCGCCACACCATAAATCGCCCCATTGGAACCTATAAACCACAGTGGACTGGTGTTGTTTGATTCAAACTAAGTCCATGTCTTGATTCATTTGCCTTTATGATTAGAACAATATTAATTATTATCATCGACTGATACATTTTAATGCCCATTCAATGTCCATATTAAGCAATGGTGCCGAAATAAGTCAGTATAGTTTTAAAACTAACAAAAACAAAATCATATCTTTTAAAGTTCATAAGGAGGGGGGGGGTATGTTTTATTGGGCAATAACTGTGATCGTTGATTCTCTATGTTTTGAAAGTTAAAGAAATAAGAAAAAAATAAATAACGATATTTACGTTCTTTCAAACATTCGTTTATATCATAAGACATATGTTGGTGAAATATTGAACAGAAATAACAGCTATCTTCGATTTACTGTGTTCCCTCTGCACCTACCACCAGTTGTATTAGATTTATTGTGGTACATACCATTCAGGCCCAAGCAGAGACCATAGATATTTGAGACAGCTGAGATTCGAACCCATAGCTGTACAAGACCGACTGAACTCACAGCCTGATTGCCATCAAGTCCTCGCTTCAATATTTAGTACATAACAAATAAAAAATGCTGGTAAAAAAATTGTCATGTTGAAACATGTATTGGCCTACAGAAGGAAAGTATAAAAACTATGTTTGATTCTTTCTTGTTTTATTTCTAATCCATTTAAAAAAGATGTTTAAGAAAAAAAGCGAAAAAAATTATCTACGAAAAAAACCTGTAACGCTCGAACAATTAATTGCCTACACAGGTGTAATGTGAAGGTTGAATACATTAACTCAGTCAAGTGTGAAGTTAAAATCATTATCTGCAAGCCGTTATGTTCGCCTGAGGTTTCATCAAGTAACATAAAATTATCTCTTAAATTACGTATCAGATATTTAAGGCTTGACCTACTTTACTGTTGACATTTTACTTTTATTTTTTATTGTTTACGTTCACATCAAAAATATCAAGATTCTAATGTCATGTTCTTTATGTCAATTCATTTTATTATATGTATATATTTTTTTTAATTTCAAGATTAAAATATATTCTATTTTAAACTAATGTTTACAGATCAAAGTTTAATTCAGAGGCGATACAATTCATCATTTTATTCAGCGTTATTTTCATCATCATGTTAATCATTATGTTCATGTTAACATAGTATATTACGCTCATGATTATCTTCATCGTTAATCTCAACGATATGTTCATCATTAATCTCAGAATTATGTTCATCATTAATCTCAACGATATGTTCATTATTAGTCTCAGCATTATTTTCATGTTCATCATTAGTCTCATTTTAATTGTCGGCATTAATTTCATCAATAACCGCGAAGAAGGAAGCACTTGCTCTCGAAGAAAATTGTATTAACTAACATGCTGCCATCAATATTATCTCTGAATGAAACATGCTGCCATCAATATTATCTCTGAATGAAACATGCTGCCATCAATATTATCTCTGAATGAAACATGCTGCCATCAATATTATCTCTGAATGAAACATGCTGCCATCAATATTATCTCTGAATGAAACATGCTGTCATCAATATTATCTCTGAATGAGACATGCTGTCATCAATATTATCTCTGAATGAGACATGCTGTCATCAATATTATCAATATTATCAATATTATCTCTGAATAAGACATGCTGCCATCAATATTATCTCTGAATGAGACATGCTGCCATCAATAATTCTTCATCTATTCTGTGAGTATCAAGGGACGACATCTACAAAACAGCCATAAAATCAACAAATACAATTTTTAGTTCTGTTTCATCTGTTTCGATTTTTTATACATTTTTCAATCATTTATTTCGACGCTTGCAAATTGCATGCATTATTTATAATTCCACGTTTTAATATAACATAGAAAGAGGTTTAAAAACAATAAAACAATATGGCTGCAATCAGCCGGAATTTTTTTTTTCTTTTAATCTCTGTCATTGCTAGACGAATGGGAGGTAATTTGTAACAATGAAGACAAAATGAGAGAACTGTTTATTTGCCCTTGATGTTAGGTTCATTGGAACGGGAATAAAAATTATTGGCTAGATCCTGACAATTTTAATTCGCCACAAAATTTATGTTTTCTCTGTTTTATATTTTTTTTTACTCAACCATTTTTTTTCCCGCAATCAAATTATCTCCTCTTTACAGGGCCGCGGGGCTAAGGGTGAGTCACGCACGTTTGTTCAGGGGGCCCCGAGCATTAGAGGAGGATGAATCACTCTGTGAATGCATTTAGTGTCATTTGTCTAACTGTTTAAAACTATACAGGGTCCTTCATTGCGCATTTTACAAAAACGAAT
This sequence comes from Bulinus truncatus, assembly GCA_021962125.1. Classification (NCBI taxonomy): domain Eukaryota; kingdom Metazoa; phylum Mollusca; class Gastropoda; family Planorbidae; genus Bulinus; species Bulinus truncatus. The sequence goes on along the minus strand of JAGDYQ010000085.1, from coordinate 4,144,157 downwards.
AAAGACTACACAGATAAAAGGTTATCTAGCCTACTTGTAATCGGGTAACGAGATGGGCAAGTGTCCCACCTGCTTCCATTTTGTGCAGTGAATAAAATGTAAAGAGACAAACGGTTCGAAACCAATCTGAAAGTAAGAACATTCATAAGAACATTCTAAAATAATTTATTACAGACTTTTTTGTAAATTTTCAATACTGGTTGATTTAAAATGGAAGCTAGCTAGACGTATGTAAGATAATCTTAATACTGATTGTTTGAATCAGTGGTTCCCAAACATGTACGTTTCACGACCCACGCTGATTGATAGCTGTGATGTTTACACGACCCACTCTGATAGCTGTGATGTTTACACGACCCACTCTGATAGCTGTGATGTTTACACGACCCACTCTGATAGCTGTGATGTTTACACGACCCACTCTGATAGCTGTGATGTTCGCACGACCCACTCTGATAGCTGTGATGTTTTCACGACCCACTCTGATAGCTGTGAAGTTTTCACGACCCACTCTGACAGCTGTGATGTTCACACGACCCACTCTGATAGCTGTGATGTTTACGCGACCCACTCTGATAGCTGTGATGTTTACACGACCCACTCTGATTGATAGCTGTGATGTTCACACGACCCACTCTGATAGCTGTGATGTTTACGCGACCCACTCTGATAGCTGTAAAGTTCTCACGACCCACTCTGATAGCAGTGATGTTCACACGACCCACTCTGATAGCTGTGATGTTTACACGACCCACTCTGATAGCTGTGATGTTTACACGACCCAATCTGATAGCTGTGATGTTTTCATGACCCACTCTGATAGCTGTGAAGTTTTCACGACCCACTCTGATAGCTGTGATGTTCACACGACCCACTCTGATAGCTGTGATGTTTATGCGACCCACTCTGATAGCTGTGATGTTTACACAATCCATTCTGATAGCTGTGATGTTTTCACGACCCACTCTGATAGCTGTGAAGTTTTCACGACCCACTCTGATAGCTGTGATGTTCACACGACCCACTCTGATAGCTGTGATGTTTATGCGACCCACTCTGATAGCTGTGATGTTTACACAATCCATTCTGATAGCTGTGATGTTTTCACGACCCACTCTGATAGCTGTGATGTTTACACGACCCACTCTGATAGCTGTGATGTTCACACGACCCACTCTGATAGCTGTGATGTTTACGCGACCCACTCTGATAGCTGTGATGTTTACACGACCCACTCTGATAGCTGTGATGTTCACACGACCCACTCTGATAGCTGTGATGTTTACGCGACCCACTCTGATAGCTGTGATGTTTACACGACCCACTCTGATAGCTGTGATGTTCGCACGACCCACTCTGATAGCTGTGATGTTTTCACGACCCACTCTGATAGCTGTGAAGTTTTCACGACCCACTCTGATAGCTGTGATGTTTACACGACCCACTCTGATTGATAGCTGTGATGTTCACACGACCCACCCTGATAGCTGTGATGTTTACGCGACCCACTCTGATAGCTGTAAAGTTCTCACGAACCACTCTGATAGCTGTGATGTTCACACGACCCACTCTGATAGCTGTGATGTTTACACGACCAACTCTGATAGCTGTGATGTTTACACGACCCAATCTGATAGCTGTGATGTTTTCATGACCCACTCTGATAGCTGTGAAGTTTTCACGACCCACTCTGATAGCTGTGATGTTCACACGACCCACTCTGATAGCTGTGATGTTTATGCGACCCACTCTGATAGCTGTGATGTTTACACAATCCATTCTGATAGCTGTGATGTTTTCACGACCCACTCAGATAGCTGTGATGTTTACACGACCCACTCTGATAGCTGTGATGTTCACACGACCCACTCTGATAGCTGTGATGTTTACGCGACCCACTCTGATAGTTGTGATGTTTTCACGACCCACTCTGATAGCTGTGAAGTTTTCACGACCCACTCTGATAGCTGTGATGTTCACACGACCCACTCTGATAGCTGTGATGTTTACACGACCCACTCTGATAGCTGTGATGTTTACACGACCCACTCTGATAGCTGTGATGTTTACACGACCCACTCTGATAGCTGTGATGTTTACACGACCCACTCTGATAGCTGTGATGTTTACACGACCCACTCTGATAGCTGTGATGTTTACACGACCCACTCTGATAGCTGTGATGTTTACACGACCCACTCTGATAGCTGTGATGTTCACACGACCCACTCTGATAGCTGTGATGTTTACATGACTCACGTGCAAAAAAATAATTAAGATAAAAGAAAGAGAATAAAAGTGTTATCAATAGTATTTATAGAAGCCCCCATTTTGAATTGTGTTGATTTACAAACATTTAGGTTTTTATTATATAGAGAAACACAGTTGACATTGTGAATATTTATGTTCTGAATAATTGGAGCATACATCTATATCTTGTCGCTACCCACCTGAAATTAGTCAACATCATTGGCGCTGGGAGGGTACTAAGGTTTGTGCGGTCACACATGGAGCCTCACTAGGGTATGTGGAGCGCCGAAAAAGCGTTGTTAAATGTTTTTGCTTTTTTTTAGGAAAAATAGTTTAATGTTTTTTTTTTAAAAAAAAAACCTTGTAAATATATACTTAGCAATGAAGATATTTGCTTTTAATTTCACTGTGAGCTGTGCTTTGTTAGACAACATCCAACCCGTCATTTGGTTCATGGAGAATTGGTCTCAGTGTATTAAATTAACTGTCCTAGGAAGTTACGTGTCTGGGATTAAAAAAAAACACTTTGATGTCTGTGTGTGTTATTAAAGCATTAAATTAGTAGCCTTTTGTTCTGTACCCTTGGACCTATAAGCTGTCTTATTTATGGAAAGTCTCCAATCACTAATAGTGTGTGTGCTGTCCCTGTAAGGACGAGATGAAATCTCTTAGATCCAACAAACCACTAATGGGACGGTTTTTGCAGTGCCCTTCTTTCATCCCCACCAAAGCAGATAGTGCAATGACCATGGAGGCACCACGGGAGATATAGCGGGGACTTAAAATATCATTTGCTCACAGAAGATCGAACCAGTGAATCACTAATAGTATCACCACATGTCTACCCATCTATACACACTGCATTCACTCATTCAAATGTACTGACACAAGAACATGTCTACTCATCAAGAACATGTCTACCCATCAAGAACATGTCTACCCATCAAGAACATGTCTACCCATCTATACACACTGCATTCACAAATTCAAATATACTGACACAAGAACATGTCTACCCATCAAGAACATGTCTACCCATCAAGAACATGTCTACCCATCAAGAACATGTCTACTCATCTATACACACTGCATTCACACATTCAAATGTACTGACACATAACATGCATACCCATCAAGAACATGTCTACCCATCAAGAACATGTCTACCCATCTATACACACTGCATTCACACATTCAAATGTACTGACACAAGAACATGTCTACCCATCAAGAACATGTCTACCCATCAAGAACATGTCTACCCATCAAGAACATGTCTACCCATCTATACACACTGCATTCACACATTCAAATGTACTGACGCAAGAACATGTCTACCCATCTAAACACACTGCATTCACACATTCAAATGTACTGACACAAGAACATGTCTACTCATCAAGAACATGTCTACTCATCAAGAACATGTCTACCCATCTATACACACTGCATTCACACATTCAAATGTACTGACACAAGAACATGTCTACCCATCAAGAACATGTCTACCCATCTATACACACTGCATTCACAAATTCAAATATACTGACACAAGAACATGTCTACCCATCAAGAACATGTCTACCCATCAAGAACATGTCTACCCATCTATACACACTGCATTCACACATTCAAATGTACTGACACAAGAACATGTATACCCATCAAGAACATGTCTACCCATCAAGAACATGTCTACCCATCTATACACACTGCATTCACACATTCAAATGTACTGACACAAGTACATGTCTACCCATCAAGAACATGTCTACCCATCAAGAACATGTCTACCCATCAAGAACATGTCTACCCATCTATACACACTGCATTCACACATTCAAATGTACTGACACAAGTACATGTCTACCCATCAAGAACATGTTTACCCATCAAGAACATGTCTACTCATCAAGAACATGTCTACTCATCAAGAACATGTCTACCCATCTATACACACTGCATTCACACATTCAAATGTACTGACACAATAACATGTCACCAATCAAGAACATGTCTACTCATCAAGAATATGTCTACTCATCAAGAACATGTCTACTCATCAATAACATGTCTACTCATCAAGAACATGTCTACCCATCAAGAACATGTCAACTCATCAAGAACATGTCTACCCATCAAGAACATGTCTACCCATCTATACACACTGCATTCACACATTCAAATGTACTGACACAAGAACATGTCTACTCATCAAGAACATGTCTACCCATCAAGAACATGTCTAACCATCAAGAACATGTCTACTCATCAAGAACATGTCTACCCATCAAGAACATGTCTACTCATCAAGAACATGTCTATTCATCAAGAACATGTCTACTCATCAAGAACATGTCTACCTATCAAGAACATGTCTACTCATCAAGAACATGTCTACCCATCAAGAACATGTCTACCCATCAAGAACATGTCTACTCATCAAGAACATGTCTACCCATCAAGAACATGTCTACCCATCAAGAACATGTCTACCCATCAAGAACATGTCTACCCATCAAGAACATGTCTACCCATCTATACACACTGCATTCACACATTCAAATGTACTGACACAAGAACATGTCTACTCATCAAGAACATGTCTACTCATCAAGAACATGTCTACCCATCAAGAACATGTCTACCCATCAAGAACATGTCTACCCATCAAGAACATGTCTACCCATCTATACACACTACCCTGTAATTCAAGAACCAAATGTCTAACAAACCCCCCTCCCCCATCTGGTGATGGTACATATCAATGTTGATATCAACACAAGCATGGACGTGTCCTACTTATCTCACCGCCCCTCCCCCACCCACACCCACACACACACACGCGCGCACCTTCCCACAGCTCTCGTACATATAAAACACTTGCGAGTTTATGGTTCGGCATCAAGAGTTATGGCCCTCGGTGTAAGACACTTACGGGGTTATGTCCCTTTACAAAATAGCGCAATTCTCTCCCTTTGTCCAGAGAATTCCAAGCACAGAGATAATTGAAGCTGAGACTTCCACTCTTCTTCTTTCTTTTTTTTTGTTCTGGCCTTTTAGCCAAAATGGAAGCCCGTCACAATCAATAGCTGGCCAGAGAAGTAGTAGTAGTAGTAGTAGGGAGAAGTTTTACTCCTCTGTATTGTTTCTCTTCTTACATTTTTATAGCCAGTCCTTTAGTTGATTCTCTTTTTTTGTTTGTGTAGCCATTTCTTTAGTTGTTTCTCTTCTAAGTCTTCTTACAGTTATTTGTTTAAGTCTACTTCTGTTCAGTTCTTGTAGCCATAGTTTTAGTTAATTCTCTTCTTAAATTCTTGCAGCAATTATCTTTTTTTTTTTCCTTTTCTGCCATTCTATCAGACATTCATTAGTTTGATTTTTTATTTTACTATCCAGATGCATTCCAACAGCATTTCTTTGAGTCAACTCTCTTCTTACATTCCAACAGCATTTTTTTGAGTCAACTCTCTTCTTACATTCCAACAGCATTTCTTTGAGTCAACTCTCTTCTTACATTCTAACAGCATTTCTTTGAGTCAACTCTCTTCTTACATTCCAACAGCATTTCTTTGAGTCAACTCTCTTCTTACATTCCAACAGCATTTCTTTGAGTCAACTCTCTTCTTACATTCCAACAGCATTTCTTTGAGTCAACTCTCTTCTTACATTCCAACAGCATTTTTTTGAGTCAACTCTCTTCTTACATTCCAACAGCATTTCTTTGAGTCAACTCTCTTCTTACATTCTAACAGCATTTCTTTGAGTCAACTCTCTTCTTACATTCCAACAGCATTTCTTTGAGTCAACTCTCTTCTTACATTCCAACAGCATTTCTTTGAGTCAACTCTCTTCTTACATTCCAACAGCATTTCTTTGAGTCAACTCTCTTCTTACATTCCAACAGCATTTCTTTGAGTCAACTCTCTTCTTACATACCAGCAGCATTTCTTTCAGTAAATGCTCTTCTTACATTCCAACAGCATTACTTTGAGTAAATTCTCTTCTTACATTCCATAGCATTTCTTTGAGTAAACTCTCTTCTTACATTCCAGCAGCCATTTTTTTCAGTTGTTTTGTCTTCTATCATTCTAGCAGCATTTCTTTGAGTAAATTCTCTTCTTACATTCCAGCAGCATTTCTTTTAGTCCATTCTATTCTTACATTCCAGCAGCATTTCTTTAAGTCAATTCTATTCTTACATTCCAGCAGCATTTCTTTGAGTCAATTCTCTTCTTACATTCTAGCAGCATTTCTTTGAGTAAATTCTCTTCTTACATTCCAGCAGCCTTTCTTTGAGTAAATTCTCTTCTCACATTCCAGCAGCATTTCTTTGAGTAAATACTTTTCTTACATTCCAGCAGCATTACTTTCAGTTAATTCTCTTCTTACATTCCAGCAGCATTACTTTGAGTAAATTCTCTTCTTACATTCCAGCAGCATTTCTTTGAGTCAATTCTCTTCTTACATTATAGCAGCATTTATTTGAATAAATTCTCTTCTTACTTTCCAACAGCATTTCTTTGAGTAAATTCTCTTCTTACATTCCAGCAGCCATTTTTTTCAGTTGTTTTGTCTTCTATCATTCTAGCAGCATTTCTTTGATTTTTTATTTCTCTTTTTAGAGTCTACCTGCAGTTCTTTTACTTTTTTTTTCTTTTCTTCTATTCTATTCATATGATAATGTTTCCGTACCAGGACATCATTTTGTGAGCCACAGTAACTGTATCTGGTTCATATCTAGGACACGTCTTATAACTCACTGCATGACGCCAGGTTCAAGGAAAGTTGGCAATGGGTTTGACTTTAGCTAACAAGCACAAACCATTGTCTTCTAAGGATGACACTGCAACACACACACACACACACACATGCACTCATACAGGAACCAGAGGCGTAGCGAGGGGTGGGCAAGGCCACTCGCGCCCGGAGCATTTTTCCTTTTTAATACCTTTTAGCGCCCCCCATTCGAAAACCATATAATATTATATGTAAAATATACCATTTGGCGCCCCTGAACCTCGGCACCCGGTGACATATGTTACCCCGCCCCCCCCCAGCTACGCCTCTGACAGAAACACACACACACACATTTTAAATGTTTCGTTTTCCGTTACGTACCATCGATTGAAAAGTGGATTAACCTTCAGAAACACCTCTGTGGAGTCGATGCCCCTGTAAGTATGGGATATTTGTTTTTTTCATAAATCCTATGCAGCACTTTGTGACTTTTTTTTTTTAGTAATGCCTTTCTTTCATTTCATTCACATCCAATAATGAAGTGGCATTGGAGGCAGCACGGGAGACATCTCTGGGAACTTTTTACCATGACCTAGTGGTTCTCTCTTGAGATCGAACCCGTGATCGTCAATTCGTCAGTCGAGCGCTTTACCGCACGACCATCCATTCCCTTATAGCACAAAGCAATGATCAGCTATGAGGGCCCACACAAAGCACAAACATTGTGCGCTTTTGATGTTTCTCTGAGTAAAAGATTGTCAGGATCTAAAAAAAAATAAATCTGGCCCAACTATAAAATGTCCAGACATTTCTAAAGTTACACAACAATCTAAAAAAAAAAACAAGAGGAACGGTCATGTGTTAGTGTATGTGTGTGTGTGAGTGTGTATGTGAGTGAGTGTGTGGGTGGGTGTGTGTGTGAGAGAGTGAATTTTGTGCTGATTCTGTGACTATCGTGAGTACCAACTTGGCCCACAACCAACGATGTATATGGTTCATAAAGATTTATGAACCTACCAAATGTGATGTGTGTGTATGTTTGTGTGGGAGCATGTGGTAGTTAATGGGGAGTATGTGGGAGTTGTGGGAGTCTATGGGAGTTGTCGGAGTCTATGGGAGTATATGGGAGTATGTGGGAGCATGTGGGAGTCTATGTTAGTACGTAGGAGTTTACGGAGTCTATGGGAGTGTGTGGGAGTTGTGGGAGTCTATTGGAGTTTGTGGAAGTATCTGGGAGTCTATGGGAGTATCTGGGAGTCTATGGAAGTATGTGGGTTTATGTCGTAGTTCTTAACTGCCAACAAACGGGCATACAATAAAATGTGACTCTGGTGATCCATAAAGTCAAACCATGAAAAATATTATTTTTTAAATATTTTTTTATTACAAATGTAATATTTTTATTAAAAAAATGCATGCTAAATACTTTCTAATAAAAAATATTTATTTATTTTTTATTTAACTACAATTTCTCGCAAATAAAATAACACTATCAGTTGACCGGCACCGAACGCCATTTTGATTTGTTTACGTTTTGTCAGTCACTTTGACTACATTAAAATGGACTCAGATTCTCATTATTTAGTGGAAAAAGAACTTAAATCTAGTGACAAAAATGAAACTAACACTCGCTAAATCAAAAAAAAAAATATAAAAACATTCAAAACTGACCAAAAAACATTTTTTTTCAACTTTTTCAAGAAAAAACACAAGGTAGCCTCACGACACAGGCGCGCATAAGGCAAAACCCCTCACTTTTTTGACAAAATGTCAAAAAAGTGAGGGGCAGTGCAAAAAACACACTGTGCATTATGTCTTTTTTAATAAAAAAAACATTTTTTTCTACATTTTTTGCGTTTTTCTTAAAATTAAATTTTTTATGTGAATAATTAAATGAAAATATGCATATTTGAAAAAAAAAGTCAAAAATTTTTTTTTTTGAAGAAATTGATTGATAACTGAATATTTCATTTCAGAAATATATGTAGATTAATAAAATGTCGGAAAAAATGTTTTTGTTTTTAATACTTGTTTTTTGTCTTATTGCTGTTTGTACACTTTAAAAAAAAATAATTTTGTTTTGTTAAATTCTTTTTTTTTTTTAAATATTATCAAAATTCATTTTCACAAAAAAAAAAGCTGCACAGTTTTAAAGCCTATTCAAAGAAGAAAAAAAATGATATATCACACATATATGGGCTATAAAGGAAACAGACAATATAGTCCAAAATGTAAGGACACCTGTTTGGTAATAAAAAAAAATGCCAAAAACCTGCCGTCGATTAAGAGTTAAGAATATGTAGGAGTATATGGGAGTATATGGGAGTTTTTGGAGTCAATGGGAGTATACAACGATCAACGGTCTTGCACCAATGGATTCTACCTCTGCTTAGTGTTAGACGAAAGGGACTAACAGCTTTGTTTTCATTTTTACCACGTAAGGTCAGAATTTCACGCATCAGTTAATTCTACTCCTGTTTTTCAATTTGCGAAACGGACTATAAGCTTCGTATTTCGATTAGCTAAACTGACTATAGTCCGTTTCATAAATTAAAAAAACAGGTAAAGAATTCACTGGTGCATGATAATTTACCATAAACTACCACATGCTCCCACATATTCCCTTACACTCCCACATACTCCCATAGACTCCCACAACTCCCACATACTTCCAAAGACTCCCATATGCTCCCATAGACTCCCACATACTCCCTTAAACTCCCAATACTCCCACAGACTCCCAAAACTCCAACATACTCCGACATACTCCTTTGAACTCAAACACAATCCCATATACTCCCAGGTAATCAGTGTCTAGACTTGGCTGATGCAACACATCTGTACACGAGACAGTGGTTGTATTTTTTCTGAATTATTGCAATTAAAGTGCAATTACTGCGTTAAAAAATATGCGATTACTTTTTTAACACAAACACCTAAATGCATTAAATTATACCCAAATGCATAACCCACAGCACACACAATGACAATGATTAAACATAATATTCAGCATGACAGAGTAAAATGACATAATCAAGGAATCTATGCTAGCAATCATGGGCGTATTCATGGGGGGGGCATGAAAAAAAATGTCATATAAGAGGGTGACATTTGCCCCCTCCCCTTACATTTAAAAAAATGTCATAAAGTTGTTATTTGCCCCCCTGGAAAATGTGTGCCCCACCCCCTGGAAAAATTCCTAGCGACGCCCATGCTAGCAATATTTTTTTTAAAAATAAATTGAATTGTTAAATTTACTCACTTAAATAAAACAAATTATGTGTGCTTATAAAAAAAAATCTTTGGTCCATGATGAGAACATTGTCTGCCCGTATCAATGTGTCAAGATATTGTATGTACTCTACAATAAACCACTGTCACTATTATATATCCCATCCTGTGGTTTTTAAAGATCAATGTAGTGCCTCATCTGTCAACAACATTTAATGCATTCAAATTTTTAAAAAACACAGACGTGGTTCAATCGTCTAATAAACTTATACTACTGGATTTTTGTTAGGTTTTTTTTCTGTTGAGATGTAGCTTTCTGTTTACAAAGACATATGAGTAATTTATCACACATTAATTCTTGAATTAACACGCTAACAAAGCTAAGGTAGACAACCACTTTAAAGACTTTTATTAGGTGACTTTACACAGATTACTGGCCCTGACAATGTAATATAGTCTGTGGTAGTCACTCGGTATGTTAATAAGAGCCAGGTACTTCATGTATTATATAAAGTTAAATCAGTGACGTAGCGAAGAGGGCGGGGGTATCATTCCCCGGGAGCTATTCACAAAGGGGCGCCAAATATAAATATGTATGGTTTTCGAATAGGAGGGGGGCGCTAAAAAGGTATTGTGCCCCGAGCGCGAGTTAAGCTCGCTACGCCACTGAGTAATATTTAAGGAAATAAAATGATAATTATATTTACGCTGTGCTATATGTAACCAACGAGTTGTTTTTTTTCTAACCGTAAAGAGAGCATATAATGTATGAATTAGTGTATGACTTTAATAAACAGTTTAATGATATAACACTAACATATAGCATTATGGTTAATTCGTCCTGTACATAGCTATGTATCAATACAAAGTAAGTTGTCGTGTGCATAGCGATGTATCAATACAAAGTAATTCATCGTGTACATAGCAATGTATCAATACAAAGTAATTCATCGTGTACATAGCGATGTATCAATACAAAGTAATTCATCGTGTACATAGCGATGTATCAATACAAAGTAATTCATCGTGTACATAGCGATGTATCAATGCAAAGTAATTCATCGTGTACATAGCGATGTATCAATACAAAGTAATTCATCATGTACATAGCTATGTATCAATACGAAATAATTCATCGTGTACATAGCGATGTATTAATACAAAGTAATACATCGTGTACATATCAATGTACCAATACAAAGTCATTCACCGTGTACATAGCGATGTATCAATACAAAGTAATTCATCATGTACATAGCGATGTATCAATACAAAGTAATTCATCATGTACATAGCGATGTATCAATTACAAAGTAATTCATCGTGCACATAGCGATGTATCAATACAAAGTACAGTAAGGAGAAAACTAAACCAAATTAGCTGCCAACTCCGTATGCGTTGTAAAATAAATTCATTAGTATAAAAAAAAATTGTTCAGTCCTTGACTAAAACAATCTACTTAATTTGGGTCTTAGTACAACCATTAGCTTAGAACCCAAGATACAGAATATAATAAGGTAAAATATATACATCGGTTTATTTAAAAAAAAAACTGTATTGTACTATATGTCTGATTGGGTTTTGTTGTCCAGTTCCATAATATGTAAGTAGATAAATTATTTACAATATTCATAACTGTAAAATTTCAAAATTATTTCAAATCTCTTATAGAGAAATAGCAAACAAGATCCTTGGTCTCGTAATACAGTGTAGTACTTTTAAAAATATCGCTTTTTACGGCTTTTTCGATTTTTTTTGTTACGTATCGAATCTGTACAGTTAATGTCTGGTTTATTTATTGATCTATACAGTCAATGTCTGGTTGATTTATTGATCTATACATTCAATGTCTGGTTGATTGATTTATCTATACAGTCAATGTCTGGTTGATTTATTGATCTATACAGTCAATGTCCGATTGATTTATTGATCTATACAGTCAATGTCTGGTTGATTGATTTATCTATACAGTCAATGTCTGGTTGATTTATTGATCTATACATTCAATGTCTAGTTGATTTATTGATCTATACAGTCAATATCTGGTTGATTGATTTATCTATACAGTCAATGTCTGGTTGATTGATTTATCTATACAGACAATGTCTGGTTGATTTATTGATCTATACAGACAATGTCTGGTTGATCTATTTATCTATACATAAAATATCTGGTTGATCTATTTATGTATACACACAATGTTGTTGCTCATCCTTCTCTCTGTCTGTGTGGGGGTCTGTCTGGCCAGTGACTTCAACCAGACTGTGTGCAGTCATGTGACGGGTGTTGTTGGAACTGATTGGATGGCCAAAGTTCATTCGTCGAGTCCATTAAGTAATACGCAAGTAATTTGTCTGGATACTTTCTTTTGTGTGTGTGTGTGTAACGTTTGATACGAATAATTAAATTTGTAAGTTTAGTAGTTTTATATTACTATTTGGTAGCGTTCTTATACAAGGTTACTCCCTATATAAGTAACATGACATGGTCCACCTTCCTACTGCTACCCACTCCCGCATTTATTTATTTCTTTATCGTTATGTAATGACAAATATTTGCCTGACTACCCCACCCTCTTAGCTGGTAATGACAAACATTTGCCTGACTACCCCACCCTCTTAGCTGGTAATGACAAATATTTGCCTGAATACCCCACCCTCTTAGCTGGTAATGACAAATATTTGCCTGACTACCCCACCCTCTCTTATGTGTTATTTAAATAATATGAGAATTTATTTTACCTACATTGACCCTATTGTAAATATATATTTAACAAAATGATTTGTACATTTTACAATTTTTCAGTTGGTGCATTTTTTGTTATTTTAGTTTAAAAATAAGTTAAATAAATGTAAAAGATGAAAACAGTGCTACTGAACTGAATGTAAACAGATAAGAAATCTCAAAGTCACTGGCCTATTTAACAAATTATATCGTTGGCTTTACAGAAATATGTAGGCCTACCGTCATGACTAGAAATTTTGTTCATAAAATTCGTTCAAATTCCAAATGATTTTATTTTTTGTTGTATTTTTCCTTATGTAAATCAGATCGATTTGTTTATGGATCTGACCAGAGGTTCGTTAATAAAATTGACTTATACAATGGAAACATTATTTTTTTTTTAAATACAGCATGTGCAATGTTTGAATTGTGAATACACTAAGTTGATATATATTTTTTTAAAAAAGCTGTAATATTTTATTTTTAATTCAACAGAAGGAGAAAACATTTTTCTAACTCAGTATGAAGAAAACATTTTAACTGATTAGATGAGCTTTAAAATCATGTTTTACAGTAAATGACCAGCACTTGTATGAATGAAGAAATGTGTATATTTAATATAGCCTACCATAAACAATAGGGTATTTAAAGCAGTATAATAACACTACTATTGTTTTTTCCTTGCTGAATAACTGTTTGTTCTAATGATGATCAATTTCTTCCATATTGGTCTTTTAAAACTCAAATGCTGGTATTTTACTGTCCAGGTGGTCAGCACCCACGGTGGTCAGCTGGTCCACTCACAGGATTATGGCAAGTATTTTGAAATTCAAGGCACAATGAACAACAACGTGAGCACCGTCTGCGTGACGCTCCTGGGTACCTACCAGGGCGATGAGACCCCGAGTATTTTCATGACGTCACACACCGTGCACGAGACAGAGAGCAGTCACGTGGCCAAGAGAGGCAAGTATGGAGAGAAAAACATATTAAATCCTTCCCTCCTTAATCTAAAGACCAACCTGACCTTTTGATATATTTTATTTATTCAGCTTTTCAGTAGAGAGTGAATCTGTTTACTAACTTTTATTGCGGATCAAAGAGTTTGTATAATACCTCCCTAACACATTTCTTGAAGCCCCACCCTACCCCCGCCATCACTCCCTAACACATTTCTTGAAGCCCCACCCTACCCCCGCCATCACTCCCTAACACATTTCTTGAAGCCCCACCCTACCCCCGCCATCACTCCCCTAACACATTTCTTGAAGCCCCACCCTACCCCCGCCATCACTCCCTAACACATTTCTTGAAGCCCCACCCTACCCCCGCCATCACTCCCTAACACATTTCTTGAAGCCCCACCCTACCCCCGCCATCACTCCCTAACACATTTCTTGAAGCCCCACCCTACCCCCGCCATCACTCCCTAACACATTTCTTGAAGCCCCACCCTACCCCCGCCATCACTCCCTAACACATTTCTTGAAGCCCCACCCCCCATCACTCGATAACACAGTCTGCACTTGGTCTTTAAGAGACTGACCTTTCTTTGGTCTTACTGGTTCTGTCATGTGTATAATGTATATACAACATAATATCCGGCTGGAAACCATTCTTTAAGGGACAGTTGAAGGGAGCCGCAGCATAGGGCACAGGCAGAAAATGTTGGTTTGACACTATACATGAGTGGACAGGGCTAACCAATGAATGAACTCACGACAGCCACGCAGGATAGGCAACTCTGGAGAAATATTTCTGTTGGTGTGTCTATTCCTTCCCCTACCGAGCACATCGGTTAAGGCAGGGGGGGGGGGGGTCGGCAACCTGCGGCGCGCGAGCCGCATTCGGCTCTTTCGATGTCAAGTTGCGGCTCTTTCGATGTCGAATTACGGCCTAATCAAATACCATAATATTGGAACAACAATTTTAGTGGCTCTTTAAAACCTGAGAAAATTGTAAATTATAAATTTTGGCTCTTTCGTCTCAAAAGTTGCCGACCCCTGGGTTAAGGGTATGATAATGATGATGACGATGATAACGATGCTGACGACGATGATGATGAGTTGTGTGTTATTTGATTTCCTGTTACGTGTTTCAAAGTATTTTATACTTTTACTTAAATGCATAAAAAAAAGTATAACTAGACATAAATAGAGGTGGTGTTCAGTGCCATCGGGTTAAATTTAAGTAAGATAAAGAATTATACGTAGCTTTACATTTCAATACCTTTAAGAAACGTTAGCACACCATGTACTATCTGCATACTGTTACACCGAGAATATATTTTCTTTATGTCTTGTGTTAGATAACCCTTAGTATATTAATGTTGTTCACTGTTGTTGGAACATCTAATACAAGTTTATAAAATAACCTCGCAACAGTATGTATGTATGTATGCATGTATGTATGCATGAATGTATATATATATATATATATATATATATATGTATTTGTGTGTGTGTATGTATTTAAGCGTGAATGTATCTATGTACGTATGAGTATGAGCCATATGTGTACCTTGTATAAGCCATGTGTGTACCACGTGTGAGCCATGTGTGTACCACGTATGAGCCATGTGTGTACCACGTGTAAGCCATGTGTGTACCACGTATGAGCCATGTGTGTACCAGGTATGTGCCAATAAGAGCCACATTCCATTTTTTCTTACTCAACATGTACTATATAATAGTGAGATGAGCTACAGTCTATTTAGCATGATCTAAGGTAGGTCCCTATACAATATTTCTACAGCGACTCAGGTCTGGTCTGCGGCTCACGTGACCCAGACTTCCGACATCAAGACTTTGCTTCACCCGTTTGAACCATACCATCAGCAGTGGGGGGACGACTCACTGTCCGCCTCGACCAAACATTCCAGTAGTCCGGCCCTGACCGTCCATTATGCTAAAGGCTCCTACACTGCCACGCCACACAGAGGTAAAGTAATGTCACGTGAGGTCAAAGGGCACCTGGGTATCAGCTCAAAAATGTAAACAACACAATGAAAACAAGATTTATTAAAAAAAAACAACAACGTTATCTGTCTATGGAAAGTAGATCTAAAGACAAAGCTTATTATTTATATACGGATAGACGGATAGACGGACTGACGGACAGACGGACAGACGGATAGACGGATAGACGGACAGACGGATAGACGGACAGACGGACAGACGGACAGACGGATAGACGGACAGACGGATAGACGGATAGACGGACGGACGGACAGACGGACAGACGGATAGACGGACAGACGGACAGACGGATAGACGGATAGACGGACAGACGGACAGACGGATAGACGGATAGACGGATAGACGGACAGACGGATAGACGGACGGACGGATAGACGGATAGACGGACAGACGGATAGACGGACAGATGGACAGACGGATAGACGGACAGACGGATAGACGGATAGACCTATTGACAACTGTTAAGGTCATCGGTAGGTGATTTCAACCCGTAACATACAGCATACAGATCAGTCACATTACCAAAAGCGCCATCGAGTAGCCAGATAGATAGATAGATAGATAGATAGATAGATAGATAGATAGATAGATAGATAGATAGATAGATAGATAGATAGATAGATAGATAGTTTACATAGTAATACAAAAAAAAACTCTAAAATTAAAACAGTTCATAATAATTATTTTTCATGAACTATCTATCTATAAAATTGTTGATCAGATAATTTCTTTCATTTAACACAGGGGCAGGATTTATAACAACTCCAGCACACCTGCCTGACGGGACTACTTCCCTTATACTGAAGTATGACGTGTACTTTGAGAATTTCGGATTTGGAAGGGGAGGGAAACTGCCCGGTTTATTCGGCGGTGACAATACGGACGGTGCTTACAAATGTTCCGGTGGGCATAACCCAGGCACCTGCTTTTCCTTGAGGTACGTTATGTGGTAATGATTGAGTCAGTATTACATTATATTTTGTCTCCCTTAGATCATGCTAAATAGACTGTAGCTCATCTCACTATTATATAGTACATGTTGAGTAAGAAAAAATGGAATGTGGCTCTTATTGGCACATACCTGGTACACACATGGCTCATACGTGGTACACACATGGCTTACACGTGGTACACACATGGCTCATACGTGGTACACACATGGCTCACACGTGGTACACACATGGCTTATACAAGGTACACATATGGCTCATACTCATACGTACATAGATACATTCACGCTTAAATACATACACACACACAAATACATATATATATATATATATATATATATATATATATATATATATATATATATATATACATTCATGCATACATACATGCATACATACATACATACTGTTGCGAGGTTATTTTATAAACTTGTATTAGATGTTCCAACAACAGTGAACAACATTAATATACTAAGTCGACTCCAGATGAAGTAACGATGATAATAATATTTAATTCTTTAGTATAACTGCTTGAACATGAACTGACATATGATGGTGAACTCAGGAGGAGTACAATAACTACTGTCTAGATACTAACTACACCTTACAACCGCATACTACGATGCTCAAAGCTAGATTCATCTTACAACTGCCAAAATAAAACACATGCTGTCGGTTGTAGTATACGTCATTTCTACCAAAATGACGTATACACTTCAAAATAAAACTACATGTACAGCGCGAAGGCGGAATGACGCCATCGAGTCTGTGGTGGGCGGAGCCTACCGAATTGCGTCATCAAACCTCGACTATACTATTTCTCCACACATACATACATACATACATACACAATGACACTGTAATTTAAAGATGTCCATCTATCACAGACTGATGTGGCACGAAGATGGAGAAGGTGATGTTTACGCCTACATCCCACGTGAGCATCAAGCGAGTGACTTCGAGCACAGACTAGACATACACTTAAACTATGACTACGGCCATTCAATTATGAGAGGAGCCATCAAGTTTAGGGTAAGAGCAGACAGGGACGGATAATACCGGTGGGAGCACCGGGCTAGCGATCTGGGCCCAAACTTGGAAAGGGTCCGACAAAGCACTAATTTACACGTGCATATTAGTACTTAGTTTCCACGTCTGTAAATTTTAGAAAGGTGTGGGTGGGTGGAGGGGAGGGGGCGGGGCGGGCAACATTTCATTCTGTATCTGAGGCTTCAACCGAACCTCCTCTGTAGCATGAGCCCTAAGGGACACTAGCCCAAGGGCCATTGAGAGTACAGGGTCTAACTTCTAATATTTTACTCTAGTGTTTATTAATATAGAGGGGGCCTCTTTATACACCAAACATCTTACACAATACAACTTACATCTTAGTGTTATACCATACATCTTACACAATACAGCTTACATCTTAGTATTATACCATACATCTTACACAATACAACTTACATCTTAGTATTATACCAACAATCTTACACAATACAACTTACATCTTAGTATTATACCATACATCTTACACAATACAACTTACATCTTAGTATTATACCATACATCTTACACAATACAACTTACATCTTAGTATTATACCATATATCTTACACAATGCAACTTACATCTTAGTATTATACCATACAACTTAAACCTTACACCATACATCACATGTCATACATCATATATCTTACATCTTTTATCTTACATCATACTACTTACATTTTAAATCATAATCTTTAAGCTTACGCCATACGCCTTAATCTGTTACCATATACCATACATCTTACAACTTACACCTGACATCTTCATATTATACCATGCACCATACATCTTAACCATACATCTTATAACTTACATCATACATCATATATCTTACATCATATATCTTACATCTTTTATCTTACATCATACTTCTTATACCTTTCATCATAATCTTACATCATAAATCTCACTTCATACATCTTTCATCATACATCTTACAAGTTTGCCCCGAATGGTGTGAATTAAATTAATATTTTCTAGATTTGACTAAATAGAACACCTGCATTGTTTCCCCTATGTAATGTATATGTATCATGACTGGACAGTTTACCCCCAACACAAATAAATCACTTACTATTACTGTCTATAATATTACTTAAATACCACAACGGTGAGTAGGACGTTTAATATGGATTAGTTTCAAAACATTTATAACATTTCTCAAACTGCGGGCGACCTACCCCTAGATATGGTGGAGGGGGTGGGGTGGAGCATTGTTTTGTGGAACAGTAAAAATGATGAGATAAAAAAATTAAGTAAATAATTCCTTAGATCATAGAAATATTTATAGGAATTACCATAACTAAAATTATAAGCGTTGGGGAATACAATATACTAGACGGCAGGGTGAAGTTTTGCCTCAAACATGGCTCCGAACCGGAAACGTGTAAGGAGGCGGGGCGTCTCAACTTCCGTAACCATGACAACCACTTTCTGCGTGGGATGATGTTCTCCACATTCTTCGGTGGCAGCACCAGCAACTGGGCTGCCCCCAACGACTGCCACACTTACTTCAGGAACTTCGTCTTGACCAGTCCATCCAGCACTGTGGTTGGCTAACATTGAGACTATGTCATTAATAGTTAAAGACTTTGTGGACATCACTTGTAAATAAAACTTGATAAAACTAAACAGTGTTTGAGTTTGATAAACGGAAAGACAGACAGATAGATAGATAGATAGATAGATAGATAAATAGATAGATAGATAGATTGATAGATAGATAGATAGATAGATAGATAGATAGATAGATAGATAGACAGACAGATAGATAGATAGATAGATAGATAGATAGATAGATAGATAGATAGATAGATAGATAGATAGATAGATAGATAGATAGATAGATAGATAGATAGATAGATAGATAGATAGATAGATAGATAGATAGATAGATAGATAGATAGATAGATAGATAGATAGATAGATAGATAGATAGATAGATAGATAGATAGATAGATAGATAGGAAGACTACAGCATAGTGTAAGTCAAAATGTTTATCTCTACATTCAATACGCCAATTGTAGTTCGGGCATTGTTGTGACCTTCTTCTATACCCCAACAAATGAGAACTACTGGACCTACTTGGATTTGACTATGTAATAGTCTGAGCGTTAGTATCATATCTTGTTTGTATTTCTTGTTTGTATTTCTTGTTTGTATCTCTTGTCTGTATCTTTTTTTTGTATTTCTGGTTTGTATCTCTTGTTTGTATTTCTTTGTTTTTATCTCTTGTTTGTATCTTTGGTCTGTATCTTTTGTTTGTATCTCTGGTTTGTATCTCTTGTTTGTATTTCTTGTTTGTATCTCTGGTTTGTATCGTTTGTTGGTAGTTTGTTTTGAAACGACAAAATATTATCATTAAAATAGTTTTGACAGTGTCCTCAGACTCTGTTCCTGGCACAATAGTTCGTAACTCGAGGAACCATCGTACACAGATAGTTTAAATAGTCTCTCTCTTTGAACTCTCAGTAATCTGCGGGCTGATACTTAGTCTCTTAGAGCCCGTGAGATCAGACTTGCTGTGTCTCTCAACATCTGGAGACTGCCATAAAGCCCGATGGCCAGCAAGCTTCCGGACTGGTCCACCCTGTGGTCCGCCAGTCCGGGGCACTCGAAAAGCAAATGATCTACGGTTTCCTCCACATCCCTGCAGTGTCTGCAAAGGGTGTCGACATTGGGCCTCAAGCTCCCAAAGTACGCGCCAATAGGACAGTGCCCAGTACGGAACTGGGCAATTAGCGCCTGCTCGACACGCCTGAGCTTCCACCACGGGTCAGTTTTGGACGGCCGCTCCAGAAACTTTCGGACGTTAACTCCGTTCACCCCATGAGCCCAGCCCGAGAACCACTTCGATTGTCCAAAGAGGCAGATCTTGGAACGTGCTGCCTCGAATGAGCTCTTTCTTGCACTCATGGGCTGCACTTGGGAATTTGTTTTAAATAGTCTAACACTACTGAAATTCACTTGAAAAGTAAAGAACTTAAAATGTGCTCTGTCCTTGAGTACAGTAAAATCAGCTTTAATCAGGGCGAGGTACAAACATGACAACACGAATGACAAAAAATAACAGCAACCAATAAACATGAAATTATAAGATAAGAGATAAAAGATCATTTTGTTTAAGGAAAGGTACAGTCACTTCAAATTTTTATGAAAGGTTTTGTTCGATTTTTTTTTTAAGTGTTTCATAACAGGTGAGTAGATACATAGCTTATGGAATTAATTACAATGATATATGAACCAATACAAAATTTCAGAAAGTTGTTTAGCTCATGGAATTAATTACAATGATATATGAACCAATACAGAATTACAGAAAGTTGTTTGACTTTTAAGGTCGTAATAAATAAAAACATGTTGACGACATGATGAAGAGATTCATTATAATTTAGCTAAGTGGCTAAATATATATAATATATATATATATATATATATATATATAATTCAGGTTGATGTGACACCAGATTGGCGTGGGTGTCATAAAACTCAGTCACACTTACAGTTACTCGTTCAGTTACACTTACAGTTACACTTACAGTTACACTTACAGTTACACAGTTGCATATAACCTAATGACCCTTTATACCAAATACACCTGCCTACACAAAATCTGAATCCGGCTATCACATGAAAGAATGGATGAGGTCAAATCAGTGTTGGCAAAAGTGTCTGGTTTCCCGCCATTAGGGGCGGTGTCTTCCAACCATCCAGGGGTCTTTTAACCCACTGCTGGGCCCACTGGTACGTGACACACTTAAACAATTAATACAAAATAATTGACGCCTAAAATTTAAAAAAAAAATAGGTGTAAATTTTGAAATTTCTTTTCTTTGTTAATAATTGAGAGATTTTTGGGTGGGCTATTTAGTGATTTACGGAACCCCGAAGCCTTGTATCCACTCGCCCCTAGGCCTCGAATCCAATCGCCTCTAGGCCTCATATCCACTCGATTCAAGGCCTCGCATCCTCTTACCGCGAGGCTTCACATCCACTCTGCTGTAATAAAATCAATTTATTTATATTGATACTAACGCTATCGAAATAGTTTGATTGATTTAGTTCTATAAAAGTATCATTGATTTAGATATTTATTAAAACAACCTTTGATTAACTGAGACATCTATACAGACAATGTTTGATTGATCTATTTATCTATTAAGTCAATGCATGATGTATTTATTCACATCTACAGACAATGTCTGGTTGACCTATTTATCTATACAGACAATGTCTGGTTGATCTATGTATCTATACAGACAATGTCTGGTGACCTATTTATCTATACAGACAATGTCTGGTTGATCTATATATCTATACAGACAATGTCTGGTTGATATATTTATCTATACAGACAATGTCTGGTTGATATATTTATCTATACAATGTCTAGTTGATCTATTTATCTATACAGACAATATCTGGTTGATCTCTTTATCTATACAGACAATGTTGTTGCTCATCCTTCTCTCTGTCTGTGTGGGGGTCTGTCTGGCCAGTGACTTCAACCAGACCGTGTGCAGTCACGTGACTGGTGCTATTGGAAGTGATTGGATGGCCAAAGTACATTCGTCAAGTCCTTTAATACTAAAACAAGTATGCTGACAAGATAAGAACTTTGAAGGTTTAAGATGTTTCATATCCAGAACTATATATGTGTGTGTGTGCGTGTGTGTGTGTCTGTTTGTGTGTGTGTGGGGGGGGGTGTATGTGTGTGTACCTGTGTATGATAGATCTTAATATTTTTAAACATTTAGGTTTAAAATTGTAAAATATTTTCTGTATGTTGTGCATAGCTCGATATGTTGTTTTATTTATATCTATGCGCTAGATTTTCATTAGGTAAATAGTTGGCAGCACTTCTAGTTGGCGTGGGGGGGGGCATAAGAAAGGAGAAAAGGGGGGGGGGGATTGCGCGGGAATATAGAAGATGTAGAAAGACATAAACCTCCATTTTTCCTCGTTCAGTACATTCTTTCGAGATATAATAAATGTAATTATATGACTGGAGGCCTATTGGACTTACCAACATTCAAATAAAAAATTCATTAGACTAACACTATATATTACTTAAGACATAAACAGTCTTGAAAATAATTAATCAAACTACAAAAAAAAAAAAAAATAGAATGGATAGGTACGACAGAACTGAATTTAAAGAGATAAGTTATCTGGGGTTAACATGTTTAAAGAACAGTATGTTTTTCGACTCAGAATACAAAAAATATATGTATTGAATCTGTTTGAAACTCAGTCAATTTGTTGACTTACAGAAACATGCATACATAGTTACATACTCAATTAAAATCTAATCATTTACTTGTGAACACACACATACAGACACACACACACACACACACACACACACACACACACACACACACATACACACTGTAAAACTAATTCACACTGAACTGTATTGATTAATTTTAATTTTCTTTTTATGAATTTTAAATCAAGAGAAATAACCGTAAATAATATTTGAGAGCTTTACTGAAGAGTTTATTCCCTTTCATTGAACTAACGGGCAACTACGACTATACATGTAGTAATTTTACACCGAAACCTTTAATACAACATTTACTGCACAGAATTAAATTTAGACAAACTCTTGCCATGATATAATGACCAAACTCACACCAATATAAAAATGAATAGAAAAATGTGCACATTAGATTAATTAAAGAGATATTAGTGGTTGTGTTATTATCATAGCAAGCACGATTTGTAAAATATGAAATATATCAGGCATTAAAGGAGGAGTGATTTTTTAAAGTTAAATTTTCAATATTTTGAGATCGATAAAAGAAAAATATTTTTAACAAAATCCCAGATTTTTGTTAACTATTATATAATTTTGATGAAGTTATATTTTTTTTAAATGACACAGTAACTTTCTTACTGTCCAGGTGGTCAGTACTCACGGTGGTCAGCTGGTCCACTCACAAGATGATGGCAAGTATTTCGAAATTCAAGGCACATTGATCAACAACGTGAGCACCGTCTGTGTGACGCTCCTGGGTACCTACCAGGGCGATGAGACCCCTCGCGTCTTCATGACGTCACATCAAGTGCACGAGGCAGATGGAAGTCACGTGGTCAAGAGAGGCAAGAATCTGTAACTGGGGGGGTCATCAAATGACCATAGCGAAACTCATTAACTGATATTTACTGACCATTGCGAAACTCATTAACTGATATTTACTGACCATTGCGAAACTTATTAACTGATATTTACTGACCATTGCGAAACTCATTAACTGATATTTACTGACCATTGCGAGACTCATTAACTGATATTTACTGACCATTACGAAACTCATTAACTGATATTTACTGACCATAGCGAAACTCATTAACTGATATATACTGACCATTGCAAAACTCATTAACTGATATTTACTGACCATTGCGAAACTCATTAACTGATATTTACTGACCATTGCGAAACTCATTAACTGATATTTACTGACCATTACGAAACTCATTAACTGATATTTACTGACCATTGCGAAACTCATTAACTGATATTTACTGACCATTGCGAAACTCATTAACTGATATTTACTGACCATTACGAAACTCATTAAGTGATATTTACTGACCATTGCGAAACTAATTAACTGATATTTACTGACCATTGCGAAACTCATTAAATGATATTTACTGACCATTGCAAAACTCATTAACTGATATTTATTGACCATTGTGAAACTCATTAATTGATATTTACTGACCATTGTGAAACTCATTAACTGATATTTACTGACCATTGCGAAACTCATTAACTGATATTTACTGACCATTGCGAAACTCATTAACTGATATTTACTGACCATTGCGATACTCATTAACTGATATTTACTGACCATTGCGAAACTCATTAATTGATATTTACTGACCATTGTGAATCTCATTGACTGATATTTACTGACCATTGCGGAACTCATTAACTGATTTCTACTGACCAGTCCGTACCCCCGTAGAATACAATTGTCAAATTAAAGGGGCGGGTGCGGATGATTAGTGTGGTAGAATGACCTACTGTTGACCCAGATTAAAATGGCCACCTGACATCGTATGACTATCACCCTCATGGGCTTAATTCATTCTTTATTTACACAGCTACTAAAAAATCAGTTACTAGATTAGATAAATTATGATATCAATTTTTCTACTCATTCATGAACGTGTTGATTTTTTTTTTAATTACACGTATATTGTAACCACTAGAAACATTATTAAGAAAGTTACAGATTCATTGCATATGCTCAGTTACAGAATTGCGCAGTCGAAAAAATATGTACACACCTGAATGACGTCATTGTGAGTCTTCAGCAGTGAAGTGGTCATCAGTGTCTATACATGGTACATGTTAGGGGTTCGAATCCTAGATTATACAGATACTACTGCTTCTAGGATGTCACATGATTTACTATAGCTCCCCACATTTTTTTTTCATTAAATATTAAGTACATTATCTCATATCCCTAGGTTCGGCACTGCTACAACAGATGCCCGGGCGAGCCCTTTAGGGGCTTTAATGAACTTTACTTCCTAAAAATAAGTTTTTAAAAAAAATGTATTGAGTTACAATACAAATATGAAAGTCCCCCGCTATAACTCCCGTGGTGCCTCCATGGTTATTACACTACAGACTGTGGTGGGAATGAAAGGAGGGCACCATAAAAGCCGTCCGTTTTACGGTTTTATAGAATCTTATAGATTTCATCTCATCCTTACGGGGACTTCATACACAAGTTATGAGCTATACACACCATACCGACAGAAAGTGAAACTATTAGACAATAGATACTTCCATTAAAGTCAAGCCATATCTGAATTCAATAAAATATTTTAAGTTTGCCCCAAAATGAAAAATGAATGAGTTTAAAAAAAATCCTCTCTATTTATTGAAATATTTTACTGATATGAATTAGAAATAAATTAGTTCTATTCGTGATGAATTAGAAATAAATTAGTTCTATTCGTGATGAATTAGAAATAAATGAGTTCTATTCGTGATGAATTAGAAATAAATTAGTTCTATTCGTTTTGTTTTTATATATAGACACTCAGGTCTGGTCTTCGTCTTACGTCACCCAGACTTCAGACATTAAAGCTTTGCTACATTCATTCGAACCATACCACCACAAGTGGGGGGACGACTCGCTGTCCGCCTCGACTAAACATTCCAGCAGTCCGGCCCTGACCGTCCACTATGCTAAAGGTTCCTACACTGCCACGCCACAAAGAGGTAAACTTATGTTATGTTGATTAACGAACACAAACTGTGGCAAATAATATCAACTTGTTTCTCTCATTCTTAAATATCAAATCATCGAGGCTTGCTTTTTAAAAAAAAAAATCCGTTTCAATAAAACTGAAAGTACAGAACTCAGCATTTACATACATCTGTAAGTAACATAATATAATCTTCTGCGTGCTTCATTTTGTAACTCAAATCCGTGACATATACCCTCACCTCATATGTACCTCTCTTCGTATATACCTCACCTCATATGTACCTCTCTTCGTATATACCTCACTTCATATATAACTCAACTCATATATACCTCACTTCATATATACCTCACTTCATATATACCTCAACTCATATATACCTCACTTCATATACACCTCAGATATAACTCAACTCATATATACCTCACTTCATATATATCTCTACTTATATATACCTCACTTCATATATACCTCAACTCATAAATACCTCACTTCATATATACCTCACCTCATATATACCTCACTTCATATATATACCTTACCTCATATATACCTCATTTCATATATATACCTCACCTTATATATACCTCACTTCATATATACCTCATCTCATGTATACCTCAACTCATATATACCTCACTTCAAACTCTCATAATTACGTTATTTCCATTCTGATCATCATTTGGAACCGCCAAGTCCCACCTTATTCAGCTTTAGTTTCAACAAAATATGGTGTTTAGGGCCCCCCCCTCCCCCTCAAAATCTATGAAAGTCTCTGCCTGTCTTCTTAGGAATCACGATAGGCTGTCCAGTGCTCCGGCACAGCCACTAATTTTTTTTTTTTTTTTTTTTTTTTAACGCCTACCACACCAACATTTTTGGCGGCGCTGATGCACGTCTGCCATGCCTACAGAGCGGCGGGGTGAGTGTGCCCACTATCATCTGCAGGGATGGCAGAAAGATGGGTTTTAATCCTTGCCCAAACCGGCCAGACCAGCAGGGTGTGCGTACTGCCGGTCGGCCAGAATGGCAAGGAAAGGGGTTTTTCCTGCCACTCGGACAGAAGGGAGGGTGTAGTGTGCCTGTACCCTCAGCCCGAAATGACAGGCTGCGCAGGTGTGCTTGAGTGGGACGGAGTGGAAAGGTGTTGTGTGCCGACCACATCTGTCACCACCGCCACTAATAAATCACTTTGGCATTTGCAACGAACTAATTCTGTATCAAATCCTTTATATATGTATTCCTAATGTTATCTGCATGATAGTTTCAAAGAGACACATCGCTGAACGAATACTAACCATTGAATACATTTTCACATTTTGTTTCATAAACTGCGAATTGACTCCCAATTTTTTATTTATTTCTTGTCATTTTAGCTTAAAAGGTTGAACTAATCTCTAAACGTAATACAGGGGCTGGATTTATGACAACTCCAACACAGCTTCCTGATGGAGTGACGTCCCTTGTACTGAAGTACGACATTTATTTTGAGAATTTCGGCTTCGGCATTGGCGGGAAACTACCAGGTTTGTATGGCGGAGACAAAACCGAAGGTGCCTATCAATGTTCAGGTGGAAATAACCCGGGCACCTGCTTTTCCTTAAGGTCAGTTCCATCAACTGCCATTCATAGAGCATTCAGCACCGTTACATATAAATAGTTATATATATATATATATACATATATATATATATATATATATATATATATATTAATATTTACAGGCATGTTTCTATATTTTTTTCAACTTATTTAAATAATAGTTAGTAAGCTAATTAGCAAATTTATAATTTACAGTACTACAAATGTTTTTCCTTTCGTGTTATCATATTAAACTGTGTACTGAATGATTGTTGCAATGAATTAACACATTTTACAGCATTTTCGAAAAAAAATGCTCTATTGTCCCCGTTTTGTCTGTCTCTCTGTCTGTCCGTCATCACCCTAGATCTCAACAACCATAAGTCCTAGACCCATGATGTAAATATCATTTTGTAGGTCTTGGCCTGCCATGTGTACATCAAAAGTGTACATCAAAAGTGATTTCGTGATAGGACCTCTGAGGGCCGAAAAAGGGGGCGTATTAAGTACCGGTTTTTACTATATAAGCTATATTAACAAAGGAGCGCCATATATCTCAGCAACCATAAATCCTAGACCCATGATGTATATATCATTTTGTGGGTCTTGGTCTGCCAAGTGTACATCAAAAGTCCATTTTGCGATCTGACATCCCAGGGCCAAAATATAAGAGTTTCTAATGTACCGTTTTTGCTTATATTTTAAATATAAATAATAAAATCTAATCAAAGGGGCGTAATCATTATTTATTTTTGTAACAGTTATTCGACATGATAACTTCCCTCTCTATTTATCAAAACCTATACGCGTGGAGCAATATCTATGGATGTAACCCGGAAAAAAAATACGGATTTCGTCCGGCGTAACCGTAGCCACTGCGTACACGAAAATGCTCTAAAATGTCCTTTGTCCGAAACGGAAAAGACTTAAATTGCTTGTTTTTTTTTTAAAAAAAAGAGCATCAGTGCTTGTATTAAATGGCGGACCAAAGTCATTGTTAGCCCTTGACGCTAATGATGATATGAGGCCCTGATAGATATCTGATAATATGAGGCCCTAATAGAGATCTGATAATATGAGGCCCCAATAGAGATCTGATAATATGAGGCCCCAATAGAGATCTGATAATATGAGGCCCTAATAGAGATCTGATAATATGAGGCCCTAATAGAGATCTGATAATATGAGTCCCTGATAGAGATCTGATAATACGGGGCCCTGATAGAGATCTGATAATATGGGGCCCTGATAGAGATCTGATAATATGAGGCCCTGATAGAGATCTGATAATATGAGGCCCTAATAGAGATCTGATAATATGAGGCCCTAATAGAGATCTGATAATATGAGGCCCTAATAGAGATCTGATAATATGAGGCCCTGATAGAGATCTGATAATATGGGGCCCTGATAGAGATCTGATAATATGGGGCCCTGATAGAGATCTGATAATATGAGGCCCTAATAGAGATCTGATAATACGAGGCCCTAATAGAGATCTTATAATATGAGGCCCTAATAGAGATCTAAAAAGTTTGGCTTTAGGGGGGGGGGCGTTAAATCTTTTTTTTTTTTTTATTCTTGTATTCTGGGTCTGTGCAACGATAGTTTTCGTGTACTATCATGATCGCACACACACACACACACACACACACACACACATTATCACATGTTACTGTTCGAGGGTATTAAATGGAAGAAGATGTTTTCTCTGTCCCCCCAGACTGATGTGGCGAGAGAACGGTGACGCAGAGGTTTACGCCTACATCCCACGTGAGCATCAAGCGAGCGACTTCGAACACAGATCAGACATACACATCAATTACCAATATGGCCACTCATTGATGAGAGGCGCCATCAAGTTTAGGGTAGGGAGCAGATACATTGTTCAATCATACCATAAAAACATGCATCCTCGCAGGACTTTGTATAATAAATAAAAATCTTGTAGATGTAATCAGGGTAATTTCTAGGGAACAACCGATATGCCTTTTTACCAATAGACCGATACCGATATTTTTCCCCAGCATTTTTACCGATACCGATAC
Organism: Bulinus truncatus; assembly: GCA_021962125.1. Classification (NCBI taxonomy): domain Eukaryota; kingdom Metazoa; phylum Mollusca; class Gastropoda; family Planorbidae; genus Bulinus; species Bulinus truncatus. The sequence continues at coordinate 4,114,359 of JAGDYQ010000085.1, read as the reverse complement.
CGACATTTTCTTTTTAATCAACAATATTCCAAACACGTGTTTTTCTCATAGCTGTAGTTTTCAATCTAAAGACGTGTGTCAACCCATGTTCACCCCTTTCCCTGTCATATTTTGTGACACTTCGCCCACACGTAAGTCTTGTTTACCCTCCCCTCCCCTACCGTACATACCCCCCCCCCAACTTCCCATCCAAAAAAAAAAATACACACAGATGTTCACTAATTGTATCATTCAAGGTCATACATTAGAATTAAGAAATCCCAATCCTATTGTTTCAAGGTCATATCGCTGATGTAATTTTTGTAGACGTGACAATTTCTGTATACGGGTTTTTTTTTCCTTTTTTTTTAAATCTTGTCTGATCTGGTTATAGAATTGGGTTATTTACGGATTTTTTTTTTGCAACTCTGTTGTGAAAAAAAAAACAATGTATCGGCAGCCAAAAAACGGCCAGTCCGATAGTTAACCCATAGTGCTAATATCGGTTCGACTATCGGTCGCTCCCAAGGAGGTTGAATTACTGGAGGCGGCATGACATGACTAGGCCATGGAAATCTAGATATAGCATTAGGAAGGACAACCAATATTTTTAAAAATACGGTTTAGGCTGACACACAATCAAGTGTTTAGCGTTAGTCTTCATGTTTAATAGCAGTTTTGTATATTTGGTACTTATGTTTTTATGAAATAAACACAAACGCAATTAAAGTTTGAAAACTTTTAATAACAATTTTTTTTAATTTAAAATCTTTATTTTGTCAATTTAATTATTTTTCGTTTTTTCATTGGTTTTTCATGAACGGTCTCATTCAATTGCTTAACATAATTTTTAGACGAACAATTAAGAAATTTAACATAAATAAGTTCTTTTAAATTATGATTGAAATAAAAAAATAATTTCTTCAATCAGCAATGACTCATCAATTATTACTCTATCAACAATTTAAACAAATTTTTTTATTTGTTTGTTCTAGAAATAGTTTCAGACTACTTGCTGATCTTTTCAATGAATTGAATACTTTCCAATTTAGTAGGCAAGTAGAGAAGGTGTACTCAGATGGCTTCAATAGCCCTCCTCTGTTGACATTGTTAAAAAAAACATCCAGCTTTTTCAATCTTAATTCGTCAATGTCTTTAAAATGTTTATCGACTAATATTTCTCTTAAGCTTTTATTTTAAAAATTATGTTATTATAGTATATATATGAAAATGTAGTAAATTGAAAGGGCTTTTTAACAATATATGTTTCAAAGTGATATTATTATGCAAGTATTTTATTATTTTTAAAAAGTTTAGATGAAAAAAATAAACAAAAATAAATAAATTAAACAATTCACAAACACAAGAAGAAAAAAAAATTCATTATGATTCATTTCAATAAAAGTTACTTTTTATTAAACTACATTCAATTTTCTGTGTGTAGGATATTTTTGAAGACATTATAATCAGATACAAAAGATATTTAAAAATTTCTAAAAATGATGTGTTTTAACAGAAAAAGGACCAAAAATCTGCTGGGACCAACATTGACCATGCAACAAGAAAAATTCAAAAATATAAATCTAAGTTATAAAAACTAACATTCTAATGTCTATTGATAACAACAAAGCTCAATTTCAGTATGTTTTATAACTTTGCTAAAAATATTTTACAAGATTAGTGTAACTATTATACCAGCTTATGATAATTTTTCATAGAACATTATATTTATTATCAACTGGTCACTCTTATCTACACCCCCCATATATTTATTGTAATCCTGTATTATGGTTGGTTGGTCAACAGTAAGTTCCTAAAATTTCCCATTTACTTAGTCTGTCATTTAAATGTCCCAAATCCATTTGCATTATGCATAGTGGACATAACCGAAACGGTTTTATTGTCCCTCCATCGTACTGTCAATAACTCCCTTTCTAACTCATCTCATATCCCCTCTTTTAGATTTTTTTTCAAAGTCTTTTATATTTTTCAAAGTTTGGGGAATACATTTACATGTCCTAAGAATAGTTCCACATGCTCCTACCCCTAAATTCCATAGATCTTTAGACAATTGTATAGTAGTATAAAAATTATTGACTAATAATTTATACCCCTCTTTAGCTAAAGATTTAATTAATTTCATTACCACCCCATATGCCAATCCAAAAGGCCCATTATCCTGTTTACCTAAATACATGTATAAATGAAAATCATAAGTATACCTAGAAAGAGAATCAGCTAATACCCATAACTTCATTCACCACTTAGTCGGCTTATCCCTTATGTACTGCTTAAAAATATATCTACCTTTATTTCTTATCATTCTTTAATCTATTGATATATCTTGGTAAGGCTGAAACAATTTTATACATTACAATCTAATAAAGTTAAAGAAAAAATGTACTTTACATAACTTGTTGGTTTTGTCTTCAGTTTGAGGATTAGACACCTTTAGAAAGCTCATTATAGATTTCAATCTATCACGAAACATAAAAGCTCTGGCCCAAAATCCATTGTATAGTGATTTAGTAGACCAGAACTAACAAAATCACTTGGCAAGAAATGAAGCGAACACATTTTTGAATATTTCCCAGGCTGAAAATTTTGGCAGGGATTAGCTCTAATCCATTTTTCACATAATTCCACATTGTTTAATGGATACGAATGAAAAGAAACTCCTTTACTTTCCGCTTTTTCAACACTGTCATATCCACTTTTGCATCCGTATGCAGAACACTTATTGACCATTTTCTTAGTTATTTATTATATTTAAAATTAGATTTATAAACCAAAACAATTATTATACGTAAATTTTACCGAGAAAAAGAGAAATTTTAGAAAAACAACAGTAATAACACAAAATAAAACCCGAATAAACAATGGACGAACGAAAACAAGCAAGCATCTATATAATAGTGCAACTTTGTTTAACCCTTGCGTCAGCCTAAACCGTACACGGCTAGAATGAAATTTTGTTTGGTTGTCTAACCTCGTGTTATATCTAGATATCCATGACTAGGCTGAAGCCAGTGGGCGGAGCCCATCGCTACATTGTTCGACTTAAAACACTGGTAGCTGTGTAGTGTGTGTGTGTTATATTATTGTACTATTTTGAACGTTATAAAACACAGTGTTATATTTTTTTTAAAGTAATAAATGCCCTCTTGTTTTGCGTACGGTTGTACACAACGACGACACGAAAACGGGATATCGCTTCATCAGTTAGTCACTATAATAATAATGCTAATTAGTTAATTTGTTTGTGCTTGATACTGTTGCTGTAAAGCAGTGCTGTTGTGATATGCAATAAACATCTTTTATGATGACACAATGCCGTTGGCTAAAAGAGAGCCTAACGTTTATGATTGTTGCCGTCAATGGTTCATTTTTAAGTTGCCTGTTGGCTATGCTTTAATCGATGGATTAGGTGGCATTGAGAGAATGAAACATAATGTACCAGAATGTCACATAATGTACCACATAATCCACAATGTCCCACAATGTACTAACAATGTGGGACATTGTGGATTATGTGGTACATTATGTATTATTCTGGTACATTATGTACCACATAATCCACAATGTCCCACAATGTACTAACAATGTAACACAATATCCCACGATTTCAACAACGTTTTACAATGTACACAAATATTGATACGGCGCAATGCGAAGACATACATAGCTGGTTTACGTGAATCGCCAAATGACAGGCTCATGTTTGATTCTTGTCGTAAAACAGGTTTTACTGGCTTTTTAAATGTGCATCCAGGCCCAACGACAGAAATTTCGAGCCCCTGGGCAGGGCTGTCACGCCCTCCCCCCGTGCTGATAATAATATTTTCAAAAGTTGATTGGCCAGCTCTGTCCGGGCTCCTAAAACTCGCTGGGCCCCTGGACATTGGCCCCCATGCCTCCCTCTCAGCGGGTCTTTGTGTATCGATAGTTTGTTGCTATAGCTTGATTTACTAATTGCTTCAAAACGCTAAGAAAGGCAATATTGACAGGATTGTTTTTAGTCTAGTTTACGCTGCTTAGTGTTAGCCATTTTTCATTGTTTGATCAAATGCTTTGCAATAAACATCGAAGTATAAATACAAAATATAATGTTTTATGTAAAAATACAATTTTTACCCTGGCTTAATTTCGATATAGCGTATAATATAAGCTTTATAGGCTCAGCTGATCGTATAAATAGATTTACATAGTCTACAGCGCTTTGTAATTGACACATTAGAATATCTAGTCCACTAGAAGTTTTTGGGCCCGTCATTTTGCTCGGCCTCTAGGCCACAGACTAGTCGGCCTGTCTGTATACCCGACCCTGGTCATGGGTTTTAAACTCTAAATATAAATTACCTCTGTTTTAAATTAAGTAATACATGTATCATTTTAGCATGGTGTATATCATTGACATGTTTTTGTCATCTATAGAGTAATGCCTGGCAGACGGTCACAGAGGAAGTTCACCTAAACACCCCCATGCAGGCTGACGGCAGAGTTAAGTTCTGCGTCAAACATGGCTCCGAACCGGAAACTTGTAAGGAGGCGGGGCGTCTCAACTTCCGTAACCATAACAACTACTTCCTGCGCGGGATGATGTTCTCCACATTCTTCGGTGGAAGCACCAGCAACTTCGCTGCCCCCAACGACTGTCACACTTACTTCAGGAACTTCGTCTTGACCATTCCATCCAGTACTGTGGTTGGTTGACCACTCGCTGGACATCGAAACATGTTACAAAAGTAAATGATTTGTTTGTGTTATTTCGAATAAACTGGAAATGATACTTCAGGGTAGTTTTGTTCGTTTTTTTTTTAATCCTCTGAAGTTGTGATTTTGTTTGCATGTCTTGTGAAGCTAATTATGTTCTTGCATTTAAGTCAATTGTACTTCTCAGTGTTTCTCAAACTTTTGCCATCTGTGTACCCCCTTTTTAATTTCGAAATACTGAGTACCCCTAGTAAAAACAACAACATGAATATATTGTTTTTTTCTGTCATGGTTTCCCCTCATTTAATTATTTTCAATTTAGCCGTGCATATTTACCCAAATATTCTCAATCAGTTGCAGTGCGTACCGCCATCCAATTTAACTCTGTTTGAAAGCCTTTATAACAAATGTTGATAGATGTGTCGAGCAGTGCTCGATTTCAGAAAAAAACCAGTGCCGGGAAAGAAAAATAATTTCTGCAGAGTTGGGGATAAATGTCTATGATTTCATCCCCGGCTGGGATATATTAGCTAAGGAAAATCAGAGCCGGGGTTGACAGGTCTCAGTGCCGGGGATATCCCCGACATCCCGGGCGGTAAATCGAGCCCTGGTGTCGAGACAGGAACAGTTTTATGGGGTAAACCAGTGGGACGGAAGTACTGAGGGCCCGTTGGACAGGATGGTATGGTGTCTTTATAAAATAGGGTGTCTTTGTGTTTTACCATAAGAATGTGTCTTTGTGTCTTACCATAAGAATGTGTCTTTGTTTCTTACCATAAGAATGTGTCATATTCGTGTAGATGTTTATGAAAATTTCAGCTAGTCGAACTATATACAGGTAATAAAACCCTTCCTTCCAAAACTTTTTCATTTAACTTACGGGCTGTTTAATTTTAATTCACATTAGAGAGCAAAGGGCTGCAACCATTATGTGACTACTGTCGCTGGAATTTACAAGACTTAATGTCCTTGAAAAGATTTTTAAAATGTTCCTCACTGAAGAAATTTTGTTTAGTGATCGATGCCAGTAACTATTTAAACATGGACAGCAACTACACCGCCCGCGTGCCATACTTGGTGCCCAGAAAATTTGCCTGACAAGCCAAACAAAAAAAATCAACTAAAAAAACATATATGATAAATACTACTACTAAAAGATAAGATACTAGCAATGGAAATAAAGAACTTCGTTTTGATTTTCTTTAATTTTGGCATTAAGATAAATTAAATACTGTTTGTCATCCCTGATTTAAATAATTTCTAATGTCCACTACTCGGGTTCAAATATTTTTCTGCCCGTTTAAAAAAAAAAATTAAAATACTTTAATTGCAAAAATTTTACTTTTTAATTACAATATGCTGAGGTTGATACAAATGAATTATTTTAAAACGAGATTTTTGGCACAAACTGTCAAAAGGAATATAGACCGTGGTGTTGTAGGGCAATGCTTTTACTTTATCTCCTTGCGGGGCCATGAACTGAAGAAACAACTCTCCCACGCATTCACTTCGCGGGGGGAGGGCGGGGGGGGTGGGGGGGGGTCTTTCTCGGCTGGGGCCCATGTCATGCTGCATTCTCTCCCTTCTCAGTTATCTTGACCGTCTACAGAAACATTGTCACACCAGTTTATCTGTTACTTTATGTTGTTACTTCATGTTGTTACTTCATGTTGTTACTTCATGTTGTTACTTCATGTTGTTACTTCATGTTGTTACTTCATAATGCTATTAGACAAGCATTTGAACTATTTTAAAAAAAAAGAAAAAGAAGAAAAAAAAGCATGTTAGAACACAACGTCCTTGACACCGGAAGGTCAACTTTTAAATCGGGTCAACGTACAGACATGACGACAATGAATTCAATAAAAAGCCAGCAATTAAAAAGATAGTATATATTGGCCATTTTTTAGTTTCACATAGTTCAGCAGTATTTAAGAATTGTATAACTTGGGCCTTTTCGATTTTTTCGGAGCGTTTCAACACAGGTAAGTAAAGCAATCATTTAAGGAATTCATCACAAGTATGTGAAGCAATCACTTACAAAATTCAACACAGGTAAGAGAAACAAACATTTAAAGAATTCATCACAGGAATCTGAAGCAATATTTTATGAAATTTATCACAGGTAAGTGAAGCAATCATTTACGAAATTTATCACAGGTAAGTGTAGCAATCATTTATGGAATTCATCACAGGCAGGTGAAGCAATCATTTAAGGAATTAATTACGAGAGTATCCAAAATAGTTTCAGTTTGTTCAACTGTTGGCATTGTTTTAACCTATGGCAGGGTCTCATATTTCTTATGTAGTCAAACACCTGGGTCCAATGTTAAGGGTCCAATGACCTAAATCTTATAATGTCGGCCATCGCAGATATGGGCCGAATCCCGACCCACCTCCCCCCCCCCCATTGTGCTGTTTGATCCTACTCCCACCGTGCTCTTATTCACTCTTTACATCAGAGACGATTACAATGTTGTTGTATTAATTATTATAAACACTCCATCCAACTGCGCGGCCCTTCTGATCAATTTAAGAACTCATCGTGGACCGCGGTTTGAAACGTTTCCCCATCCATGATGTAGAGAATTGAACACATTAGGCTCACATGAAAATGACTCGGTGTGGATAGCATGAAAAGCGTCATTGCGAGTTAAATAATCAAAGCGTCTTTCATTAGTTCAGACAAGACGGATAAGGATGAGAAATGAAATTGATGATAAACATTTATTATGATGAATTTGTTAGGAACACCTCAATACTAAGATGTTTTTAATGATTATTTCTAGCACGAAGTACATTCAAACTAAAAAAAAAAAACGTGTAACTCGATTGTATGATTGATAAAATACAGTAAAAACATTGTCTAATTTAGTAAACTAACTATACAGAACATTTTCATTAAGTTATAATACGAAAAATGTATAATTGATTTAATTATGTATACACACAATTTTTATTAATATTTAGAGATAAAATTTGTTATTGATTTATTCATCTATACAGACACTGTCTGATTGATTTATTAATCTATACAGACAATGTCTGATTGATTTATCAATCTATACAGACAATGTCTGATTGATTTATTCATCTATACAGAGAATGTCTGATTGATTTATTCATCTATGCAGACAATGTCTGATTGATTTATTCATCTAATCTATACAGACAATGTTGTTGCTACTCATTCTCTCTGTCTGTGTGGGAGTCTGTCTAACGAGTGACTTCAACCAGACGCTGTGTAGGCACGTGACTGGTGTTGCTGGTTCTGATTGGATAGCCAAAGTTCATTTGTCTATACCATTGCAATCAACACAAGTAAGTTTACAAGAATTGTATTCTCCGGACACTACAAAATAAAACACACCACCGTTTTAGAAATGGTTACTGTTCCACATTGTAACAATACAAGTAAAATATGGTATTTCCTTCTGTGTCAATGTAACTTCCAAAGATTTTAAATACTATTTTATCTTCATTTTAATAAAAAAATAAATTTCAAAATGCTGAGTCCATTTAAAGACTCTACACGAGCTAGGCTGATTTACAAAATTAATTAGGCATATATTTTGAAACAATTTTAAACACATAATCTGGTGAGGGTGGGGGCAAACTAGGTTTAATCGCTGTCGTGAGATTAGACATTTAGTCTCCACCCGGGTTAAAATAATTACCTGAATATGGACAGCGTGGGGGGTTGTATTGGTCAACTGCCTGTGTTCCCCCCTGGCCACATTAAAAGCCCAGTTACCGTTTACAGGATCTAAGAGAAATACATCTCTGGGGTAATGAAAAAAAATATATACATTGGTTCAAAGACCTCAACATTAAAACTTTTTTAAACATTCCACATCTCTTTGTGTGTTTTCATTTAAACGTGTTATTTCTTTAACGCAAACACCTTGTGTAAATCTTATAGTTATTTCAATACTATAAATTTCACATCTCGATGTTAGTTTGTTCAATCTCTGATTTAATTAAACTCTAATCTATAAACCGTAAAAATAAAATTTCATGAAGAGACTTTTGCCCTTTAACCTCATTGCTGACAATAGAAATTGAAGGAATGTCTGGACAGCCCTTTGAAGGCCAATAGAAACAGATGAAGTGTCGATGCAGTCTTACATTTAGATGATTGAGTGGCTACCACATTTTTTCCCCAATTAATGTAATGTACCCATTTCAAGTTGGGTGGAATTAGGAACTTTCACCAATGGACTGAACCAGGGACATTCAGGTCGACAGTCGAACGCTCTTCACTGCATGATCTGCCGTTCAATTTTTTTTTATAAGTATACTGACAACATGAATGCTACAACTTTACAAGCTCATCTCGTGTATATCATTAGATCATGGGTTCGAATCCTAGCGTACATAGTCATCTCTGTTGACTCATGTCTGACCTAAACCATCTTCTCCTTAGTAACTCCAGATTGTGGTTTAGGGAATCAGCAGAAGAATTAATCAACTATACCGACTTTCTAAAATGTTAGATACGTGTTTATTATAAACGTTCTTAATCAGACAAGAAGCTGACAATGACCCCATTAACAGTTTTGATACTGTGTCCAGGCCAACCGACAGAAATCTCGCCCCCCCCCCCCTGGGCAGGGCTGTCAAGGCCACCCGTGCTTATAATAATATTTTCAAAAGTTGATTGGCCAGCTCAGTCCGGGCCCCTAAAACTCGCCGGGCCCCTGGGCATTTGTCCCCCCCTCCCTGCCCCCTCCTCTCGGTGGGTCTGACAGTGTCGCCTTTGTGTGTTACAGTTGGGGGATTGAGAACGGTGTGGGGGGGGGTCGGTTGGAGTTCTTGAACGGCATTGTGAAGATTTGATCGAGAACTGTTGTAAGGTCAACTCGTAAATGTTAAGTCAATGGAGAGTGACCGGCGTGACCAGTGGGGGGGGGGCGTGACTATGATTAGTCGATAGAAATGACAAGTGTTGACCTGGAAGGTGATTGTATTGGGAAGAGAGTGATCGAGTTTGACCACGGTAAAGAGAGGACATTTAGTTTATGTGACAGACAGTGTGTTAAGTTCATGGGTGTGAGGGTCGGAATGTAGGTGGTTATATCATACGTCGTGATTCTGTGATAATTATTCCATCATTTTATTCTGGATTTTTTATCCGTAGCCACGGCTAAGTACACAGGGTGCTCCTTATAAACTGTAACGTCGCCAGGATGACTGAATGTGTAGGTTGTTATATCCCAACCGCCTTATGACGGTTACTGGGGGGGGGGGAGGAGGGGAAGGGGGGATGAGCAGTTAATCACCTCCAACTCCTCTATCACCTTCTCTTCCTCAATCACTGAGACAGTCTCGTCCATGTTATCGCTGAGACTGTCTCGTCCATGTTATCGCTGAGACAGTCTCGTCCATGTTATCACCGAGACTGTCTCGTCCATGTTATCACTGAGACTGTCTCGTCCTTGTTACCACTGAGACTGTCTCGTCCATGTTATCACTATACTCTTTCACGTTGATCTGTCAATAGATAGAATAGTTCAATAGTTCAACTATATTTCAATGGTGCATTTGGGGTATCTATAAATCTTGAGGGGGACTACCAAGTTGTCCTTCTCTAGCTGTAAGTATAAATTTCGTTCAGTGATTATTTCTCAGTTCAAAGCGGTTTATTTCAAACTCCACATTGTCGTCATCCTCCATCTTCTGGTCAAATAGTGAATGACACAACTCCTCCCCCACGTTCGAAAAATTCTTCAAATAAAGGTCCTCAGAGGAGCTGGAGGGGGTGGGGGTGAGGGGTCCTTTAAAATGCCCAGCCTCAAGGGCTCTATATCGTTTCCCCTGTAAACTGCTATTACTTTTTCCTTTTAACTTTTTTTAATTGCATTGTTGTTATTTATTTATTTGTGTTGTGTACAAACTGTTGTTGTCATATCAATAATAAAATGCGGCAATAAATAAAAAAAAAAAAAGGCTTCCAGTTCGACTGAACTAAGTGTCAGGTGATAAGAGATCTAGAATTCTCTGACCTGAACCTTATCAATGTCTTAACATTAACAAAAATGTTTACCTTTCAATATACCTTTTATGAAGTAATCAGTGTCAATGTATTGACTGAAGAATAAACATGCTCTCATATGTATATGTAGATAACAAAGTCACACGCACACACACGCACACACACACGCACATACGCACACTAACACACACACACGCACACACGCACACTAACACACACACGCACACACACACGCACACTAACACACACATACACGCACACTCACACACGCACACTGATACACACACACTCACACGCACACTCACACGCACACTCACACAAGCACACACTAACACACACACGCACACTCACACACGCACACTAACACACACACACAAACACTCACACACGCACACTCACATACACACACGCACAAATAGATAAAGCCTATATGGACTACAAAGGGCCGTTCACAAAAAGCTAGAGAGGGGGATAGGTCAACTTTTTTTAAAAATCTCGAGCCCACTATGACCTGTTAAATTTGACTGAAAGGTCACTTCAAGAACAGGCAGACATTCGTTGTTGTTGTTTTTTTATGTAATCTAAATTAAACTATAAAAGTCAAAACATAAAAGGGTTTGTTTTCCTACCACGACATATAACATGAAACAAAAGTAACCTAAAAATGTAGGTTGGCCATCACTTGCATCTGCTTTAATTAAGCGGGATTAATAACTGGTTAAGATGTACATGAAAGTCGATAGTGAGAGTTCAGGGTTCAATCCCTGGTAAAGCCAAAAATATTCGCCGCTGATTTCGAGAGGAGATAGGCGCCACCAAGTCTATAAGCCCTCAGAAATGACATATGAAAGGGCAACAGATTTATGTGTCTGTTGATGTGTTTTTTAATGTGTCTGTTCATCCCCCCCCCCAACGACAATATCGGTTATGGGTTAATAAAGAGAGACTAGTACATGTATACCACACAACATTAATATCTGGATCTCACATTTACTTCGGTGTAAAGTTACATACAAACATCTTTTTTTTTTTCAATCACTTTTAGCATTATTTATTTCACCCTGCTTTGTTATCTATCTCATACACGTTATGATTCTCTTCCTAAAAAATTGACATTTGACCCGAGTTTCATTAAAACCATGTTTTAATTCCAATACCTAGATTTCAAACAGAACATCCCACAGTTCGGACTTGTATTTTTCTCATATGATGACCACAATATAGGACACATCGATGTACAGGCTACATGATTCTCTGTGTTTTTTACATTCCAGGTGGTCAGCACCCAAGGTGGTCAGCTGGTCCACTCACAGGACGATGGCAAGTATTTCGAAATTCAAGGCACATTGAACAACAACGTGAGCACCGTCTGTGTGACGCTCCTGGGCACCTACCAGGGCGATGAGGCCCCTCGTGTCTTCTTGACGTCACACACCGTGCACGAGACAGAGAGAAGTCATGTGGCCAAGAGAGGCAAGTGGCGTTTCACTTACGTCCTTATACATCGAATAGAGCTGTTGATCCTGACACTGACTAGTTCCGCGGTTCTCAAAACGGTGGTACGTGTACCCCCCTCCCCCGCCCCCCCCCCGCCCCAAGGGGCGTGAGATATATTGGCCCGGAGTTCGCTGCGACATATAGTTTTTTTCTCTTGAAACAACCGAGAGTTTATAAAAAAAAAAAGTCTTCCTGTTCGCTTCCTGACTCATCATCACAAAGCTACACGCCCAAGTGTCGCATCAGAAAAAAGTATGCATAATCCATAATTAAAAATAAGTACGATTATGTGCGAATTTATGTGTGAGGGGTACCCAATGACATACTGTTGTATCCTTTCGATTAGGACCGCGAAAAAAAAAAAGTTGAAAACCGCCAGACTAGGTATTCAAATGAAAACTTTTTTCCATGTGTACAAAAAAAAATATACCCTATAATTAGGGTTGCCATATTTTTTCACGGACCAACCGGGACAGTTCTGTCTTTTTTACTTTAGGTTTAGGGATGTCGGTTTCGGGGGAGGGGGGTATGAAAACAGTAATGTAAAAAACACTTAAAATATAGAATAGATAATCTTTATTATTTTATTCATAATGGTACACAAACATGATATTTAACAAAACAGTTTTCTTCTTGTTGTACCACTCGTATTTTTCACTTCTGTAAATTTGTATTACTGTGTTACTTACCAAAATGTTACTGATCACACAAGAGCAGATTAATCATTCTCTGATCTAATAATTTTGCTCAATTATTTCCAAGAAACTGTGCCCTGAATCTAAACCGGGACAATTTCAACAACCGGGCGGGACACCGGGACAACCCAGTATATCCGGGGTTGTCCCGGCCAAACCGGGACGTATGGCAAGCCTACCTATAATGAAATTTATCAAGCAACTGATGCCGACTACATCACGTGATGTTCTGTAGTAACGGTCGTGTCTCTAAGAGGCCCTAGCGTGTGGGGCGGCCAGGGTGGCCTGGCCCCCTTTGCGTTTTGTCTGCCCCCAACCCCCCTGCTTATTTGCTCTACTTAGTAAAATGTATTACCTGCCCCCCCCCCTTTGCTATTGCCTGGCCCCTGCTGTAGAATGCCTGGCCCCTGCTGTAGAATTTTCACTCTACGGGGCTGGTCTCTAATCAAGTTATGGGGCCGGCGCCTCTGACTGTGGCTCGGGTAGCGTCCATTTGCGGAGGCCGCGGTGAACGGTTCGGCTCAGATTTTCAAGTCAAGTTTTTTTTTCTTGGCATAGAAGTTACGTAATTTATTTGCTTTTATTTGCTTTTAAAGCCAGTTGGGTGTGTAATAAAACATTTCATTCTTCGCCTACAATAAAAAAAAATACTTAAAAAAACTGACAAGTAATTAACTTTACGCGATACATTGCCAATGTAAGTGTATTTAATTTGACACTATACATTATTTATGCAAGTGTACCTATTTGACGCGTTAGATTACTCAAGTAAATTGTATTTATTTACTAATATAAATCCAAAATGCATTAAATTCGTGTACAGTTATCTTATATTTAACCAGCAACCCAAGTCTTGTCTGTGTCTTATGTGACTCAGACTTCAGACATCAAGACCTTACTACATCCGTTCGAACCTTATCACCATCAGTGGGGTGACGACTCTCTGTCCGCCTCAACCAAACATTCCAGTAGTCCGGCCCTGACCGTGCATTATGCTAAAGGTTCCTATTCTCCTACGTCACACAGAGGTAAATGGCCAAATGTCAAATGTCATTTCATTGTTAATTCGACGGTCAGCAGTTGTATAGATAAAATAGATGGATATTTGATAAATAGCAATAAATTACACATAAATAAATAATCTTTATAACTAGAGGACACCCGTGCCTATATATGTATCCATGATTTGTACATAAATATTTGTATGATAAGTTTTATTTTACCTTCCAGTGCATTATAATGAAAGCGTATTTTTAAACTTGATTTATACATCTAGACAGATAGATAGATAGATAGATAGATAGATAGATAGATAGATAGATAGATAGATAGATAGATAGATAGATAGATAGATAGATAGATAGATAGATAGATAGATAGATAGATCACTTTATGTTTTTTTTCCTTGATCAGGGGCAGGATTCATGACAACTCCTCCACATCTGCCAGACGGGACTACTTCCCTTATACTGAAGTATGAGGTTTATTTTGAGAATTTCGGATTCGGCATTGGCGGTAAACTGCCCGGTCTGTTCGGCGGTGACAAAACGGACGGTGCATACAAATGTTCAGGTGGGACTCACGTGGACACTTGCTTCTCCTTAAGGTAAAGGGCTCGTCCGTTTAATTACGTCAACAAATTTTTTTTTGCAATTTTTTTTATCTCCCCCTCTTACTTGTGAACAAGTGTCGAACTCTGGTGACCATCCAACCCTCTAGTAAACTTGACATCAATTTTTAACCCCCCCCCCCTTCACCTTAAAAACGCAAAAAATAAAAACATAAAACGAATCTCCCCTCCCCCCTCCAAATTTAACGTTAAATAAAAAACTTTAAACTCCCCCCCCCCCGCCTTAATTGTCATGAATGAGATCTAATTGACTAAAACATCACAATCAACGATTATCCTGTATAACTAGTTGAAAAACCAATCTGGAACCCATCTCCATCCTTTCAAATATAATATAAATATATGTCCAAACAATTACTTTTTGTTTTGACCATCATTAAATATTATATTGGATGATCTGTGCTAAAAGTGCGCTTAGGTGCACAGTGCAGACATTAAGACATGGTGTTTATATATATATATGATAGCCCAGCTGTATGCTACGTCTGATTGGCCGTTATTTATATTTAAGAAAGAATGGTGGTGGCTGTTGAATGGTGACAGTTGTATATGGATTCTTCATTACTTCAATTAACTGTGTTTAGCAAATAATTGAATTGATAGAACTGTGTCTTCTGTAAACGATTTTTTGTAGAACTGTCTGGTAAAACATTGGGTATGTTTTTTAAATGTTTATTTCACAAAACATTATTAAATTGTATTATTTCCATGAGGTGTGGTTTTGTTGAACATTTTATTCTCTTCCGATACTGAAATTGAACTTGTGTAATGAAATACGGACAATGATTAACAAATAAAATTCATTTGTTTTGACTGACTGTCGTAATGGATGGGGGGTCAATACACTGGCTTATCAGACCTTAGGTTATGACGTCCATAGGTTGTTTGTTTTTTTTTCTAATTTATAGGCAGATTCATAGAGATATGTGGGTGTTGTGTACATGTTTCTAATGTGGCACTCCAACATACATTTGTCCACAAAATTATAATTCATTGACGATGTATATGAAGATAGTAGCACATAAAGTTTTTATTTACATATAGCATGATGAACCATGGAATATCCCCAATGCATCTCTCATAGTATTAAGTCCACAATGAAAACAAAGTTATCAACAATTAACACATCACTTTATACTTCAGTACTTAAAGTTACGCAGCTCTTCGACCATCAAAGTCCGACGAACTGACCGCCCTACCGGTCACTAACTGGTCACTGGTTTATATACGCTAACAGTCCCTGTTCTTGAAAGAGGGGGGGCGGGGCATATGCAGTTTGGGGGGGGGGAGGGGTTTCCAAGGAGGTTGCCTACATTTCCCCACCCATAAGACTGGCATTGTTTCTGATATCAATTATATGTCTGGTCACATGACTTCCCAAACAGATACAACCATTTAAAAAAGGGGGTTTCTTGTGTCCTGTAAAAACAAACAAAACAATGAAAACTGTAAAATATCCCCCCTCCCCCCAGGCTGATGTGGCGAGAGAACGGTGACGGAGAGGTTTACGCCTACATCCCACGTGAGCATCAAGCGAGTGACTTCGAGCACAGATCAGACATACACATCAATTATGAGAAGGGACATTCTCTTATGAGAGGAGCCATCAAGTTCAGGGTATGAACAGAAATAGTCTAATTAATCAACAAACACAAACAATATGTGGGTACATCGATAAGATTTGCTTGCTGCAAGTTGAAAGAGTTCATCAGAGGATAATGATTATGTATTAAATAATATAGAATATTATTATTCATTTATTTTTATTATTATATTTTTTGATATTCTCGAAAAAAAAAACTAAACAAAAAAAGACCAAGCTCTCTCTCCAAGACCAAACTCTCTCAAAGACCAAACTCAAAGACCAAACTCTCTCAAAGACCAAACTCTCTCAAAGACCAAACTCTCTCTCTCTCTCTCTCAAAGACCAAACTCTCTCAAAGACCAAACTCTCTCAAAGACCAAACTCTCTTAAAGACCAAACTCTCTCAAAGACCAAACTCTATTAAAGACCAAACTCTCTCAAAGATCAAATTCTCTCAAAGATCAATCTCTCAAAGACCAAACTTTCTCAAAGACCAAACTTTCACAAACATATTTATCTTTTACATGGCTTAAAATAGATTGGCATTATTAAATCAATTCCTGACAATTCAACTAATTTATCAAAGATTCATTAAAAGTTTACTAAACTAGATCGAGGTCAAGGATATCAAAGAGAATTACATCAAAGTGCCAAAATAAAAGCAGACTGACTTAAAAAAATTTTTCTTTGCGGGTGGAAGTTCACAAATCTTTTATACGTGCTATGTATAGTTTTATTTATTCTTGTTCATATTTGATAATTTTTCTGGCATGCCATGTCTTGCAAGATCGACGTCTAAATATATACTCCAAATATATATATATACATTTGTACTCTTCATATCATTAGAGACCCCCCCTCTCCCCAAATCAGCTTGTGGTAAGCAGTGGCGCAACCAGGGCCAAATCATCAATACATATTTTACTATATAAAGTTACTAAAAAGACTGCCAAACTGTCTTTTTTCTATATGTGACCCCCCCCCCCAAACCTCCAGCATTTTTTGTTGGTTGCGCCACTGGTGGCAAGTATATAAAGAAATACTGACTAGACGGAACCCACTTTAGGTTGTTGCTTTTCATTGACCAGAAAGACTTTGGTGTACCTTTTATATACTAATTGTATTCAATGCTTGACAGTTTAATTAATGATGTGGTAATGTTCCTCTTCTTCACTTCTAGAGTGGGACCTGGCAGACGGTCACAGAGGAAGTTCACCTCAACACCCCCATGCAGCCAGACGGCAGAGTGAAGTTTTGCCTCAAACACGGCTCCGAACCGGAAACGTGTAAGGAGGCAGGGCGTCTTAACTTCCGTAACCGTAGCGACCACTTCCTCCGCGGACTATTTTTCTCCACGTTCTTCGGCGGCAGCACACCGAACTATGCGGCCCCCAACGACTGCCACACTTACTTCAGGAACTTTGTCCTGACCATTCCATCCAGTACTGTGGTTGGTTGACCACTCGCTGGATATTAAAACCATGCTATTTGTATCAATGACTTCATGACATTGTTTCGAAATAAAACAGTTAAACTTTGAACTTTAACCTTTTCTTTTTAAAGTTGTTTTTATTTTCAAATGCATAAATTTAGAATTTAAAATTCAATTATCAGTTGTTGTTTTTGTTTGTTTGTTTGTTTGTTTATTTATTTATTTTATTTTAAAGTCCCAATTTTCATCATTTGATCCTAAGAATAACTATTGGGACGGATTTTCTTTTATCCCCACCATAGCTGAGTAGCGAAGTGCGGCTCCGGAGCCGAATGTGGCTCTTTGGCTCCTTAAGTGCGGCTCTGGCATTTAGTTTTATTTAGTATACAACTTATTTATTGTACTAGATATTTAGTGTAATAAACGCAGATTTGGCTCCCAATTTTTTTTTAATTGTTGTAATGTTTATATTTGGCTCTTTGGCTGATAAGTTAGCCGACCACTGACCTAACCGATGGAAAAGGGATGGGGGTTAAAGATCCCCTGTTTTTAAGATTATCAGAAGCCCAAGATCTGCAAACGACTGCATTAACAGGGTTTTCCACCATTTCCGCTATAAAGAGGTTGTAAAAGTGGAGGTCTAGCCACTAAAAAAGCCACCGTCGCTGTCTTTTACGAGTTTAAATTTTTGTACCAGGATATAACACTTTATTCCTTATATGGACTTAGTAGGATCAGCTACCAGAAAATATAGATGGGGACAAAAAGTTAAACAAGGAATTTAAGTCGTTTCCGTTTCGGACAAAGGACATTTTAGAGCATTTTCGTGTACGCAGCGGCTACGGTTACGCCGGATGAAATCCGTATTTTTTTTCCGGGTTACAGCCATAGATTTTGCTCCACGCGTATGGGTTTTGATAAATAGAGAGGGAAGTAATTATGTTGATTAACTGTTACAAAAATAAATAATGATTACGCCCCTTTGATTAGCTTTTATTATGTATATTTAAAATACAAGCAAAAACGGTACCTAAAAAACTCTTATATTCGGCCCTGAGAGGTCAGATCGCAAAATGGACTTTTGTTGCACACATGGCAGGCAAAGACCTACAAAATGATATATACATCATGGGTCTAGGACTTATGGTTGTTGAGATCTAGGGTGATGACGGACAGACAGACAGACAGACAAAACGGGGACAATAGAGCATTTTTTTTCGACAATGCTCTAAAAATGGAATGGAGTCCCAGGCATCAGCGGTTGTCTCATACCTGTCAATTACAACTTAAGATAATGTGTAGCCTACTTCAATAATTTGGTAAGGAAGGTCGACGTTGGTACACTTGTAGATTCTACCTAACATTATATGATTTTAATGATTTCAAGTGCTTGAACTAAGATTTTGTAGAATTTTGAAACGACCTTTTTTTTAATAATGTAAAATATGTTCTTAGATCATAAAATATTCATGTACATTATCAGTAATAACATTTAACTAGCTTTACCCTGCAAAACCTTTGCATAGAGTTATATCCCCTTAGGCTTGATCGGTAGGCTAGGTTATTTTTTTTTTTGGTTTCGGGGAGATCCGATTTTTCCATGATTGTATTTTAAACTGGAATACTGTTGTATTAATTCTTTAATTTCGATTTAACGCAGAGTCGAAATTGCTTTTATATATATTATGCTTGGGTGATTAGGATATACAGATCTCAGTATGTCTTTACATTAGTTTAATAGTAGCAATAAATAAATAATCTACATACTGAGATGGGCGCTTACACTTTTTTTTTTTCGAAATATTTGTTTATATAATTTTTATATGGAATAGTGTTTTTGCCAATACAACTTTACTATGACTTTAATAAGGTATACTATTCAAAATAGCCATAAACATAGAAAATTGAAATTGACGTGGACTATGATGACCTACAATGCGAAGGGAGGGGAAGGGGGGGGGGAGAGCTGCATATTTTAAAATAATATCTTCTAGTATTTTTTTTTTCAATCAAACAAGACGTGGACAAATTCAATGAACGAACAAAAGTAGACAGCTGAAACTGATATACATTAGTAATTTTATTAGCTATACATCAATATAAACAGGTTTATAACTCCACCATACTACTGTGTGTTGATATTTGACTGTACATACAATGTTGGATTAATTATAAAGTGTTGAGGAGCTAATCCCGCAACTAAATCAGTTTATTTTAACCCACGACTCCACCGGTACTGCCAGAACCAGACGAGAACGGACAATGGGCGTCGTTCTTCTGTTCTGGATGCTCGTGTCTGATGTACAGAGACTTCAGTGCTGCGGACAAACAAAATGTTGGTTGTTATTACATAGACACTTTGGTGCTATAATCAAAATATCATCAAGTCTAGTTGTTATTACATAGACACTTTGGTGCTATGATCAAAATATCAACAAGTCTAGTTGTTATTACATAGACACTTTGGTGCTATGATCAAAATATCATCAAGTCTAGTTGTTATTACATAGACACTCTGGTGCTATGATCAAAATATCATCAAGTCTAGTTGTTATTACATAGACACTTTGGTGCTATGATCAAAATATCATCAAGTCTAGTTGTTATTACATAGACACTCTGGTGCTATGATCAAAATATCATCAAGTCTAGTTGTTATTACATAGACACTTTGGTGCTATGATCAAAATATCATCAAGTCTATTTGTTATTACATAGACACTCTGGTGCTATGATCAAAATATCATCAAGTCTAGTTTGGTGGATATTTGTAACGTTTAGAATTTGCCCTTACTACACCCGTCCATCCTGCTTCACCACTATCATCTCCCCTCTCAAATGAGTAACCCCCCCCCCCCCTCCCTTTAACTGACCATGTCATAGCATTGTGCAACCCCAAGTTTATGGCCGGTATCAAGCGATTCAATGTCTGTTAACGGCTAATTCCAGGTAGTCCCTCACATTCATAGCAAAGCCTTCCTCCCCCCCCCCCCCGAAAAATTAACCTTTTTGGAGAAAAAGTTGCATTTGGGGGGGGGGGGGTAGGTAAGAAAAAAATGATAAAAAAATTCTATGTAATATTTCCAAAAAAAAAAAATCGGACGTTTGTTTGAAACACACTCATTAACATTTGTGCAAAGTTATTTAACGATATCAAAAATAGATTTTAAAAATTGGTTCTTTGAAAATTTTTGAAAATATGTCTTAAAATTACACTTTTTTACCCAAAAAAGTCACATTTTTAATACATTTTTTTATATATTTTTTTATTTCTTTGTTCATTAATTGGTATGTTGTATGCATGTGTCAAAAATGGCTAATGTAGCTTAAAAAATAAAAAAAATAGAAAAAACAACTAGCAGAGACCTTAAATGGCCCATGGACCACCTTAATTAAGGAGTTGCTAGAGAGGGTAGAACGGTGCTGACAGGCTAAGAGGTTAGATATAGGTAGTGGGTGTGGACTACATTAGTAGTTAGATGGTGCAGTCATATTGATAGTTTTAGAAGATCTCTAGTGTTTAAATAGTTGAACTTTTATTGAAGTATTTTATGTTGTGATCTGCACAGAGTTTGTTGTTCTATGTCAATGTTATGGTACAGTTGAATCGTAACGGTAATGTATTTTGGCGAGCATGTCAGTAGACTGAGAAATTCAACGTAATAATATTCACGTTCTGTTGGAATCAGGGTAAAGAACATATGTGTTTAGTATATACAGGCCCGTAGCGTGCGGGGGGATGGGCATGGGGGCCGGGCCCCCACTGCCGTTTGTCTGGCCCCCTCTACTTATTTGTTCTACTTATTAAAATGTATTACCCGCCCCCCCTGCTATTGCTGACCCCTGCTGTAGAATGCCTGGCCCCTGCTGTAGAATGCCTGGCCCCTGCTGTAGAATGCCTGGCCCCTGCTGTAGAATTTTCACGTTATATCAAAAGATTGTTCCAGTTCAGTGGTCCTAGAGATGATGCATTCAGATATTGTGTGGTATAACTAATTGTTTATTTGATAGATAAGTTGTTGTTTTATTGTTTGTTTGTTTGTTTCTTTGTTTATGAGCTCAATAAACTAAGTTACATATCATAAATAAATTGGAGGTCATAGGGGGGTTGGGGGTGGGGAAATTGTCTAAAGTAGATTATGTAATATTCAAAACATACTGAAGGATCGAGTTTCATTTGATTTTGTTTTAAAACATAAAAGAAAATTTATTCTCGTTGCCGTGATTAAAAACAACTGTTTGCAGGGTTGTGTCCTACTTTGCTCAAAGGGGTGCGAAACACGCGGGCGGCAGCCCTATCTGGTGCGGCTAAATCTTAGCTTAGAATGTCGAATTACGGGGGAGGACTCGGCAAAATAATGCTTACCCCCCTGGAAGGCAGATTGGGTGGGCGTGGCACTTCCTGTATGTTGACCAGGGGGGTTATGGGAGGACCACTGGACTGGGGGGGGGGGTACCGCATACGACAAAGTCTGAATCTTACCTGCCACTGCGCCCTGGAAGGCGGCGTTGTAGTCGCAGGCCACCTCGTTGTTGACGTAGTTGGAGCGGTCATCGGTGTAATCGTCACTCTGTCCAGGTCCGCCGACAAGGGCCCCATACAGGACGTGAGGGCTGGGCTCCTTCATGGGCATGATCTGTGAGCCACATTTGGCTGGTGGGTTAGGGCAAGAGCTGGACAGGAAAAAACACAAAGGTTTATTTCTTTAGAGTCAAACACAAAGGTTTATTTGTTTAGAGTCAAACACAGAGGTTTATTTCTTTAGAGTCAAACACAAAGGTTTATTTCTTTAGAGTCAAACACAAAGTTGTGTTTCTTTAGAGTCAAACACAAAGATTTATTTCTTAACAGTCAAACACAAAGGTTTATTTCTTAACAGTCAAACACAAAGGTTTATTTCTTTACAGTCAAACACAAATGAGAAACGATTTGTAAGTGTATACAGTTTGTTTAAATAGTTTTGTGAATAAACATCATACTGTCTGCCATATAAACGGAATTATTTAGTTCATTTGAAACAATTATGGCCGTTTCTTTGGTATCAAACTGTAAATTAATAGTTCATTAGTAGATGGAAAAAAAAAATTTAAGAGTAATTTTTTTAGCACTATGTACTAAAACGTTAACAACTAATTCCTTAGATCATAAGATATCATATATAATAATACTCATTTCCAGTGTGCGTTAAATCGAAAGTAAAGAATGAATACAACAGTATTCCAGTTTAAAATACAACCATGAAAAAAATCGGATCTGCCCGAAACCAAAAAATAACCCAGCCTACCGATCAAGCATAAGGGGATATAACTCTATGCAAAGGTTTTGCAGGGTACAGCTAGTTTAAATAGATTATCATTGCTCTGATCGTCTTTTATCCCCCACTATGGCCGATTGTGCAATGGCCGTGGTGGTACCCCGGAGGCATGGAATGAACTTTCACATTTGACCTGAAAACATTCCTCGGCTCTCATCGAAGATCGAACCCGGAGCCCTCAGGTGGGACAGTGGCTGGATTTTACACTGCTCGACCATTAGTCCTTTCATGTCGACAGATATTAACAAGTTCCGTCCGGGATTTACACTATTTACCTGGGCAAAATTAAACTGTTTACCTGGAACATATGAAATTGTATGGACCAGATGAAACTATATCTCCTTGACCGATGTAAAAAAAAATATATGGACCTAATGTAACCATTCGCTTAGTCCGAGTGAAAAAATATTTACCTGGACAAAATGAAACTATTTACCTGGACAGAATGAAACTATTTACCTGGACAAAATGAAACTATTTACCTGGACAAAACAAAACTATTTACCTGGACCTGTGGTGAGGTCTCAACGGGTACTTGTCACCAAAACCTATGACGTAACTGAAGCCCGTGTCACCCAGGGCGTAGTGAATCTGACACATGGCCCAGCGCCGGTACTCCTCGGCGTGCAGGCCCGTGTCGGCCGCTACCAGGGCCGCGAACGCCATATTGGCTGGAAAAAAAACCAATGATTAAAAGTTACAATTAATAAATGTTACATACATTGATAAATATTTATGTAACAAGTGAAAGCTAATCACGTTTTATGCGGGACTAATAAAAACTTGTTGAACATATGTTGTCTCCGCTAAACTTTGGTTAACAAAATGAATAAATTCAAAATTAATAGGGTTTTTTTTTATATTCATCAATGATAAATTTACTCTGGCTATAATTTTATATAAAGATCATTTTGAAAGTTACTTTGCTGCATTTAGCTTTGTGCGATGGAAATTTACGTGAAGATTAAGCATTCAAAAGATACGCGTTGGCTGTGTGGTAGAGTGGCAGTGTGGTAGAGTGGCAGTGTGGTAGAGTGGCCGTGTGGTAGAGTGGCAGAGTGGTAGTGTGGTAGAGTGGCAGTGTGGTAGAGTGGCCGTGTGGTAGAGTGGCAGAGTGGCAGTGTGGTAGAGTGGCAGTGTGGTAGAGTGGCAGTGTGGTAGAGTGGCCGTGTGGTAGAGTGGCAGAGTGGCAGTGTGGTAGAGTGGCAGTGTGGTAGAGTGGCAGTGTGGTAGAGTGCTCCACTGCTAACGGAAAGGTCGCTAGATTGACGTATTTAAGTCCACCCATCTTACACAGCACCACTGACGTAGCCATGGATACAGAAACAGAAGTACCTTTACTTCATCTGACAACGATGACCTGTACAGTATTTAAAAGTGAAACACTTTACATTTTTACGTTCGTAACTCATTTCAAAGTATAAGTAATGCTTACATGAATATCTCAATGAACCCCACTGTAGTCTGTAAGCTAAACCTTTAGGTGTGTAAGGGATGGAACCTCCAGGGAACCAGTACTTGTAGGAAGCTTCAACTGCAGCCTTGTACTTGTCCTTCTTTGTGATGTTGTACAACAAAACCTTTTCAAATTAGATGGATGATGGGAAAAAACAATTAAATGGATGAAATTACTGTTGACAACGGAAGGAATTGAAATTTTAAAAGCAATGTAGAGGCCTGATTTAAAATCTGATGTCACCTACTTGGTTGACGATTGTCTTGTCATCCCATGACATGCCCCAAGCTGGCATGTCATCTAGATACTTCTCAGCCTCGGCCAGGTACTTGTCTTCTTTAGTTGCCTGGTACAGCCAGATGGATCCCCAGCACAGTTCGTCTGTGAAATTGTTGGATCTGAAATGATTGAGGGGAGAGAGAGAGAGTTGGTTGTGCTGTTGTTGAATCTGAAATGTTTGAAGAGGAGAGAGAGAGAGAGAGAGAGAGAGAGAGAGAGAGAGAGAGAGAGTAAGGTATGGAGGGGTTGGCGGCTACATTTGAAAGCCACCTGATTAAAACAATTCATTTAGGACCCCTGGAAGTAGTGTTGTTTTAGTCCCAGGTCATATTTTAGTTTCAGTTTTTATTTCGTTTTTTCTGTAATAATTTTAGTTTTCGTCTAGTTTAAGTCTTGCTTCTAATTTTAGTTTTAGTTTTAGTTCTCGTTGACGAAAAGTCAACATTTTCGTTAACGAAGGTTTTAGTTTTAGTTTTCGTGAACGAAAGCAACATTATATTTTAGTTTCAGTTTTTATTTCGTTTTTTCTGTAATAATTTCAGTTTTCGTCTAGTTTTAGTCTTGCTTCTAATTTTAGTTTTAGTTTTAGTTCTCGTTGACGAAAAGTCAACATTTTCGTCAACGAAGGTTTTAGTTTTAGTTTTCGTCAACGAAAACAACACTACCTGGAAGTATTTCTATTTTATACAGAAATAAAATGAGCCTTCAGCTAACACTATATAATCGTCTATATATGAAATAGTTAAGCTACAGCAGCATTGAAGTATGAAGTACAGATAGTTCAAAGAATATAGTAGCACTGCACAATGGAGTAGAGATTGTAGTAAATTATTGGTTAATTTTTTAAAATTCTTTTTTAATTCATAGACTCACGGGTAAAATCCAGCGGCGGCTCCCACGGATTCACTGTATTTGCCTTTGTGGTTCATTCCAAAATCCCAGAGTTGTTTAGCGTGTTCAAGTAGGGTGTTGGCATAGGTGGCATCTGTCCATATAGAAATGAGAATGAATACAAGTTCGTTTTAAATGAAAATATTACACTTCTGGTATTGAGTATTAAATAAAGATATTGTCAAATAGCATTGTCTTGTTAGTGGGATTCAGTGAAGACTTATTTGTGTGACATAGTAAAAGGATCGATTCTGAATAGTTTCTCAACATAATGATAGAGTTGATAGTTTACAGAAGCTGTTCTCAAAATTACATTGTTTATTTATTATTAAGTCTCAACCTTCTGATAGTAACACTTTTACCAGTTAAGTCTAGAACTACGCTAGGTGTATCGATGCGTTACACCTTTATAGGCTAAGTCTTGAACTACACAATGTGTATCGATACGTAGTAAAGTCATGGGCTACTCTAGGTGTATCGATACGTTTACATGTTTACTAGTTATGTTTTGTACTACTCTGAGAGTATCGATACGTAGTAAAGTCATGGGCTACTCTAGGTGTATCGATACGTTTACATGTTTACTAGTTATGTTGTGTACTTACTCTAAGTGTATCGATACGTAGTAAAGTCATTGACTACTCTAGGTGTATCGATACGTCACATGTTTACTAGTTATGTTGTGTACTTACTCTAAGTGTATCGATACGTAGTAAAGTCATGGGCTACTCTAGGTGTATCGATACGTTACATGTTTACTAGTTATGCTTTGTACCACTCTGTGTGTATGGATACCTAACATGTTTACCTTTGTCTTTAAAAGCGAAGTATCCAGTCACGAAAGCAGCTGCTGTGTCCATGGCGATATCACTTCCGGGTTTGGAGGCGGTGATCTTGAAGGCTGGACGTGCCATGGTCATCAGTTCTGGTGGTCCCCAGTAGCTGTGGTCAGCACCGCCGTCACCAACCTGGTCGGACAAGATGTACACAGTCTTACGTATATACACTTAAACCAACGACCGTTAAATTATATAATGTAAACAAGTCAAAACATATTTTTTATCTCCGTCGTCAACCCCATCACTCGTATGTTGTATAATTTAGTTATTCAGTTAGTTGTCTTATGAAATAGTTTGTATTTAGTTGGTCAGTTGTCGTACGAAATAGTCTGTATTTAGGTAGTCAGTTGTCTTACGAAATAGTTTTTATTTAGGTAGTCAGTTGTCTTACGACATAGTTTGTATTTAGGTGACCAGTAGACTAATGAATTAGTCTGTATTTAGGTAATCAGTAACATTACGAAATAGTCTTTGTTTAGTTATTCATTAGTCTTAACACAATATCCGGTCTAACTGGTCCTAGTGTGGGGGATTTGAAAATGTTGGTTTCTTAAAAGAATCGTTTTTATCTACTATATATTCAGAATATCATCTCATTATCAATACATCATCTTCTAATTGAACTTGACCACTATCGACCAATTACCTGGACGTACAGCTCATTAGGTTTCACGTGACACTTGAGCAGGTAGTCCAGTGGCCACTTGATGCTGTCCAGGATCCACTTGGTTTGACCAGCAGCTTCATAGGCATCCGGGTACAGGAGGTAGCTCCATGCCAGGATGGCCGTTGAGTAGGCCATGGGGAAGTTAAACTTGACATGGTCACCGGCTGAAACATGGACAAAAACATATGTTGTACATCCAGACATCATTTTATTATGACTAATGTTGTACATGATCGACATCATTTTATTATAACTAATGTTGTACATCATTTTATTATAACTAATGTTGTACATGATAGACATCATTTTATTATAACTAATGTTGTACATGAAGACATCATTTTATTATAACTAATGTTGTACATGAAGACATCATTTTATTATAACTAATGTTGTACATCATTTTATTATAACTAATGTTGTACATGATAGACATCATTTTATTATAACTAATGTTGTACGATTAGACATCCATTAATTTTAACAGATGGTTACAATTTAGACATTTTGATAAAGTGATGTTACTCATCAATACACCTTATTATTTTTATTTTAACTGCTCACCATCATACCAGCCACCAGTCAGGTCCTCCCCGGCATCACCTTTGTCCCCCAGGGCTGAATCACCTCTCCAGGGTATGCGGTTAGTTGGCGGAAGTTTGCCGGATCTCTGTGCCTCGTAGAACAGAATGGACTTGTACAGGACATCGTTGTAGTTGTACTTGGAGTTGTCCGCTGAAATCAGAAAAAAAAACAATCAAATTGAAAGTAGCTAAGTCGGTAATTGTTGTATTTTATATTTCACTAAATATGACTTAAGAAAACTTGTAAAATTAGCAATGTTATATTTTAAAGCCCTGCTATTATGAAATGTTTGTCTCTTAGATATTTTTATAAACATCTAAAAGATGGCTTTTTCAGTGTGCAATTATTATTTTGGCCGTAGCCGATAGCGCACTGGTTAAAGAAACGCCACAAAGTACATAGGTAGGTAGGGGACTGATACAATGACCACGTTTACCGCAACTAATTTCAGAAATCCGTTATAAAGCTGAGTGGACATGGGGAAATTTCACGAACCCTGAAAAGATATCACATGACCCTCAGGTTGACAGTCTTTTTCGCGCACGAGTGAGAAAAAACACGGACAAACCTTCCATCAGACAAAACTCTCATTTGGCAAACCTTCCATCAGACAAAACTCTCATTTGGCAAACCTTCCATCAGACAAAACGCTCATCGAACAAAACCCACAAATTGCACACAAAAAAATACATTATTTAAATCAAAGTGCGTGTCTTATTGAAGCATAAAATAAACTGTGGTTGATTTTTATTAACTATTTTTTTTTTCTCATGACTGATATAATTCAAGACAAGAAGCCATTTCATATTTTATGTATTTTTACTTTGGTATTTGGTAAATTATCTGCCAAAAAAAAAAGTGTAAAATTTAAAAAAATTAACAATCTTTTTCTTTTAGGGTTAGTTGTAAAAAAAAAAACATTAGTGGACGAGTTGTACAAAAAAAAAACAACAACTTCTCCCTCTTTTAACATCTAAGTTGTTTATTCCAGGTACCGTTTCACTTATCTTTCCAGAAGATGTCTTTAAAAATGCCCAAAAAGAGGACATTATGGGAGCAAATGAGTATAAAATTGTAGTCAGAGATTAGTCCATTGAAGCATCTTATGTAAATAATTAGTACAGTAAAACAAATGGTGTTAAGTTTTCTGCATAATTGTTTTTTTTTTAAACAGAGCCGTAAATAGCCTGTAGTGCATCCCACGAGGTGCTGTACATGAAGACATTGTGGTTAAAACAGGGGTCCTCAAATGATTCGGTTCTGATTGAATTTAAGGTTCGGTCTCGAAATAAATTAAATAACTCATTGATGGAGAATGGATGCGTGATTGATCGGAGCTTTCTTTTTCTTTTTCTAACCTTATTAAACTGTCTGCAGGGTAGAAGCGATCACCAACTTGTTACAGTTTATTTTTTAAAGAAAAAAAAAATGTGCCAAAGTTTTGCAGGGAGCACCTGGTCTTTATTTTTAAACAGCGGAAGGAATTAACCTTCTGAGTGTTATTATCAATAATATATCATATTTATTTAAATGTGGTGTGTGTGTGAAGTCCCTGTAAGGATGAGACGTAATCTCTTAGATCCTATAAGGATCTAATGGGACGGTTTTTATTGTGCCTTTCTTTCATCCCCACCATAGCTGATAGTGCATTGGTAGCTGATAGTGCATTGGCACTGGGAGATACATGACAAGACATGAAAAATTTCCTTGGACCTCACCGGAGATCGAACCAGCTACCTTCAGGTCGACAGTCGAGAGCTTTACCGCACGACCATCCGTTCCCTATTTAAATGTGGCATCTATTAAGTTAGTGTGAGTCCGTCTGTACAGGCAACAGGGAAAGAAGGGGGGGGGCGCAATGTTCTAGTGATTGAACTTACTGTTTGGTGCGGTGGTCACGTGGTTGTTGTCTTTCCCCATGTTGATCAGAACGGCCGAGCCTGCGATGCCCCCACCGCCGTACTGGGCATCGAACCTGCGGAGACGAGGAACGGTTAAATATATTACTTTGTTTATCTTAATAGGCAGTGAGTAAACAATAACCTTGGATCTAGATCAGTGTGACATCTTTAAAAGATGAGAAAATCCTTAAAAAGATGAGAAAATCCTTCAAAAGATGAGAAAATCCTTAAATAGATGAGAAAATCCTTAAATAGATGAGGAAATCCTTAAATAGATGAGAAAATCCTTAAATAGATGAGATAAGCCTTAAATAGATCAGATAATCCTTAAACAGATCAGATAATCCTTAAACAGATGAGATAGTCAAATTTTTCGTCTTGATTTGAAAATAGTGTTGTTGTTAATATTTTAATGTGTTCACTTATTTTGAATGATATTTTCTTATCTGTGAAGTTTACAAAGGAAATGTCCCTAACAGTATGTAATGAAATGTCCCTAACAGTATGTAATGAAATGCATTTAACAGTATGTAATGGAATGTCTCCAAACAGTATATAATGAAATGTCCCTTACAGTATGTAATGAAATGTCCCTAACAGTATGTAATGAAATGTATTTAACAGTATGTAAAGGAATGTCTCTAACAGTATGTAACGAAATGTCCCTAACAGTATATAATGAAATGTCTCTAACAGTATGTAATGAAATGTCCCTAACAGTATATAATGAAATGTCTCTAACAGTATGTAATGAAATGTCCCTAACAGTATATAATGAAATGTGTCTAACATTATGTAATGAAATGTCTCTAACAGTATGTAATGAAATGTCCCTAACAGTATGTAATGACATGTCCCTAACAGTATATAATGAAATGTCTCTAACAGTATGTAATGAAATGTCTCTAACATTATGTAATGAAATGTCCCTAACAGTATGTAATGAAATGTCCCTAACAGTATGTAATGAAATGTCCCTAACAGTATGTAATGAAATGTCCCTAACAGTATGTAATGAAATGTCCCTAACAGCTGTTCAAATGGACGTACTTGAGATGAAGTTTACTGCCTGCCTTGTAGGCCACGTGTTCCGGACGGTTGACCACCACCCAGTTCGTGTTGTCCGCCGAATGGCTCAGGACATCGCCGACCTCAAACTGGAACACAATGATCAAATACAATGTGAAGGTCAACGGCAGGTGGAAGGTAAAAATCGTTCTGACCAATGAGAGTGTCACAAAAACAAAATATAAAATGATGCATAAAAATGTGCGCTTTGGACGAAATAGACTTTATTTTATTTGTATAAAAAAAAGCAAAAATATTGGTTCAAATACCAAAAAAAAAAAAATATCATGAGCCTTTATAAACTGCTAATAGGTTCGCTTTGGTGGACAATGCAATAAACTTTCGAACACCTTTTTCTCATAAAATGCAAATGTAAAACCACAGTGTAAAACCTTAGTGTAAAACCACAGTGTAAAACCACAGTGTAAAATGGACTAATCCAATCCTACGCATTGAGATGTGGCAATGACATAAAAATAACTAGTTTTAATATATAGATCCTAATATATATTATTATAATGTAAGTCTTGAATTTTTTTTCTCTTAGTGGAAATATAAACCACTGTTTTTTTTTTCTAGTGCCTTACTTTCATTATTCATTCTGTCGAGATCAGACTACAGTACAGCAAGCAGGCCCGTTTCACTATCACTGCGGTCCCTCTCCCTTACCGGCCATCCGTTTCTCGGACTTTATCTGTTCGCATTTCTAATCTCACGTTATATAAATTAACTTTTGGGTGTATTTCATTCAACTAGATTAATGCGACATATTGTATAGATCTAAACTACGTGACATATTGTACATATATATATATATATATATATATATATATATATATATGTAAACTACCTGACATATTGTATAGATCTAAATGACGTGACATATTGTATAGATCTAAACCACATGACATACCGCATAGATCTAAACTACGTGACATATTGTAGAGATCTAAACCACATGAAATCAAACTCTTTAAGTTAAGATTATATTTCTCGTTAGTTCCCTCACTCACATTCATCATCTGTTTGACCGGTTTATTGAACGTGACGTTGATGACCCAACCGAAGATGTCTTCTGGGACAGTGAAGTCGAAGTAACCCTGGAAGTTGTCCGGGTTGTTGATGGCGACGGTGAGGGTGGCTTTCTCCCCATCACCAGAGGGCAACACGACTGGTGGGGGGGGGGGGATTAAAAATATAATCACAGATTAGAAATCATTTGAATAAACTGGTGCAAGCATTGTGGATGTCTTACAGTATTTGTCACGACATTTATAGAATTTGAATTAACATAATGTAACTTAGGGCTAGTCAAAGATAAAGAATATAAGTAAAGATAGAATAAATCCATGTAGAAGATGAAAGCTACTAAAGATAAAATAGATCTTATATAGATGACGAATGCTAGTAAAGAAAGCGTGGTTCTATATAGATGACGACTGTTAGAAAAGAAAGCGTGGTTCTATATAGATGACGACTGTTAGAAAAGAAAGCGTGGTTCTATATAGATGACGAATGCTATCAGCAAGCACGGAAGAACATTACAGATGTAAGTAAATTTATCGTAAAACTAGATTGGTGTTGATTTAACAACTTAATCCTAAAGATTGTGGTCGTTTGAAATTAAATGTATTCAAAAAGAAATGAAGCGGACAACTTACAAGGCTTCTGTGTTGTAACTGGCAATGTTTGTCCCGGTGGGGCTGTTCAAAGAAGACAAACCATAAAAAAAAACGATTTTAACGATTGAGTATCATTCTACGTTAATCTATATTCAACTCATTTCTCTTTAAAATTTTCAAACATACAAACATACAGCTGTTTTTATTTGTTTACTTTTTGCACTTGTGCAAAGGAAATGTTATGGTATATTTCAGGACGAATATTTACTTTTCGTAAATGTCCGTGTAAAAATAAAATGCAGCCCCTTGATGTTAGATCCTGTATGCTGCCCCTTGATGATAGAAGCTAAATACCACCCTTTGATGTTAGATCCTGTATGCCGCCCCTTGATGTTAGATCATGTATGCTGCCCCTTGATGATAGATCTTGCAATGCCACCCTTTGATGTTAGATCTTGCATTGCCGCCCCTTGATGTTAGATCTTGCATTGCCTCCCCTTGATGTTAGATCTTACATTGCCGCCCCTTGATGATAGATCCTGTATGTCGCCCTTTGATGTTAGATCCGGCATGCTGCCCCTTATGTTTAATCTTTCATGTACTAGAATATAGTAATATAATGCTTCATCTACGACCCCCCCCCCCTTCCATACCTTAGTCTGCTGTTGTCAATGCTGCATAAATCAATTCTTGAGCATGCCGAGTCGCTGAGATCCGAACCCACATAAACTGCAGCACGCTGGTCGGTATGACAACACCAGTGTCGCACCGTTACAAGAAAGTTTATTTTCTTAGATGGACATAAATGAACAGATATTTCCTACCACTGACTTCCCCAAACTAAAGTAAAGTGAATCATATTGTACTGACCTGTGCGTACAGTTGTAGTGACCACTTCACCACCACCTGGTAGTCCATTTAGCGATGCGGTTATCTTAGGACTGATATCTCCACTTCCTGAAACGTGTTGTGATTTTTTATGAAACCGTGCATTTATATATTGATTACTTAGATAATACGTTAACACAACACAGAAATAAAATTGGCAAACTATTTCTCGCAATAGTCTATTGTACTTCATCTAATGTTCAACTCTATTGCTTTACAGCATTAAAAAATGCGTGCGATAGATAGTATTACGCCATGAATGTTCAGTCAAGGAATGGTTACAATAATTTTGGAGGAGTTACAACAGCAGTGATGTAAGTAGCCTAAGAGGTGCCCAATATGGTAAGTATGTAAAGTTCCCTTAGCCCTGAAGAGCCATCTTGGCAGATGAAATGTAGTGCTCATCTTTTTGTAGAAACAAGGCATGTGAAGGTATTGTGAGGATAGCACGACGCCCAGGCCTCTTTACTTTCCCCAACTTAAGTCATTTAAAGCTGGGTGACCTTGTGGAACTTTAACCAAACTAATGCCAGGACCTGGAAAAAATTCCATTGGTTCTCACCGAAAAACGAACCCGGGACTTTCAAGTTGATGGTAGAGAGCTGTAAGCCACTATGAACGTAAAATTCAACCTTGTTCTCGTGTTAAAGAGAAGAAAAAAAATACTGAAGATACCAACCACCTATTGCTGGCGACAACTTCAGTGCAGCTCTGTCAGACATCACCCACTGCCCCCCCCCTATACGCCACTAGTCAAAGTTCAGTGGTAGCTTGTGGACCAAACCCATGGCCTACGCTATGCCGATCTGCGCTACAATGATTCACCACCTCAGCAGTTAAGAATCTTCTTCTTCCTTTGGCTCTACAGCCCATTTAGGGCCCTGGCCTGCCATACTACACTTTTCCCGATCCAGGGTCTTCTTCCTCCACTCTCTCACTCCTTTGGCTTTAAGGTCTTTCTCCACTTCCTCCAACCATCTGCTTCTTGGCCTGCCTTTAGGCCTTTTCTCATTAGGTGTTGTCTTATAAATCGTTTTTGGACCTCTGTTGTTTTCCATTCTTTCTATGTGCCCTACCCACCTTAATCTATTCATTTTAATTTCAGCTGTTATATTTGGTTCTTCGTACAGTTGGTACAGCTCTGAATTGGTTCTACTTCTCCACTCGTTATTGTCCTTTACTGGCCCATATATTTTCCTAAATATTTTCCTTTCCCAAGTGTTTAGCATATTTTCTGCTTGTTTGCTGATGGTCCATGTTACGCTACCATATGTTACTGCTGGCCGGATCATTGTTTTGTATATGGTTTTTTTAATTTTTCTGGAGATCTGTCTGTTTTTCAGTATTTTATGCAGTGTATAATACATTCTGTTACCTACTTCTATTCTATTTTTTATCTCTATCATTATATCGTTTTTCTCATTTATGGTTGATCCCAGGTATTTAAAGTTTTCTACTCTTTCAAATGCCCTATCACTGATTTTGAAAAATTTTTCTCTTCCTTCTTTTTCATTTCTTTGTAACAGCATATATTGAGTCTTTGTTTCGTTTACTGTTAAACCTGCTTTCTGAGCTGCTGTTTCTAATTCTATGTATGCTTTTGCTATATCCTTGCTTTTCTTTCCTGTCAATGTTATGTCATCAGCATATGCAAGGTATTGGATGGGTTCTGTAAATATTGTTCCTGTTTTCATAGACTTTGTTTTTTCACATCTGAGGTAGTGTGTTATAGTTCCTCACTTATCCAACTGTACGTTTCTTATGACTTTTTCTAGGGTTAAGTTGAAAAGTATGCACGAAAGGGAGTCTCCTTGTCTAAGTCCTTGGTTTACTTTAAATTCTCTTGAGCTTTCCCCTTGGATTTTCACTTTGCTTCTTGAGTTGTTTAATGTCATACGTACTAGTCTAATGAGCTTGTTGGGGATACACAACTCCTGCAATGTTTTGTAAAGATAATTTCTATTGATGCTGTCATATGCCATCTTGAAATCTATGTACAGCTGATGTAGGTTTATATTATGCTCATAACATTTTTCTAGAGTGTTTCGAAGGGAAAAGATGTGGTCTGTGGTTGCTCTGCTAGGCCTGAAACCACATTGATAGTCACCTAATACTGTTTCACCGAAATTCCCTATTCTGCAGGCTATTATTTTTGTTAGTATTTTATAAACAGTGTTGAGAAGTGAGATTCCTCTGTAGTTGTTGCAGTTAAGTTTCGAACCTTTCTTGTGTAGTGGAACTATTAAAGCTGTTTCCCATTCTGTTGGCATTATCTCTTCTTTCCATATTTTATTGACCATCCTGTGTATTTCTAAGTGTAGTGTGCGTCCTCCATATTTGAGTAACTCAGCATTTATGTTATCTTCTCCTGGTGCTTTATTGTTTTCGGTCTTTTTAATAATATTATTTATTTCTTCTATGGTCGGTTCTTCTATTTCTTCCCCATTGTCCTCTGCAATGTTTGGTACATCATTTTCGCTGTCAGTTTTAATGTTCAGCATTTCTTCAAAATATTCCGCCCACCTTTCTAGAACCATTTCATTTTCTATAAGCAGGTCGCCTGATTTAGCAGTTAAGAATATGCTTCTATTATTATTTATTATTGTTATTATATATCACAGTTTTCGCTCAATAGATTACGGTTCACTAGATATATTTGTACACATTTTTCTATCTGGGATGTGCTCACCATGTCCCTGTATTCCAATGCACAGCCTGTCTCCGACATGCTCGTCTTTATTCCAGTCTTTATTGTGCAGGACAAACACCTTGCCGCCATCTTTAGTTTCTGTGATGTCGGCCGTATACACCTGAAGTGATGACGTAACGAGACATTGCGTCACAGGATAAACGCGGGGTGGAAAGTATTCTACACATTTAACACGTTAACTAAAAACTTAACAAAAGATCTAGCACACATGAGCAATATTCTCTTTTATTTTTATATTAATTTTATAAACAAACTAAAAATTAAGTTAAAAAACAAATGTCGTTGAATCTTTGATAATTTTTTTTTTATTTTTAAAGTTAATAATATAAGTAATGGCTATTGAAATTCGACTATTGCATTAACAAAAAATTATAACAGGTGTGCCAATGAAAGTGGATACATATCTGTCACTAGGATAATAAATAGCTTTTATTTTTTATTAAAACGGTTGATTGTACTTATTAATATGCCGTCTTTTAAGGTTTTTTTTTACAATATATAAAACAATATGGTTATGGTTCTTTCATGACTTACGTCTAGACTGCTGATTGGCTGGTCAAAGGTTAACGTGACCGTCCAGGAGTGTAGCTCCACTGTAATATCGAAGCAGGCTTCTGCTTGAAAACCTCCGTTCCAGTGACTCTGTACAGGGACTGTAATATCAGCAAGGACTGGCCACAGAGTGACCGCTAACGAGATGCAGACCACTAATAACCTTTTTGACCAAAAAATTTGGAAAGATAATTTTGACAAAAAAAAATTACTTTTGATATTTATATGACCTGAAAAAAACTGTACTTTGTAATTATTTTTTTTTCAATTGGCTTTTATGTTTTATAATTGATATTATTTTAATCCTAATCAACAAAACAAGTTAAAATGCCGTTATATTGTAGGGCGTGAAACTGTGAACTGATTTATATGTCAAAGGACTTGGAGAGTTTTGTAAACAAGATAAGTCATTTCTTCTATTTTTTTTTTAAGTTTGACGATTATTTTAATTGAAATATAGTAGCTGACTATATGCTACCAAGTCCAAACCATTTTTTTATAAATGCTGCGCTCTAACTAGATTTAGATAAACTTATATTATAGATTTTAAACGAATCTAACACGTTTTTTGTATCTTATTTAGTTGTCTAAAGAATTTTAAAAGTGTACTGAAAAACAAACGCTTTGATTTGAGCTCAACTGATTCATTTAATTTACAAGCGCAATGAACCAGAACAAAATACTTATCATACATGTCTGTATATATGTATGTCTATTTAGAATTTTTTTTACCTCATTTTTGTTAAAGATCCCAACTAGGAACTGAGCATATCTGAAAAATGTCCACTATTTATTTGGTCAACTTATCTGGAAGCCTACACACGAACCAGGGACCATACAATAAAAAAAAAAGAGCAAGATAGTCATTAAGTCAAAATATTTTTACTGGTACCAGATAAGACATATTTGTTTCTATTTTAAATTAAATTTCAAACCAAACGTTCAGGCTATCTGAAGTCTTTAAAAATGAGTGAGTTTGAAATTACTCACAACTGACAACTATATGTTCAAACTATTGGTTCCAGCTGAATGTTAAAACAACGATATATTCCAACAAAAATTGTATGTCCAACTGAATGTTCAAACAACTATATATTCCAACAACAATTGTATGTCCAGCAGCAACTGAATGTTCTAACAACTATATGTTCCAAATGTATCAATGCATCAACAACTGAATGTTCTAACAACTATATGTTCCAAATGTATCAATGCATCTTATACTTCCATTGCTTCTAAAACAAAAACACAGCGTTCAACTAAATTGTTTATTGCGTTTGTTTGCTTAATATACAAATAAAACACTAAAGTCTACGTAAGTTTCCGCATTACAAAGGCATGTGTAACGCAGAAGACTTTCGATTATCCGGCCTAACATGAATTTCTAAGGAAAATGTGGATAGCTGAAAAATTTGGATAAGCTCGGACTAAATACATATTGGCAACTATTTTTTTCTCACCCCTTACCAATAAAACAGCTTTATTTTCTAATGTCAAAACATTATTTTTTTTAATATATTACATAGGCCAGATATAAATCTGAGCCAGATAATAGGAATTCTTCTTTAGTACATTCCACAGCATAGAGGTCACCCCTCCCCCTTCACCAAAAGTTATTAACGATTAATATATATACATATATATATATATATATATATATATATATATATATAATGCACTATGTAGCTTCGTGGAAGTAATGATCGTTTATCGCTATATATATATGTTATCCATAGTTATTCTTATGGAAAGTCAAACTATGCAATCGCCCAGGGGCCATAATACCAAAGGGCCCTCAACCAGTATATTTTCTATAAAAGTTTGAAACTATGAAGGCACTGACGCCTTCTTCTATATAGGGCGCCTTATATTTCAGGAACTATATGCCTTGGGCCCCCCCAAAGACCCCAGAACAGGCTATGATAGCATGTAACCGACATCTGTAAACATAAAATTACCAATGAGACAACTGGTCGGGGAGTCCGGCTACACAGCCTCTTCTATTCGTCCGTACAATCAGAATTACATGTGTTGTACATTTCTATGTGTTTAACTCACGGCATAGTCTATGTGGTTTACATTTCTCGGTGTTTAACTCACGGTAAAGTCTATAAGTTGTACATTTATCGGTGTTTAACTCAAGGTAAAGTCTATATGTTGTACATTTATCGGTGTTTAACTCAAGGTAAAGTCTATATGTTGTACATTTATCGGTGTTTAACTCACGACAAAGTCTGTGATGCTAACAGATGCATTTCAAAATTCTAATGAAGTTGCAGATATGAAATTTAGTTTCAATTTTTTGTACTGGTGGGCGTAAGTCTATAATGATGAAACATAATTGTACACTTTGATTATGTGAGCGTTTTAAAGATTTGCCTAAACAGTTTAAAATATATGTATATAAATCCTAAACACTTTAGTTTAATGAGTGCGCTCTATTCAAATGTAGTCCTAAAGGTCGCCTTATCTCAAGGCCAGTCACTAAGTCAGAAAATCTATACATTGACAAATGTCAACAAAGGTGCCTCTGTAATAAGTGGTTCTAGAATTAACAATCATTTCATTTTTGGATATTTCCTTAACTGCAGTCAATGTACGCATTACGATCATTCACATATTGCTTAACGCAAATAATTCATTTTATAAAATGACAATATTATATAACACATCAGGACATCCCTACATGTAATTATATAACAAATACGTCGCCCAACCCATTATTTGATTTTAAAAAAGGACATATAACAGGATTTGACCACCATCCCTCGTAATAATAAAATGTACGAGTTCACGATGTAACATTTTTAGATAGACCTATTTAAAGAACTGGTTTTTAGAATCACTGCAATATTAAGATATATTCGAATCAGAACATGTTTCACAAATGGTGTTTATAAAAAAATAAAGATACATAATAAACGTAACGCCCACATCAAACGGTTTTCATGTCATCTCAATAGTGCGGAGGAGTGACGGTATCTCTTGATGGATTTCTCCAAAATGTCTCTATTTAGAGAAAAAAAAAAAAGAAACAATTTGTCAAAGCCTCAAACAATTTACGGAATACCGTGGCCTACTTTAATGTTCATAATCTGTATTCATGTAAAGTGGGTGTAACCTTTGTATAGTTTTCAATGTTTCCAAACTGCTGTGCCAACTACGAGAATAAAAAATATTAATTGTCATCAGACAATGAAGCCTGTTCTACAATTAAAATCAAAACGACGCTTAGGTTAAACAACACAGGTTGCATTAGTTATCCATAGTTCAGTATTAGCCATCGAGAAAGAAAGATAACAACAAGAGACATATGGTGGCGAAAGAATAACAACAAGAGACATATGGTGACGAAAGAATAACAACAACAAGAGGTATATGGTGGCGAAAGAATAACAACAACAAAATGCATATGGTGATCTTGTGGTGTAAAGCAGTGGTCCCCAACCTTTTTCTCACCATGGGACCGGTACGCGTTTTATAATTTCACCGCGGCCCGCTGGAGTGGGGAGGGAGGACGTTGGTTATTTCTCGTCCATGTACAGTCGCCACTATCCCGAGAGCTGTCCATCATATCAAATAAAAAGGTAATAATTGAATGTTTCTTAGGCGGTCCAGTAACGTTTGATCCATGGACCGGTAACGGTCCGCATCCCGTGGGTTGGGGGACTACTGGTGTAAAGGGCCATAACGGTCGTCCCAGTTTCGACTCTGGTGAGAATACAAAAATTCTCATCTGATCCTTGAGAAGTCCACCAATTGGTAATCGGGCACCCGGCGTTAGTTTGAAAAGTAAAGGTTAACTTTATGAAAAGTAAAGGTTGACTTTATGAAAAGTAAAGGTTGACTTTATGAAAAGTAAAGGTTGACTTTATGAAAAGTAAAGGTTGACTTTATGAAAAGTAAAGGTTGACTTTTTTAAAAATAAAGGTTGACTTTATGAAAAGTAAAGGTTGACTTTTTTGAAAAGTAAAGGTTGACTTGTCGTGGTATTAGTCTAAGTACCATTCAATCGGCAGTGTCTACGACACAAAATAATTATACATTTCATCTCACCTCGTTGACCGCTAAGAAAGGAATCTTTACTTTTAAACAATGATAAAGGTGAGCATTTTTTTTGTTGAACTCAACGAATATCATGCATAAAATAAGTATCTATCAATAGGCATACAGCAGACATACTGTAAATAATCTAACATAGCGCAGTGTTGAATGGGAACGGTCCGTGAGTGATCATGTGATGGTTTATAATAACACGAGTTACAAAATGATGAGATTTAAAAATACTTCAGGTGATGGAATTAAAACGTTTAACAAATATATATGCGACAAATTTAAAAAAAACACAACAACTTTGAACTTTTATTACACTGTGATCATTTCTGCATCAGATAATAGTATGTGTTTTATCACAATACGTTGATTTTGATTTTTTTTTTTTTAAAGTATCTTGACACGACCCCTTCCCCCACACCCCTAATTTTTACTTTTTTGTTTACGACGCCATTTTGGCTAGCAGACGACGCAACCAAAGCATAAATGTAAAAAGCAAGTAATGTCAGAAAAAAAAAATTTGTTAAACCATTTTAAACCCAAAAAAAAATTTATCTGTAATTATTTAAATGTGGGATTTATGCGACAAGCTGATTACCACATTGTTATTGTACTGAACTTTTATTTACATCCATGTTATTTAATGGTTTGGTGATATTTAGAATAGATACTTTTTTGCATTTAATTAATTTCCCTTGTTTGAAAATTTTTCGTGAGTTAAAAAAAGTCTCCAATTGTTTGAATTATGTATTCCATTCATGTTACACAACAAATTAAGTAATAAATGCATGCCATTTTAATTTAGTTATTAATAGTTACTCATCATTTCTATTGGGGCTGATAGGCTGGTCAGTTCTAACCAATATACATTGGGGCTGAAATGCTGGTCAGTTCAACCGATATACATTGGGGCTAATAGGCTGGTCAGTTCTAACCAATATACATTGGGGCTGAAATGCTGGTCAGTTCAACCGATATACATTGGGGCTAATAGGCTGGTCAGTTCAAACCAAAATCTAATGGGGCTGAAATGCTGGTCTGGTCTAATCAACATCTATTGGGGCTGAAAGGGTTTGTTGTAATTTGTGTTTAAATATTCACTTCCAAACCTTCGTTATAATCAGTTGCACATTTACATCCCAAACTCACATTTAATTGATCTTTTCTGACCTTCAAATAAATGTCAGTACTTTGAAGAGAGCTTTCATCGGCGCTGTACTATAATACGGTACTTTATCGCATCATATATTTGTTGTACTGCACTTTATTGTACTATACTTTATTGTACTGCACTTTATTTGTACCGTAGATCTAAAATTATCAAGAAAACAAGGTTGGTCTGTAAGCTACACGTTTGGCTACATACTTTTGATGCCTTTTTTTAATACTTAAGTCGTTTTATTAAGCAATATGAAGTAGTTGTTGTTTTATATCAAAATTAAAATTAGCTGCAGTAAAAATGTCGAAGGCGTTGGTCCGTTTCCCGGACAAGTAAAAATAAACTCAATTCAGCCAGAAATTGAACTTTTGTCTCAGGTTGTTGTTGTTTCAAAAATATTTTTTTACAAGATACTTTATTTTCATTAAAATGTGTTATCCAATAACTTACTTAAATGAAAGTAAATCAAAAACGAAAAAAAAAATTATCTCAATTCTGAACACTCAAAAAGACTGGCAAGAAATTTTCCGAACAGACCCAGTTGGCTTATCTTGTCTTCTGTTGGCATGACTAGACTAAATCTTTTCTAAGCGTAGGTGATTTATATTTTTTTCCCTTATAAAGAAATAGTTACTTATGTAAGAAGAATAAATACATAGATAGAAAATAGCTAAAGATAAGAAATTCCCTATAAAACAACTTATATCCTAGATCTAGCGGTGATTAAAACTGATTAGTGAAATAAACAAAATGAGGTGAGTTGTATAGATTTAGGCAGGTGGAATTAATCAGTGTGCGCTGTTATTGTTCGGATCTTTTGAGTGTATACATGTAGATAGATAGATAGATAGATTAGATTAGATAGAAAGATAGATAGATAGATAGATAGATAGATAGATAGATAGATAGATTAGATAGATAGATAGATAGATAGATAGATAGATAGATAGATAGATAGATAGATAGATAGATAGATAGATAGATAGATAGATAGATAGATAGATAGATAGATAGATAGATAGATAGATAGATAGATAGATAGATAGATAGATTAGATTAGATAGATAGATAGATAGATAGATAGATAGATAGATAGATAGATAGATAGATAGATAGATAGATAGATAGATAGATAGATAGATAGATAGATAGATAGATTAGATAGATTAGATAGATTAGATTAGATAGAAAGATAGATTAGATAGATTAGATTAGATAGAAAGATAGATAGATAGATAGATAGATAGATAGATAGATAGATAGATAGATAGATAGATAGATAGATAGATAGATAGATAGATAGATAGATAGATAGATAGATAGATAGATAGATAGATAGATAGATATATTAGATTAGATTAGATTAGATTAGATTAGATTAGATTAGATTAGATTAGATTAGATTAGATTAGATAGAAAGATAGATAGATTAGATAGATTAGATAGAAAGATAGATAGATAGATAGATAGATAGATAGATAGATAGATAGATAGATAGATAGATAGATAGATAGATAGATAGATAGATAGATAGATAGATAGATAGATAATGTACTGACCAACGCATTCTTTTAATCATTCATGTCCATAAAAACAAACCACAGGGTCTGGAATTCCTTAGCCACGCTATGGACAGTGTACTTTACACTCTGTGGGTCAGTAGATGTCCCTATAGCCTCCCACTGGAACGGTGGCATACAGGGAGAGGCGTGCTTTGATATAACAGAGGAACTGCACTCTTGGAATGTCATTCTGACCTTTGATCAGCCAATAGAGAGTCTAGAGGTGAGTTTTTGTGATCTGTAATGAGCAGGTTCAAGATTAGATTAATTTCTGTTAAAGTTTATATTTTTTTTTCATTATTCAAAAATGTCATGTTTTATGTACAAAATATTATGATATTAAAATTACTTCATTATATGTCTGTGTGTGTCTGTGTGTGTTTGTGTGTGTGTAAGAGTGTGTTTGTGTGTGTGCGTGAGTGTGTAGTATCATGTATGATTATGTACCCTGTTATCATGACATAATTATCATATATGTATCCACCGTGTTATCATGACATAATTATATATGTATCCACCCTGTTATCATGACATAATTATACATGTATCCACCGTGTTATCATGACATAATTATATATGTATCCACTCTGTTATTATAACATAATTATATATGTATCCACCCTGTTATCATGACATAATTATCATATTTGTATCCACCCTGTTATCACAACATGATTATCATATTTGTATGTATCTACCCTGTTATCATTCAGACGTGGGTGGCTGATGTGGTGGAAAAGAAAGACGATGGTAAAACTTTCATCCTGCACAACAAAGACTGGAACAAAGATGAGCACGTGGGCGATCACTTGTGTATCTCGTTCATGGGCAAAGGTGAGCGGCTC
Source organism: Bulinus truncatus (assembly GCA_021962125.1). Lineage (NCBI taxonomy): Eukaryota > Metazoa > Mollusca > Gastropoda > Planorbidae > Bulinus > Bulinus truncatus. Next base: position 4,070,441 of record JAGDYQ010000085.1, on the reverse strand, counting down.
AATGGCGCCTGGACAAAAATATAACACAATAATAAATGCTGATCCATGGATATATTGGTCATTTAACTAACCACAGTCAAACCTCAGGTTAACTAACGTAATTCGATCCAGTTCCCATAGTCCAAAATATTCGTTATCAAAGCAGGTGTTACTGACAGAATCAATGCTGTTTGTTACTGACAGAATCAATGCTGTTTGTTACCGACATAATCAATGCTGTTTGTTAAAAGTTACTGTTCCTTTTTGTGGAGCATTAACATATAACCAATCCACGTATTTTTCTCATTTCTTGTAAGAATTTTGCAAAAATTAGACATAGCATTGTGTTCAAAAGTTACACAGATTTATTGCTCACACAGCTGAACTACACTCGTATGATGTTTCCAACATTCTACACACCCTCTTAATCATATTTCAAGTAGGAGTTCTTTCACCAATTTACTCTTCTTGCGGGCTATTCTCGCAATCACTAAACGGTCAAAACGGATTGCAGCTTTTTAGTAAACAATATACACTTACACATTTGTTAACCATACAAGTTAAGCACGTAGAGTAAGGTTGAGCCAGTTAAGGAAAAATCATCGGTTTAGATATTATGATATAATGCTCGTTAGCAAAAGAACAAAATGTGTACTACTCGTTCTGGAAATAATCGTTTGTATATCCAGTTTAATTTTTGGTATATTTCCTCGTCTGCAAGGCATTGCTCTTATATCTAGGCAACTTTTATTTAAAGAAAAAACGTTGATCGTCATACGAAACAATTATTTGCATAAAAAAGGTGTTTTAGGATTCATTGACCTATCGAATGCGCTATAAATAGTATCTGCTCATTCAATGAAAGAACCTACTGGCATCATATTGGTCAGGCGTGCTCTAGATTAATTCTCTTAATGACTCGGTTTAAATTATAATCTAGTATTTGAAATTCTTTTAATGTAATGATTTGAACGGTTGTATTAAAACAAAATATTAATTGATGTTTCAATTGTTCTATTGCAGTCAGCGGAGATATTAACCCAAAAGTAACTGGCACAATTCAAGCAGCTGGTGATAGTGGACATCCATTGGTTACCGGTGAGTCATGATCTATGTTCTGTCGGGTTACTGTCGAGTCGTGATCTATGTTCTGTCGAGTTACCGGTCAGTCATGATCTATGTTCTATAGGGTTACCGGTGAGTCGTGATCTATGTTCCATCGGGTTACCAGTGAGTCGTGATCTATGTTCTATCGGGTTGCCGGTGAGTCATGATCTATGTTCTATCGGGTTGCCGGTGAGTCATGATCTATGTTCTATCGGGTTACCGGTGAGTCATGATCTATGTTCTATCGGGTTACCGGTGAGTCATGATCTATGTTTATCGAATGGTCTGACAAGCCCAAGTATAATGAAATACTAAACACTACGCCCGTGGTGTTTGTTTCTTGTTGCTCAGCCGATTCATGTAATATGTGTGTATTATTCCTTTGAGATCCAACCAATGAAATGAATTTAAGTTTTGTAACGAAAAGTGTATAAATCATACTTTTGCTTGATACGATTTCACTCTGACTTTTGACTTTACTTTTTTTTTAAACTTCAGTAATGTGCCTGATTTCAATGTAGGAAACTTAAAATAAATAAAAATAATAAATCAATTTCACTTGTATATGTTCACCATGCTGATAAATATCATTTTAATACGTTAATAGCTGCTCCAGGGCAAACTTTGCCGACTACTACTGCAAAGCCATGTGAGTAACTTCTGATTTATATAAAGACTGCTCATATTAGTATTCTGTTGTGTTTTTTTTTTTTTTGTAAACAATGGTCTTTAAAGTATTCTATTTTTACTAAAATTATACTATTTAAAGTTTACTCATTGTTGCCCAGTTGTACTACCACCCGGGGATGGACCAACTGGTGTACTTACAGTGACCAACTCCTGGTCTGGAAACTTCGAAGGTTTCATTGACATTCCCGTCACAGAGGACGTATTTGGATGGATCATGAACATCAGCTATGACAAACCTGTTAATGGAATGACAAATGTAATCCAGCAATTAATTTTTTTTTTAATCTTAAATTAACCGAAATGTTATAAAGTTGGCAAGTGTTGTCAATTAACCGAAGTGTTATAGAAGTTGGCAAGTGTTGTTGATATAAACAGAAATTCATCAGTGGCCTTTTTTTTTTCCTTTTAGTTTCAAATCGCAGATACCATTTACCATTCAGCGGATGGATACAATTGGGCATTAGTAAATAGGCCAGAGCATACCGCATTCCATGCTGGGGACACAGTGCACGTGAGGTAAAGTGTACGCCAATCAGATATTCTTATCTTACGGATATGCAAATCAAGCAAATTGCCCAGCCAATGGGCCCTCTTCTAGTATACGTGCCTATATCATATGCAGAGGCGTACCTAGAGTGGGGGAAGAGAGGGTCCAAAATCGAAAGTCCCCCCGGCCCCCAGCTTGAGGGGGGGGGCAACAATTTTTTTTTACATTAAATATTAAGTACATTATGTCATGGTATCGAATGTCAAAATGCAGGGGGCCCCAAAGAGATCAAGCCCCCCTCGGGCCCCCAAATCTCTCGTTTCGGCACTGATCATTTGGTACTACTATGTGTCCTGACCAATGTTATTGCCCAGTGACCCACACATCTCAAATCCTCTGCCTGGGGCACCCAAAGCTCTATAAAAAAGTTCATGTTAATCCATATATTTTCTATGCAGTTAAAAAGAACAAAGATTATTAGCTTTAAAAATAATTTGAATGCTGTCTACCACATTTGCCATTGCTAACATTATGTAACAAACTAGCACGTATTGAAAGTACTATGTGTCCACTATATACACATGTGTAGTTTAGCCCAAGTCATTGTTTAGGAATGTGATCTCTACACAGAGCTTTGTCTTAATACATTTCAGATTCACTGGGAGTTATTCCGACTCAACCCCGCCATCTGCTCAGGCAAAGTTATTCAATCTGGGTAAAGACACCTGGTCTGTCCAAACTGCTGCGAATGGCGAGTATTTATAAAACATTTCTCTAAATGAAGGCTAGATTCTCTTTTTTATTATGATCTTACAAAATGTTTCTATAACCTCGGCACATGAAGGGATTGTGTGTTTAGCACAACGCCCAGCCGCCTTTACTTCCCCAACTTAAATCAGGTACCCATTTAAAGCTGGGTGGACTTGTGGGACGACTTTGAAACACATTTCATCTGGGAAAAATTCCCATGGTCCTCACCGAGGATCGAACTCAGGACTCTCAGGTCGACAGTCGAGTATCTACACCACTCGGTCATCCGTCCCTCTTATACTGTCAATATACGGACTATAAAATTTGTACAACAAAAAAAACTATCATCAATGAATGTTAAATGTTATATGACTAGTAATTACAATGTTTCTCACTCACTAAATCAAACTGAAAAAAAAAAATATGAACCTTATTTTTTATTTTATATGTTTATAATGTGTTTTTAAAATGTGTTAAAACTTGAAATCTTTCTAGCGGATAAATCAAAATATAACTACAACGATGTTCTACAAAAGTCGATTCTGTTCTATGAAGCTCAGCGTTCAGGTAAACTTCCAGCCAACAAAAGGATTCCCTGGAGATTCGATTCAGCCTTAGGAGACAAAGGTGATGCTGGTGAGGACCTGACAGGAGGATGGTATGATGGTAAGTGTCTAGAGGGTGATATGGAGTAATTAGATGATCGTATGAAGTAATCTAAATGATGCTATGAGGGTAGGTGTCTAGAGGGTGATATGGAGTAATTAGATCTTTGTATGAAGTAATCTAAATGACGATATGATGGTAGGTGTCTAGAGGTTGGTATGGAGTAAAAAGATCTGTGTATGAAGTAATCTAAATGACGATATGATGGTAAGTGTCTAGAGGTTGGTATGGAGTAATCTAGATGATGGTATGATGATGAGTGTATATGGGACGGTATGAAATAATTAGTTGATGGAATGATGGTGAGTAGTATAGTATGTAGGATGATGGTAGGAATGTAAGTGTCAAAGGGTTGGTATGAAGTAATTGTATGACGATTAATATGTACAGGATCTAGAGCAGCCAGGGGTGAACTATGACCCACTGGAAGTCTAATCCTGCCTTCTGTCCAGCAATCATTTTCTAGTGGGAGCACAGTACTCGCTTTTATATTATGTTGTTTACATTTATTTAATATTAGTTCATTTCAACACTCCATTTGTCTGCACTTGAAACGCCCCCCCCCCCGGGGTCAAATTTACGAACCTAATGTAACCTCCGTCCTGATCTAGAAGATGTTATGATGTCACCATCCATTGGGCTGTGAAAGGTCATTTAGGATTTAAAGAGTTCCTTCCCTTGTCTTAAAGAGAAAACAATGAGGCATTATGATAATGAGCCTGATTGGCTTGGTCTACATGAGTAAAGACCGAAAACAAAACAAAAAAAAAAACATCCCAAATGCCGCCCCCTTTCAGGCAGTAGATAAAGGGCCACCCTCTGCTCTTCCCCCCCCCCTTACTTATTTACGCAACTGGGATCAAAATGGAAATCTGAGGCTAGTATCCTAAAAGGAGCATTGTTAAATTTCAAATACTGAAAAGATTTGTATACTGCGTAAGGCTATTTAACTAAGTGACATTTTAAAGTTTCTTATCTATCTACATATTCTATTAAAAGCTGGCGATCATGTCAAGTTTAACTTCCCCATGGCCTACTCGTCAACCATCCTGACGTGGGGGTATTTGTTGTACTCAGATGCTTATGAGTCGGCCGGCCAGACAAATTATATTCTGGACAGCATCAAATGGCCATTGGACTACTTGTTGAAATGTCACACTAAACCCAATGAACTTTATGTTCAGGTATTGAGACATTTATTTTTTTTTTTAATTGCTTTAAAAATTAGAATAAGTACAAATGATGAGTGTAAGGAAAAATCAATTTTTATATTGAGTCTTGATTACACAAGACAGTAAAATGAAACATTTTTTTTTGCTATCTTAGATTTAATAACTGTTTGTTATAGGGCAATTACAACCTCCTCATTCCGAAATATACCATTAAAAATTTGGGATATTACCCATTTCTTTCAAAAGTTACGCAAAACTTTTTTTTTTAAAAGATTACTGCATGTACTTCACACCAAAATGTATTTGTAAATAGATGAGCTTTCCAATTATATGTATGGATATTATCGTCTAGCGTATTGTGATGGCATCTAAAAAAAATTTGAAAACTACAAAAAAATCAAGATTGATATGGCCTATATGTGTGTGTTAATAATAACAAAATAATATGTGCTGTAATAGCGGGTCTACTTTGTTTCTCTACATTCACGTGTGTCATTCTCTCGATGGGAAATGAAATGGTTCTAGTATTGATTGTGTTGTTCTCAAGGTGGGAGATGGTGGACTGGACCATGGATACTGGGGTCCACCAGAACTGATGACCATGTCTCGCCCATCTTTCAAGATCACCAGTTCTAAGCCTGGCAGCGATGTTGCTATGGAAACCGCCGCTGCATTCGCAAGTGGTTATCTAGCATTCAAATCAAAAGGTTTCGTTTGTTATATTTATAAAATGTAATTATTTTTTCAAGTGAACTGCTTTTTTTTTAAAACCCTTTAAAAATTTATTTATAGTGCTTTGTATTAAATTATTAAAAATAAAACCAATAAAACTATTAACAATAACATCTCGCAGTATTTAATTAATGGAGAATTTAAAAAAAAATTTAATTGGTTTCAAACAAAAATAGTTATCTAACAAAAACATGATACTTTTTTGCAATGATAAATGTTTTTCGGTTAATATTTTTTGATTTACAAAGTTATGTTTTCTTTCATCAGATGCCACGTATGCTGCAACACTGCTTGACCACGCCAAACAGTTATGGGACTTTGCCATGAACTTCAAAGGTAAATACAGTGACTCTGTCAATGCGGCTGCTGGATATTACAAGTAAGATGTATTTTTTGTATTTTATTTTAGCTTCTTATCTGTTGAGAAAATTTTTTTTCTAAAGAGTGAAGTAAAAGAAAATTTTAAACAAACTCTGAAAACAACTTTATAAGATAAATCTGTAAGAAGTATTAAATTTAATTGAAGAAAGTTTTTTTTTTAAAGTTCCCTTAGCTTAATAGGCCATCGGAGCATAATAAGCGTAGAATTCATGTTTCTATAACATCGGCATATTGAGGGATTGTGTGAATAGCACAACGCCCAGCCACCTTTACTGCCCTAATTAATATCTGGTACCTATTTGAAGCTAGGTGGACTTAACACCATATTTAACCTGGAAAAATTCATTTGGTTCTTAATGACTATCGAGTATGTGACTCTCAGGTCGACAGTAAACCCATTTTTTTTTAAAGAGCTGATCTATACCACACAGATTACAAAACAGTTTTAAATCCATTAAAATTAATTCTCAAAAATGTGTATTAATCTAAAAGCAAATACAAATATATCTATCAATACCGTTATAATTCTTACTGTCAAGAAAAAAAACCTTAGAGAGTAGAAATGTTATGTGTCTGTTCCAGTCCTAACAAAACCTTAGTGAGTAGAAATGTTATGTGTCTGTTCCAGTTCTAACAACATAACAGACGAGCTATGCTGGGGTTCTATCTGGTTGTACCAGGCCACCAATGATTCTAAATACCTGGTTGAGGCGGAGAAATATCTGGATGATGAACCAGCTTGGGGGATGTCATGGGATGATAAAACTATCGCCAACCAGGTCAGATACTTGGCATAAAATGTATTGGCTGAATCTTATATCGCCAACCAGGTCAGATACTTTACATAAAATGTATTGGCTGAATCTTATATCGCCAACCAGGTCAGGTACTTTACATAAAATGTATTGGCTGAATCTTATATCTCCAACCAGGTCAAATACTTTACATTAATGTGTTGGCTGAATCTTATATCGCCATCCAGGTCAGATAATTAGAATAAATGCATTGCCTGTATTTATATCACCAACAAGGTCATATTCTTAGCATGGATGTGTAAGTTGTACTAAATGTCCATCCACCAGGTCAGATCATGAGCCTGACTGCACTGTACCTTATATCTGGTTTTATAAACACTGCCCTAGATCTTCTAAAGCTCATTATGAAAGAACCAAAAAAAAAATAGACATCCCTATAATAAATTGTGCCCTTCAGTACATTTGTTCATTCAAAAAAGTAATCTATCGGAATGTTTTTTCTGAGGAATACCGAAAATAACTTTAGATTATATTTGTAATTTTTAAAGTTTACATAAGAGTTTTAATTATCTGTTTCCTTCCAACAGGTTTTGCTGTATAAATTGACTAAGAAAGATAAATATAAAAATGCAGTAGAAGGTACTTACAGAATGTGGTTCCCTGGCGGTTCAATTCCTTACACACCAAAGGGTTTGGCTTACAGACTACAGTGGGGTTCCCTGAGATATTCCTGTGAGATTTGGTTTAATACATTTTATTACATAGTCTAAATGTAATTTGAACTGCAACTGATGGAATAAAATATAACGCCCCTCTATTGTCTAAAAATGGCTTTTAGGATATTGATGCCCTGTTAAATCCCTCACTTTAATCTCAGAGATCAAATATTGTTGTTTTGTTTATTTACAGCCAATATGGCGTTTGCTGCCCTTGTAGCTGCAGACGCCGGCCTTCACCCTGAGGAGTACAGACACTGGGCCATGTGTCAGATTCATTATGCCCTGGGTGACACGGGGTTCAGCTACGTCATTGGGTTCGGGGACAAGTATCCGCTGAGACCTCATCACAGATCCAGGTCAGTTCAATCCTCATCTTTGTTTATTAATGAGTTGTCTATTTAAGACATGGTACAGACCTAAGAGGCTTTTCACTTCCTTGAGTCTCTTATTAAAACTCAAGTCTCAGATATTGTTCTCCAGTCACTGAACGTTAGCATGCTGCATCAGGTAACTGGGTATTGATCAGATTTTCAATGTATTTGCATACATTTTTTTATAACTCTACCCGGCAGTTACACACCAATCCCCTTGTTGATTTTGTGGAACAAGTCATTAGCCAAGCTAATGAAATATAAATAATCAACTAGTATTTGGACCTAAATATCCGGGAAACCCTTACGTTAAGACACCACTGCTACATTTTCCCTGTAAGAGTTGTTACGTTTTAAAGATTATATTTGTATAATACCTAATTGTTGAGTGGTGAACAATATCCTTCTAAAAACGTTATGCATAAAACGGAAAAAAATGTGTTTGAAAATTTAATAGTTCCCTACAGATATAAATTAGGAGTTCTTTTTTTCTTAATTTTCTGAATTTTTTTTAATGTTTTAAACAATATGTGGCTTATTTGTAACAATGACAAATATGCAGGTTATTCGTAACAAATGCAAATATGTAGGTTATTGATAACAATGGCAAATATGTAGGTTATTGATAACAATGGCAAATATGTAGGTTATTTGCTTTTTAATTGACTCTGACACTGATTTTGATCCATTAGAATATTCTGTATTTGTCATAGAAAAAAAAAATTAGCCAGTAAAACATCATCAGAGAACACGCTCTTAAATGGTGCATCGCATTACCTGTAACCAATACATGAGCATCTGTTATTTTTCTCTTTCTTGCTACAGCTCATGTCCAAACCTTCCCTCCCCCTGTGGTACTCAGGTCATGCCTCTCAAAGAGCCCAATGTCCACATACTGTACGGGGCTTTAGTGGGTGGACCTGGCTCCAATGACGACTACACAGATGACAGGGGGAACTATGTCAACAACGAAGTGGCCTGTGATTACAATGCAGGATTTCAAGGAGCAGTGGCAGGTGAGTACAGTACCGTAGCGAGCTTAACTCGCGCCCGGGGCACAATACCTTTTTTTGCTCCCCTCCCCATTCGAAAACCATATAATATTATATGTAAAATATACCATTTGACGCCCCTTTGTGAGTAGAGACTGTGGCCATGATGCCCCCTTGCCCACCCCTCACTACGCATCTGGGTGAGTCAAAACAAAACAATTGAATTCAAAAATCATAGGTTTCTTATTGTTTATCTTACGTTGCTCTGTCAAGTCAGATGCTAATTACACATAGTGTGACCATGCTATGTTACAATCCTTTCTTTTCCTAAAGTGTAAATTGCAGAATTATTACTGCTTCCTTTTAAATTTTTAGATACCTACTTGATCGTTCAATGTATATTTATAAGTTTAATATTTCATTATTATATAGATCATTAAAATGAGATTTTTTTTTAAAACAAAGTCATCTAGAATTCATTGTCACGAAGTAGGTCTATTATTTTTTTTTTCTTTCGCAGCACTAAAATCATTATGGCTTAGATCGGAACATCCTGAACAGAAGGGAAATTCCCAATGTCCGTTTGCCAGTGGTTCGGGAAATACCGGAGGTGTGGTGGGCAGGTGATGAGCTCAAGCCAACTGTCAGCGAGGCAAACAAAAAAAAATAGACATGTACAGCAATAAACACTATTTTATTTTAACTTCGCCGTTTTATATTGTTTTTATTATTATTTAAATGCGAATCACCTGTCAGGCAGAATGATTTGAAGTAGTTTAAGGCTCCACAAAAAATAAATTAGACAGAAAGTGATTCATAAACTTAAACTGAATTCTCTGAAAGCCACCATGTTTGTCTTATTATGCTATTGTGTATAAATATTTAGTTGCTAATATATCCGAAAAAAAACACACACAAATATATTTATGTGTTTATATTTTTTTCAGGTCGTAGTGAAAGATTGGTTAATGTCCCCACAAAAAGTTTACCCAGCTATACATGGGTGAAGTAAAGGCGGCTGGAGGGGTGGGAGGGGGGGGGAGGCATCGTGCCAACCACACAAATCCTTTATATGCCAAGGTTATAGTAACAGATGAACTCTACACTTCATATACACCAGTAGCCATGTAGAGTTAAGGGAACTTAACTATCTAATACATCATGCGGCTGTTTGTTGGAACTTTTGCTGATCCAATTGCGTCATTTGTTTGTTTTTTTTATGACCGAACATTGTTAAAGTGGATATTGTACGGCTATGTACAGCAATTTGTACAGTATACAAGATCGGTATGCCACTTCCATCGACCTCAAGCTAGGTATATAGACCTACTAAACGGAACACTGGTAGGTTCTGTTGTAATATGTGTGCGCACACTCGGTGAGCTGTGTGCGCTTGCAAAGCTTTAAGGCAATAAAGGAAATAGTTTACAACGGTTCTTTCCCTGGACCGAGCCGTATGAAATACCAGTGATAAAAACATGTCAAAGGGCAGATAAATCTTACTTTTTTAGAGAGAGACTTTTGAATAAGTAAAAGAAAAAAAATTACAATGTAAAAATCTGGGCAATGGTAAAGGGGGGGGGGTTACAGCGGGTGTCGACTAGGCTAGGTGTGGGCGGCCCCGTGGCGTGAAAATTCTACAGCAGGGGCCACGCCAATAGAAGGAGGGCAGGAAATAAATGTTACTAAGTAGAGCAAACAACCAGAGGGGGCCAGACAAAACACAGGGAGGCCCGACCCCCCAGATTCCCCCCCCCCGCACGCTACGGGCTTGGGTGTGGGACTGCCTAAACCTACCGGCCCCTCATGGTGTTTGATCCTCCCTCACTCTGCTTTCTCTGCTCGCTCACACCTGTGTGTATTAGTATAATGTATATTATTTCATATAAACACACCCACCTATCCGGCCTTTCTGTCAAATTTAAAAACCACATGTGGCCCGCATTTAAAAATGATTGCCAACCCTTTGCTATATCCTTAAATGGTTATGTTTGTGTAGGGCTTTTGTAAGTTATAACTTCATCTGTTTCATTGCGTTTAAGTAATTATAATCATTTTCTATTATGAAGGGCGTAAGAGAAAAAAAATCCCCACATAGCATGCACATTTCTGTAATTTTCAGTAAAGGGTATTTTTCCCCCCTGGCTGATTCACACAAGAGTTATTGCCCTTAGTTTTCAGTATTGATCTCCCCTTTTTAAGCCGGACTTTCTCTTTAATTTGATTGTTTTTTTTTGACATGTTCTCCAACACAAGTGTCTTCCTTCATTTGACATAGTTGGTCAGTGAAAGTCACAGCTACTCTAGCTCTACCCTTTCATTTGACATAGTTGGTCATTTCCCCCCAGAGGCAACCTTAAAAATAAATTAATAACTTTGTCAATATTGCTGGCAGCAAAAAAGAAATAAAGTATTTCACAACGTGTAGCGATCAATAACAATTCAACTTTTCCTCATTCTAATGATCTATTATTATTAGGCGAAATAAAAAACAAATAACAACAGTAGAATAAACATCTGACTCTTCAGTAGTTGTTTTTTTAAGTCAAATTATTTATTTATATTTTCAAATATAGTGAGTGTTATTGATGAAATGTAAAATAAAAATATATATCAAATAAAAATATATATCACCATTTAGCCCTAGTATATAGGGGTCACAATTTAGTCCTACCATTTAGTCCCAGTATAATGTGGTCATTATATCATATCATTTAATATCATTGAACAGCTTAAAAAATGAGATTACAAATAGAAAAAAAAATGCAGAGGGGAAGGTAGACAAGTAGCCGGACATGTAGATCGTCAGTTATTGAGACAGTCAGGCAGACAGATACCCCGTCAGTTATAGAGACAGTTAGGTGGACAGATACCCCGTCAGTTATTGAGACAGGCATGTAGATCGTCAGTTATTGAGACAGGCAGGCATGTAGATCGTCAGTTATTGAGACAGGCATACATGTAGATCGTCAGTTATTGAGACAGGCAGGTAGATCGTCAGTTATTGAGACAGTCAGACATGTAGATCGTCAGCTATTGAGACAGGCAGACATGTAGATCGTCAGTTATTGAGACAGACAGACATGTAGATCGTCAGTTATTGAGACAGGCATACCTGTAGATCGTCAGTTATTGAGACAGGCATGTAGATCGTCAGTTATTGAGACAGGCAGACATGTAGATCGTCAGTTATTGAGACAGGCATACATGTAGATCGTCAGTTATTGAGACAGGCATACATGTAGATCGTCAGTTATTGAGACAGGCGTGTAGATCGTCAGTTATTGAGACAGGCAGGCATGTAGATCGTCAGTTATTGAGACAGGCATACATGTAGATCGTCAGTTATTGAGACAGGCATACATGTAGATCGTCAGTTATTGAGACAGGCAGACATGTAGATCGTCAGTTATTGAGACAGGCATACATGTAGATCGTCAGTTATTGAGACAGTCAGACATGTAGATCGTCAGCTATTGAGACAGGCAGACATGTAGATCGTCAGTTATTGAGACAGGCATACATGTAGATCGTCAGTTATTGAGACAGGCAGGTAGATCGTCAGTTATTGAGACAGTCAGACATGTAGATCGTCAGCTATTGAGACAGGCAGACATGTAGATCGTCAGTTATTGAGACAGACAGACATGTAGATCGTCAGTTATTGAGACAGGCATACCTGTAGATCGTCAGTTATTGAGACAGGCATGTAGATCGTCAGTTATTGAGACAGGCAGACATGTAGATCGTCAGTTATTGAGACAGGCATACATGTAGATCGTCAGTTATTGAGACAGGCATACATGTAGATCGTCAGTTATTGAGACAGGCATGTAGATCGTCAGTTATTGAGACAGGCAGGCATGTAGATCGTCAGTTATTGAGACAGGCATACATGTAGATCGTCAGTTATTGAGACAGGCATACATGTAGATCGTCAGTTATTGAGACAGGCAGACATGTAGATCGTCAGTTATTGAGACAGTCAGACATGTAGATCGTCAGCTATTGAGACAGGCAGACATGTAGATCGTCAGTTATTGAGACAGGCATGTAGATCGTCAGTTATTGAGACAGGCAGACATGTAGATCGTCTGTTATTGAGACAGGCATACATGTAGATCGTCAGTTATTGAGGCAGGCATACATGTAGATCGTCAGTTATTGAGACAGGCATGTAGATCGTCAGTTATTGAGACAGGCAGGCATGTAGATCGTCAGTTATTGAGACAGGCATACATGTAGATCGTCAGTTATTGAGACAGGCATGTAGATCGTCAGTTATTGAGACAGGCAGACATGTAGATCGTCAGTTATTGAGACAGGCATACATGTAGATCGTCAGTTATTGAGACAGTCAGACATGTAGATCGTCAGCTATTGAGACAGGCAGACATGTAGATCGTCAGTTATTGAGACAGACAGACATGTAGATCGTCAGTTATTGAGACAGTCAGACATGTAGATCGTCAGTTATTGAGACAGGCAGACATGTAGACCGTCAGTTATTGAGACAGGCAGACATGTAGATCGTCAGTTATTGAGACAGTTAGGCAGACAGATGAACCGTCATTCATGTGGGCAGGTTCTGTAAAGCGAAGTCAGGCCCCTGAAAAGTGATCTGGTTCTCACATTCTCGCGGTAGGCCGCCTTATGAACACGTGACAATCATTACATACACATATAAACATTAAAAAAAAAGATATTACGTCTGCACCGATTTATAGCACAGTGATGTGGAGCAATGGTTGCTCTTATTTCCGGACGGTTGTTTGCTGTCAATAGATATGGCTGTACACAACATCTGAAATATATGCCTACTAAACGGTGCATTTGTAGACTATATGCCTACTAAACGGTACATTTGTAGACTATATGCCTACTAGGCGGTACATTTGTAGACTATATGCCTACTAAACGGTACATTTGTAGACTAAATGCCTACTAAACGGTATATTTGTAGACTATATGCCTACTAAACGGTATATTTGTAGACTATATGCAGACTATATGCCTACTAAACAGTACATTTGTAGACTATATGCCTACTAAACGGTACATTTGTAGACTATATGCCTACTAAACGGTACATTTGTAGACTTTTTTTAGATGCTTGTGTGTGCGCTCGGTTCGCAGAGGCGTTGTAAATAGTCCGCACTTGTCCCCTTCCCCCACCCCAAATATTCATGATTTTTTTTTTCATGAATAAATAAATCAAGTTTATAATTCTCCAAATCATGAAAATTGCGCTATCTGTTTAATAATTCATAACACATAATTGGTAAACATATTTCTTTTTAAAACAATTAGTTTCTCAACTTTGTTGATGAAATAGAATAAAAAAAAGATCCATGTAATTAGTTATAAATTTTTTTTTAATTTAGATTGTTTTTTCTATGAACTAATTGATATTGATTTAGGAAAAAAAACAACGAATCATTGAAAGATCTGGGAACCTCGGTCGCAGTACAAGCGGAGAAGAAACTAGGCCACAGAGCTATTAGAGAATAGGGACAGCTAACAATAAATGTTGTTTTAACAACCATATTAAAAGGTAAAAACAAAGCATTTGTATTATTGTGGTACAAATAGTCTAAAAATGTATCACTGTTAAATATTTAACCACTTAGTAAGCCGAAGATAAAAATATGTATTCATTGACTAGCCAATCAGGCACATTTGACTCATCTGTATACTTAGAGTAAATTAATTTTTTTTTTTTAAAAAAGAGTAATAATATTCAAATTCTCACCAACGGCACTTGTTATGTCTGGCCAGTATCTGTTAAACTAGATGTTTCTAACGAAAATGCGTGTAACGTTAAATTACTCGCTGAAACACCTCACAAAATGCATTCGCAAATTGTACAGTTATACTGGGAAGCTTATAGGAATATGTGGGAGCTTATATGGGAGCTTATGGGAATATATGGGAGCTTATGGGAATATGTGGGAGCTTATGCGAGAGCTTATGGGAATATGTGGGGTCATATGGGAATATGTGAGAGCTTATGGGTATATGTGGGAGCTTATGGGAATATGTGGGAGCTTATGTGGGAGCTTATGGGAATATGTGGGAGCTTATGGGAATATGTGGGAGCTTATGCGAGAGCTTATGGGAATATGTGGGGTCATATGGGAATATGTGAGAGCTTATGGGTATATGTGGGAGCTTATGGGAATATGTGGGAGCTTATGTGGGAGCTTATGGGAATATGTGAGAGCTTATGGGAATATGTGGGAGCTTATGGTGTGAAAGCTTATGGGAATATGTGGGAGTTTATGGGAATATGTGGAAGTTTATGGGAATATGTGGGAGCTTATGGGAATATGTGGGAGCTTGCTTATGGAAATGGAGCTTATGGGAATATGTGGGAGCTTATGGGAATATGTGGGAGCTCATGGGAATATGTGGGAGCTTGCTTATGGAAATGGAGCTTATGGGAATATGTGGGAGCTTGCTTATGGAAATGGAGCTTATGGGAATATGTGGGAGCTTATGGGAATATGTGGGAGCTCATGGGAATATGTGGGAGCTTGCTTATGGAAATGGAGCTTATGGGAATATGTGGGAGCTTATGGGAATATGTGGGAGCTTATGGGAATATGTGGGAGCTTATTGGAATATGTGAGAGCTTATGGGAATATGAGGGAGCTTGTAGGAATATGTGGGAGCTTATGGGTGGGAGCTTATGGGAATATGTGGGAGCTTATGCGAGAGCTTATGGGAGTATGTGGGAGCTTATGGGAATATGTGGGAGCTTATGGGAATATGTGGGAGCTTATTCGAGAGCTTATGGGAATATGTGGGAGCATATGGGAATATGTGAGAGCTTATGGGAATATGTGGGAGCTTATGGGAATATGTGGGATCTTATGGGAATGGAGCTTATGGGAATATGTGGGAGCTTGTGGGAATATGTGGGAGCTTGTGGGAATATGTGGGAGCTTATGGTAATATGTGGGAGCTCATGGGAATATGTTGGAGCTTGTGGGAATGGAGCTTATAGGAATATGTGGGAGCTTAGGGGAATTGAGCTTATGGGAATATGTGGGAGATTATAGGAATGGAGCTTATGGGAATATGTGGAAGCTTATGGGAATATGTGGGAGCATATGAGAATATGTGGGAGCTTATGGGAATATGTGGGAGCTTATGGGAATATGTGGGAGCTTATGGAAATATGTGGGAGCTTATGGGATTATGTGGGAGCTTATGGGAATATGTGGGAGCTTGTGGGAATGGAGCTTATGGGAATATGTGATAGCTTATGGGAATAAGTGGGAGCTTATGGTGTGAAAGCTTATGGGAATATGT
Source organism: Bulinus truncatus (assembly GCA_021962125.1). Lineage (NCBI taxonomy): Eukaryota > Metazoa > Mollusca > Gastropoda > Planorbidae > Bulinus > Bulinus truncatus. The sequence continues at coordinate 4,054,323 of JAGDYQ010000085.1, read as the reverse complement.
GGGAGTTATGTGGGAGTTTGTGGGAATATGTGGGAGTTTATGGGAATATGTGGGAGCTTGCTTATGGGAATGGAGCTTATGGGAATATGTGGGAGCTTATGGGAATATGTGGGAGCTTATGGGAATATGTGGGAGCTTATTGGAATATGTGAGAGCTTATGGGAATATGAGGGAGCTTGTGGGAATATGTGGGAGCTTATGGGTGGGAGCTTATGGGAATATGTGGGAGCTTATGCGAGAGCTTATGGGAGTATGTGGGAGCTTATTGGAATATGTGGAAGCTTACGGGAATAAGTGGGAGCTTATTCGAGAGCTTATGGGAATATGTGGGAGCATATGGGAATGGAGCTTATGGGAATATGTGGGAGCTTATGTGAATATGTGGGAGCTTATGTGAGAGCTTATGGGAATATGTGGGAGCTTATGGGAATATGTGGGAGCTTATGGGAATGGAGCTTATGGGAATATGTGGGAGCTTATGTGAATATGTGGGAGCTTATGTGAGAGCTTATGGGAATATGTGGGAGCTTGCTAATGGGAATGGAGCTTATGGGAATATGTGGGAGCTTATTCGAGAGCTTATGGGAATATGTGGGAGCATATGGGAATATGTGAGAGCTTATGGTAATATGTGGGAGCTTATGGAAATATGTGGGAGCTTATGGGTATGTGGAGCTTATGGGAATATGTGGGAGCTTATGGGAATGGGGCTTATGGGAATATGTGGGAGCTTGTGGGAATATGTGGGAGCTTATGGTAATATGTGGGAGCTCATGGGAATATGTTGGAGCTAGGGAATGGAGCTTATAGGAATATGTGGGAGCTTAGGGGAATTGAGCTTATGGGAATATGTGGGAGATTATAGGAATGGAGCTTATGGGAATATGTGGAAGCTTATGGGAATATGTGGGAGCATATGAGAATATGTGGGAGCTTATGGGAATATGTGGGAGCTTATGGGAATATGTGGGAGCTTATGGAAATATGTGGGAGCTTATGGGATTATGTGGGAGCTTATGGGAATATGTGGGAGCTTGTGGGAATGGAGCTTATGGGAATATGTGATAGCTTATGGGAATAAGTGGGAGCTTATGGTGTGAAAGCTTATGGGAATATGTGGGAGTTATGTGGGAGTTTGTGGGAATATGTGGGAGTTTATGGGAATATGTGGGAGCTTGCTTATGGGAATGGAGCTTATGGGAATATGTGGGAGCTTATGGGAATATGTGGGAGCTTATGGGAATATGTGGGAGCTTATTGGAATATGTGAGAGCTTATGGGAATATGAGGGAGCTTGTGGGAATATGTGGGAGCTTATGGGTGGGAGCTTATGGGAATATGTGGGAGCTTATGCGAGAGCTTATGGGAGTATGTGGGAGCTTATTGGAATATGTGGAAGCTTACGGGAATAAGTGGGAGCTTATTCGAGAGCTTATGGGAATATGTGGGAGCATATGGGAATGGAGCTTATGGGAATATGTGGGAGCTTATGTGAATATGTGGGAGCTTATGTGAGAGCTTATGGGAATATGTGGGAGCTTATGGGAATATGTGGGAGCTTATGGGAATGGAGCTTATGGGAATATGTGGGAGCTTATGTGAATATGTGGGAGCTTATGTGAGAGCTTATGGGAATATGTGGGAGCTTGCTAATGGGAATGGAGCTTATGGGAATATGTGGGAGCTTATTCGAGAGCTTATGGGAATATGTGGGAGCATATGGGAATATGTGAGAGCTTATGGGAATATGTGGGAGCTTATGGGAATATGTGGGATCTTATGGGAATGGAGCTTATGGGAATATGTGGGAGCTTATGGGAATGGAGCTTATGGGAATATGTGGGAGCTTGTGGGAATATGTGGGAGCTTATGGTAATATGTGGGAGCTCATGGGAATATGTTGGAGCTTGTGGGAATGGAGCTTATAGGAATATGTGGGAGCTTAGGGGAATTGAGCTTATGGGAATATGTGGGAGATTATAGGAATGGAGCTTATGGGAATATGTGGAAGCTTATGGGAATATGTGGGAGCATATGAGAATATGTGGGAGCTTATGGGAATATGTGGGAGCTTATGGGAATATGTGGGAGCTTATGGAAATATGTGGGAGCTTATGGGATTATGTGGGAGCTTATGGGAATATGTGGGAGCTTGTGGGAATGGAGCTTATGGGAATATGTGATAGCTTATGGGAATAAGTGGGAGCTTATGGTGTGAAAGCTTATGGGAATATGTGGGAGTTATGTGGGAGTTTGTGGGAATATGTGGGAGTTTATGGGAATATGTGGGAGCTTGCTTATGGGAATGGAGCTTATGGGAATATGTGGGAGCTTATGGGAATATGTGGGAGCTTATGGGAATATGTGGGAGCTTATTGGAATATGTGAGAGCTTATGGGAATATGAGGGAGCTTGTGGGAATATGTGGGAGCTTATGGGTGGGAGCTTATGGGAATATGTGGGAGCTTATGCGAGAGCTTATGGGAGTATGTGGGAGCTTATTGGAATATGTGGAAGCTTACGGGAATAAGTGGGAGCATATTCGAGAGCTTATGGGAATATGTGGGAGCATATGGGAATGGAGCTTATGGGAATATGTGGGAGCTTATGTGAATATGTGGGAGCTTATGTGAGAGCTTATGGGAATATGTGGGAGCTTATGGGAATATGTGGGAGCTTATGGGAATGGAGCTTATGGGAATATGTGGGAGCTTATGTGAATATGTGGGAGCTTATGTGAGAGCTTATGGGAATATGTGGGAGCTTGCTAATGGGAATGGAGCTTATGGGAATATGTGGGAGCTTATTGGAATGGAGCTTATGGGAATATGTGGGAGCTTATGGGAATATGTAGGAGAATATGGGAATATGTGGGAGCTCATGGGAATATGTTGGAGCTTATGGGAATATGTGGGAGCTTATGGGAATGGAGCTTATGGGAATATGTGGGAGATTATAGGAATGGAGCTTATGGGAATATGTAGGAGCTTATGGGAATATGTGGGAGCATATGGGAATATGTGGGAGCATCACCTGGTCTAGGAGATATTTACCATCATTGGTCTGCCTGTCGGAGGAGAGGGGATAGATTATTGGTATCACATGGGTATTCTACAAAAAAAAAAATTGCGACAGTGGTGGTACCTTGATCAAAGATGTTAAATAAAACACTAGTATTCCCAGCTTATTGTGGTCAATGATGTGAGTCGACACACAACACCATTACACTCTATCACACTCAAGAACAATATCTCGGCATGCAATTACTTAAACAAAGGAGAAAAAATTGTTCATTTTGAATTTTACTGCTTCGCATTTTGTACCTAAATGTGCACCATTGTGAATTTGGGACTTGTTAAGTTTTTATGAATTCTTCCAAAAATGGTACATTTTCATGTCGTACGTTAAATAAAATTAATGTTAATGTATAGGAAAAGCTAACTTTTCAATTAAAAACCTAACATTTAATATGAATTAATGAGTTCTGCTAGAATAGTTAAACGTGACAGATTCCCCAACCTAGAGATTGTGCCGCCGAGAGGGTCGGGGGGGGGCGAATGCCAAGGGGCCCGGTAGTTTTAGGGGCCCGGACTGAGCTGGCCAATCAACTTTGAAAATATTATTATCAGCACGGGGGGGGGGGGGACCGTGACAGCCCTGCCCGAAATTTCTGTCGGTAGGCCTGCCCAGAATGGCTGTTAGTCGATACATTTTCTCCACATTGTCTTGATTTTAGTTTACAACTTCCAAGATGGCTTACAATACACACATGTTTTTTTTTCTCCTTGTGCTGTGATATCATAGCTTTTATTTTTTGGTTTAATTCCAGCTAAGATCCCCCCTCCCCCCCCCTCCCGTTTTTTTTTAAGTAGGTACTTCAGTATTTCCTTTTTTTTTGAGACTGTAATCTCATTAGTTAATTAGACGTAACATTTTATCCCCTAGCATCCAGCCAGCTAGCAAAATCGATATTTTTTAGACAGTTAATCTGCTTATCTCAGTGTGTGTGTGTGTCTGTGTTTCTGTGTGTATGTGTTTTTGTGCTTGTGAATATGAGGTAGGGGGTGTTTTTTTTTTATGGTTTTTTTTTTTCTTATACTTTCGTCCAATCACGATGTCCGATGCTTGGCTCATTTCATTCATAAAAAAAAACTCCTACTCGCCTACCATCTGTCCTGTACAATGTCATGTGTCTGTGCGCATGCGTGTGTGTGTGTCAGTGACGGGCAGTTCCTGAGGTTACTGTTGGCCTTAGGCTTGTAGCAAAAAAAAAAAGGGCTTAGTTTTTATGAACCAAGTGACCAAACGTATCCATGTGAACAATGTGATACACAATGACCCTTGACCCTCTACTCATTTTTACATGCTGGTGCATGTTTCCAGAACATGTAAAAAGTTATTCAGATTTCTCGCTGTTTCTTTTATGGTATGAAGTAAGTGGTGACAATTCACTGAGAACCATTAAAGTATGATAAAAGATGGCCGACCTTTTTCAGGATCTAAGGCTAAAACCTTGCCTAATTGATTAGTCCGATCCTGGTGATAAGGCTAATGGTTAGTCCGATCTTTGTGATGAGCCTAATGGTTAGTCCGATCCTGGTGATGAGGCTAATGGTGTATCCGGCCCTGGTGATGAGGCTAATGGTATATCCGGCCCTGGTGATGAGGCTAATGGTTAGTCCGATCCTGGTGATGAGGCTAATGGTATATCCGGCCCTGGTGATGAGGCTAATGGTATATCCGGCCCTGGTGATGAGGCTAATGGTATATCCGGCCCTGGTGATAAGGTTAATGGTTAGTCCGATCCTGGTGATGAGGCTAATGGTATATCCGGCCCTGGTGATGAGGCTAATGGTATATCCGGCCCTGGTGATGAAGCTAATGGTTAGTCCGATCCTGGTGATGAGGCTAATGGTTAGTCCGATCCTGGTGTTGAGGCTTATGGTATATCCGGCCCTAGTGATGAGGCTAATGGTATTTCCGGCCCTGGTGATGAGGCTAATGGTTTGTCCGATCCTGATGATCAGTCGTGAGTTGTATCGGTTCTACTCATATTTAACGTAATTACTATTTTATGGTATTGACAAGTACAGTACTATAGTACTAGGAGTACTATACCCAGAGCCCATCTTAATTTCTTCTGGGACCTAGGAAAAAGAACAATGTAAAGGTACATTGCGGGGTTTTCAGGCGATTCCGGAGTATTCGGGACCCTAACCAGAGGTCGTTTAGGAGACTATGACAAGTAAAACCGCCGTGGGAAAAAAACCAACTCCGTCGCTTGCAAACATTGAACCCCTTATGATATTTCAAACTGTTAAAACATTTTAGACCAAGGCCTCCGACAAGGGCTCAGCTAGCCCTTCCTTTGTCTGGCAAAATTTAAAAAAATCTCGTCTGGGGTCCCTTGGTGAACGCATAGATCGCCTGACCATAAGTACTTTGAAACTATGATACATATTATGCCATGTAAAAAATGTAGTATAATCGCACAGTTTGATGAAATACAATTGTGAGCGATAAATGAAACACTTTATTTTTATTTCAAAGACATATTTACTAACTGTAGTAGGGTACTAAGAAATATCAAGGTCTGAAGATCATTTTTGTTCCTGCCTGTCTTCTTTTATTTCAAACTTTTATTTTTTGCCAGATTTTACTCAAATGTACAACTGCAGCAAAAAAAAAAAATAGCCCTAACTTGAATACTTTAGAGGTCACGAGAACTTACTAGTGATAAATAACTGACTTTGTAAAAAGAGAAAAAAATCAGTTAGGAGGGACGAAAATAATTGTCAAAGTACGGATCCGAATTAGGGCAGCGCACACAACCGATTCTAATCAATAACTCAACAGCCAATCGTCTTCTTGCTCATGTTTTGTTGATGAAATTTTGCTAAGGACAATCACTCGCACAGACTCTCAGCAATAGAGTTGAAGAGAAAACAGGTAAGTTAAAATATAATCGCATTTGTTAGAAGACCAGATAAACCATTATATTAGGGTATAAGGAACATGACATATATAAATTTTTTTTTTTTTTTCAGAATTTTTTTTTTTTTTCAGAATTTTTTTTTTCAGGATTAGGGTTAGGAATAGGGTTAGGGATAGGGTTAGGGTTAGGGATAGGGTTAGGGATAGAGATAGATATCAATTTGCGCGAAAATCCCCGGAAAATTATTAGCGGGTCGCCCGTACATATTTCTAGTAGTCGACCCTCTAGAGGGTCTCGTAACAAGTGCCTATCTTGAGTAAGCCCTAACTTTCAAAATAACTGATACTTTAAACCTGTAATAGGATTTGACATAAAACTCATAACGCTCAATACTTGATAAAATTTATGAAGGCGAGCAATATCTATTAGTTCTTTTTTTAATGAATGGCATTTGTCATTTGTGATTTTTCATCTGAATGTAATTTCTATCATTTATTTTTTGCTCATCAAACCTTGCTCACGCGTTGTCGTGTAATTTGTTGTATTTTATCCCTTATGGAAAGAAAAGTTTTTGTCTCTTTAGTTTTATACCACATAGTGTATAGATTTAGTCAATTTAGAGATTTTCTGCAAGACTCTACAAGAATACTGTGACGATAGGGGTGGGGGCGTGGAGGGGAGGGGCGCGCACGGGAATGGGTTTGATCATTGGTGGTACAACCTGGGGGGGGGGGGGGGGTGGAAGCCACCCCAGTCAAGTACAAAATATACTGAAAAGTAGGTATTCCATAGAAGCGAAAAGCAACCTCGTTAGAGTATATTTATTGAAAGTAACTGAAACTGTAAAAAAAAGAAAAATTGATATAGAAATATGAATATGTATGAGCAATATATAGGTACATTATCTGAGCAGGATGATGTTATATCAGTGTATTTATGACAAGCTGTTCAGTTAACAGGATTTATGATTAAGTTCTTGCTCCCCTGATCATAATTAAAGCTTAGTAACAGGTGCATCAGAAGTGTGGGTTCTAAAATTGTATTGAATAGAACCCTTCGGAAAGGATGTTTGCTTTTACTTTTTTCTTTAATTTTTATCTTTAGTAAATAGCAGTTGGTTTTTTTTTTAAACATTGATTTTTATCTTATTACAAATGTATTTGATCATAAACATGTCAGAAGACAATTGTCTATTTATCATTAGTTATTTCTTTCTAATAAGTAAAGCAATTAACATATCTGAATTATTTCAGCCGAACGAGAAAAAAAAAACTTAATTTTTTTTACGCCGTTAATTGAACTTTTTTTTCTTATTAAATAATTAAAACCTTTTAGCCATTTTTTTTCCAAAACTGTTCTCCCTGGCAAGTTTTGTGTTATTTCAGTCACAGTGTTTTCCTCATTTATTAAACTTTCTTGAGAGCAACTTTTTTATTGCGCCTGTAGCTTTACTGCAATATGAATAGGATATGTTTTTGTGACAGTAAAAAAAAGTAATGATTCCCACATAAAACCTATACAGACCATCTTGGTCATATAAAATAGAATTAACCTTTTTCTGTAGCCACTGCTATTCTATATGACTGTGTGACTAGTTCAATGTCTAGCTGCCTTTACTTTCTCCGACAAATGCAATGTCCCATTTTTAAACTGGATCAACTTGAATTTGAGAAAAATTCATGACACTCATTGGGACTTGACAATTGAACCTTTTGGCTTGCAGTCAAGTGCTTTACCACACTGCCATCCCATCCTTTTTTGTGGCAATGAATTACCTCTCTTTTTTTGAGAACCACTGTATTTCCGGATTAATTTATGCCTCTAGCTGTGAAACTTATTGTCACCACCTGTGTAACATATCCATATCTGTGTGATTTGGAGGTGTTACTCTGCACTGGACTCAATATTCAGTCTTGTTACATTTTCTGTTGAAACAATTTTTTTTTTCTTGCATGTATGTTTAGCACATATTTATATATGTATTTATTGATTAATTTTAAAAGTCTTGGCCTTAACATCTAAATTAAGTGAAATTTACTCTTAAATATGTACATTTTTTAAAAACATGTTATCTAAGAAATAAAAAGTCCACTCTTATTAAAATGTTTGCAATACAAACTTTAAAGCCGAAAAAGAATGAAAACTTTTAGTTTTAATATTTAAGAATTGGTATATATGCCTGTGGATTTAATGAAATGTATTCCGTTTATTTTTTATTTCTAATAACTTAAGGAATAGTATGCATTTTTCTGGAAATAAGATTGTATTTGTGACGTTATGTAATATAAAAACCCTAACAAGCAAACTTCTGCTTTGATTTTGATTTCCTTTTCTATGAATAATGAACTAAGTATTTTGTAAGTAAAGTAAGTAAAGTTCCCTTCTTAGCCCTAACGGGCCTTCGGGGCAGATGAAGTGTAGAATTCATCTGTTTCTATAACCTCGGCATATGAAAGGATTGTGTGGTTAGCACAACGCCCAGCCGCCTTTACTTCCCCAACTTAAAGTCAGGTACCCATTTAAAGCTGGGTGGACTTGTGGGACGACTTTGCACCAAATTTTACCTGGAAAAATTCCATGGGCCTCACCGGGGATCGAACCCAGGACTCTCAGGTTGACAGTCGAGTATCTACACCACTCGGCCACCCGTCCCACTAAATATTTTGTAGCACATTGCTAATCAACCAATTAATTTTCATGTTTAAAGGAAACATTAAGTTTATTTTGTAGTTAATTATTATTATTGCTATTGACAGTTTAGTGTTACTCTTCAATATGCTAGCAAGCTTTGTGTTACATGTCGTCATCGCTGGAGTCACAGTGTTTGGTTCTGATCAACCAGTTTCCAAAAAGTCATTTGATTTCAAGAATGTATTACTTATTACTCCATCTGAGTTTCATGAGTTAATCAAGACTCAGACAGTTTTGCAGGTCTATTTCATTGTTAAAGGTAAACAGTGTTGAAAGTTTATGTTACACAAATGCCAATATAAACAATTGCACAGTTTCTCCAATGCAAAAAAAAAATTACTTTCAGCCTTAATCTTAGCTGTAATTTAGATCGTTGGTTATTTTCTCAACATTAATGAACATCTCAATTCACAACCACAAGTTAATAAGTAGTCATTTTTTTAAGTGGAAGGTTTTATAATTTATTTATTTTTACCTTTGCATTAAATTAAACAAAAATTATATTTGAAAAAGAAAAATGAATTTTCAACATTAAGAACATTGCTCATAAATATATTTTTCTTCTCAGATATTTATCATGTTACTCTGGAATCCTTCTTCAATGAGTATGAGAAGGCGGCAGAGAACTTGGAAAAGTATAACATAAAACTTGCTGTGGTGAGTATTAAGTGTAATTGAAGTAGGTCTAGATAACTGTTTTTGGTTCAATCAAAACTAAGACTGATGAAAATATGGTTTATTTTTTATTTATTTATTTGACTAATGCTGGATAACAGACAAAATTTCTTATTGTCCCCCTGCCCCTTTAAAAAAAAATGGCCCAGTTTCATCCCATCAAAATAATAAAATTTCAAAAGCAGCGAGGTTCCTAGGCATTGGGCCTACCGAGCTCTATATTTAAATTGAGAGCCAGTAGGGTCAAAAACTTTCAGAAAAAGACCATGTTATAGAGAAGAATACACCTTACTAAATTTTTATTCTAAATTTTAATTTTATAGAGACATCAAAATACAAAAACAATATTAATTATTATTTTTAGGGTATTAAGTCATAATTTTTAAAAATAAGACCATGACGAAAGCGTAGAAAAAAAAGTGTTTTAGTCTTTGTAATTACTTTTAAGTCTTAGACAGTTTAAATATTTTACTTGGATGAATTTATTTACTTTAAGATTAAAAAGCATACAATTGGGTTAGTATTCAATGTTGTTAGTGTTCTCTAGCTCAAATACTGTTAGACCATGCATGGCATGTTATGATAATAATGAATGCATGACTCATGAAATGTTATTACTAAAATGTCACATGAGCACACAATGTATAAATTGTAAGAAAAAATTTGTTACTGTCGGCCAGCTGGCTGGAAGAAAAACTCAAAATGTTTTAAATATTAATAAAAAAAATGAATACTTAAACTAAACCAGACAAATAAGAAAATCAACAGTTTGTGAAATATTCTACCACTGTTGGCGTTAACTCAGTATGAGTAGTGAATGACTAAAATTACTTTCATGTCATTAATTTACTATCAGTATTGAATGACTGGATATTGTATAAAAAAGTCATTAATTAGTATAAATATTGAACAACTGAAATTATTGTGTTAATTGTGTTGTTAATCAGTATAAATATTAAAAGGTTAAGTTCCCATAAGCCCCTAGGGCTCATCGGGGCAGATGAAGTGTAGAATTCATCTGTTTCAGTAACCTCGACATATAAAGGGATTGTGTGGTTAGCGCAATGCCCAGCCACCTTTACTCTCCCAACTTAAAGTAAGGTACCCATTTAAAGCTGGGTGGACTTGGGGACTTTCACCAGGACCTGAAAATGTCCCAAGATTCTCTCTTAGAATCAAACCACTCTAAACCACTCGACCACCCGTCCTCTAGTATAAATATTAAAGACTGCAATTATTGTTCTAAGGTGTCATTAATGAGTATTAAAATTGAACTCCTGAATTTTTTGAAAAAATGTCATCATTAAACATTATAAATAATAAATTGGAATAATTTTTTTTGACTATTTCATCAATCCGTATAAATTTTAAACAACTGAAATTATATTGTTAAAAAGGCCATTTATCTGTATAAAAAAATCACTGATTATGGTGACAATTAATTATTTCAAAACAGAAACATTTCAAGTGTGTTGCCAACTAATGTACATAATGCCATAATTAATATTGATATTACTTCACAAATAGACGATAAGTTGTAACTACAAGGATTTTAATGTGAAGATAAGTATTTTAGAAAATATAAAAGAGGAAGCATTGTTTCAGATGGATTGTATTCATCATAAGAATGCTGTACAGTACTGCAGTGATGAGTTGGTGCATAAGAATGTTTACAGCTTTCAGTAAGTAGACTTAAAAATGTATTGTTCTGTTTATTTGTTTGTTTGTTTTTTAATAGTCCCTGTAAAGATGAGATGTTTATATTTTAGATCTTATTTAAAAAAAAAAATAACCATTCCCATCAAGAATGCACCAATGGAGACATAGCAATGTGACAAACACAACAGCCTGATAAAAAATCTTGCAACGACCGTCAGGTAGACAACCACCCCCCTCCATCCCTAAATATGTTCATTTACTGATTATCATTTGTTTCTGCCATGAACTACAATACCTATTGAATAACTTGGTTTTTTTATTTATTTATTTGTGTTTCAGAAATGGAAATTTGTTGCTGTCAATGGAAATCGAGGTGTTGTTTGATGTAGATTCCATTATGGCTCACTCAATACAGTAAGTGGATTTTTTTTTGTTGTGATTCTGTAATGGGGTGACTTGAATATTATTTCAGTTTGCTGCCTCCTTTCAACTTTATCCACTTTATCTTGATGATTCATAGATTCATCTTCTAGTTTTATTAACGCTTACAATAAAAAAATATCTGGGTTGAGTATGAATTGTTCAGGATTTATTTTCCGATTTCATGAAATATATAAATAAATAAAAATATCATTTGCCACAGAATTTTCAATGTCCGCAAAAATATGCTTGGGTAACACAAAGAAACAATTTATTCAAAGAATAGTTTTTCATTTGTTCTTGCCAGGGGTTGAAAAATTGTTTAAACTGAATAATAAATAACTTCAAGGCACCAGGTTATCCATGGGATTCAAATCATACAACGTCCGAAATGCCTAGTGATATGTTTTACCACTGAACACTATGACTTATTTGATCCAAACATTGGATGAATGTAATACATGTATACATAACTTTAGGTTGTTCAGCATAAGACAGTCATGCAAATGGATGTTACATTATGGATGTAAAAAAATCTAGTAAGGAATCGTCAACATATATCCAAATGAAAGCTTTATCACTAAAAGAAGTAAGAAAAAATGGGTGCTAAATGCATATGGGAAAATTTAAAATCTTCTTCAAAAGACCTTCTGGAATCATCTCATAAGGATTTTTTTAAAAATAATTTTTCATATGTATTTGAGGCAAAGAATTTGTCAATATGTTTAATGAGGACATTCAATATCTTTATGTGTAGGTTTAAAAAAAAATTATTGTGGTATTGTTCAATCTAAAAATTGATCTCACCTTAAATTATTTAGCAATGAGGAAGAATTTTTATTTTACTGGGTAGAATAAAAAAAATTGTCTTTGTTTACTTGTGTTTGTTTTTTTTCACTCATACATTTATATATTCCATGGAAATAAATGGGTATTTATTGAATACAAAAAAAATTAAAAATGTGTTAACGTTTCATAGTCTCAAGGTGCTCTCACCTAACATGGTTTCATGTAAGGCATTTTTAAGGAAGGTATCTACTGTATTTTGTTTTCAGAATCCCATTGTTTGGTAAAGTGCCTGTTTTATTAAGTCGCTTAGAGAGGCAGGCGCTTGAAAGCGAAATGGCTGGGGTGAAAAATATCATACTGGCATACCTACCTGCAGTTGGTACCAAAGGTAATCTATGCTTTTTTAGAGTTAATATAAGGCCATGTGAATTTCAACAGAAGAAAATAATGTATATGCTGCTTTGACAATAAAAGTGAGGGGTAACAATAATTGTTTTGAAAAACGATCATTTAATTTCAGAAAAAAATTCTAACTTCCAATTTTGCTGACTCTTTATTTTTATGATATAAGTGTACAATACTGTGATATTTTTGCCTCTTTACAGAACATAGTATTTTTATAGAAGTAGCTTATGCCTATCAGGATAGCTACCAGTTCACCATAACAACTGATGTCAGTGTCACAGAAGGTTTGAAGTAAGAGCTGACATTTTTTTTTTAATGTGCATTACTTATTGGAAAATATTTCATTTTATGTTAGTAAAATCTAATATTTTTTCTACCCTACATACTAGTTGAAAAAGAAAGATATACTTATATTCACAAGAGCGTGCAGTAGTTTTTCTCAGTATGATTCAACTCATGCCAATCTCCAAAATGTCGCCCTTAAATGTTTTTATTTTTAGAATTTGCTGCTAATGTGGCCTACACATGGTGATGCCCTGATGCTGCTGCGTCTCTGCATCATTGCACCACACGTCCCTGTATAACATATCAAAATTTATTATCATAATTTAGCACGGAAATTTTCTTTTTTTTTTTTTTTGTCTGTAGGCATGCTCAGTTCTTAACTTCTGACACAAGTGTAGCTCTGTGGGTACTTTTTTGTGCATCATCTACTCAGGATGATCTTGCTAAGGCTGGAGGCTGCACTAATATAATGTACAAGGATACAGTCAGTCTGGCTGGGCTTGCAGCATTCATAAAACACCTGGAGGAACCAGTTCTGGTTGGCATCTTTATGTATTGTTTTCGCAAACAGAAATCACGTTTGTAATTTTTTTTTCTATCGCAGATTTAAGCTGATGTAAATTTACTGGTAGACTAGTTTCCCAAATGTAGTTTAAATTAAATTTGTTGCTTGAAAATATTCATTTTGTAGATTTGAAATTTTAAATACATGAATATGATTCTAAATCATGTGAAAGTTTAGTTCTGGGAATAGGCATGATAATATTACTCTGTGACTTTTTCATTCATCTGTAATCATTTTAACAGTCTTAAAATAGCTTTAAAAAGGGAGACATTTTAGATGCACTTCAGAATTGTCAAGAAAGTGGCTATCGGTTTACTTTTATACACATCAGAAAGCTGCATCTTTTCCTTAAAAAGTTTCACTTGGAAAGAAGATGGTGAAATAAACTTAACCAAGTACTTACTTTTTTATTCTTCTTAGTACCATTTCCCATCTCAAGGAGCCTCCACACTGTTAGACGGGGCAGGAAAAATATCTGTCATTTGCATATACCTACAAGACTTCAATGAAAAGATCCAGGGAGATGTGGAAGTGTTGGCTTTTAATGTTAGAGGACTGGCTAAAATTGTCATACTGGACATGTTAGTATTTTTAATGCTGGTTAGAAACATTCTGAAGTGTTAAGCATCCTGTATTTAAAGCGGTTTATAATCCTTGAGTTGCATTAATTTTAAGAATTCACAGCCATTAAAATATTGCACATTTTAAAAAAAGAACATTTGTTTTAGTGTCACTTATACAAACTAAATAAAAATGTAATACAGTCCTTGTAGTACCCGTGAAAATATTTTGTTCACCCAACCTAAACTTTATTCATTTTATTTATCTGTGTATATGTTGAATATTTTAGATAAAACAACTAATCATCATAATTTATTTTTTTCTTTCAATAGGAACATCAAAGAATGCTTTGAATTTGCTCAGCTGCAGGGAGTACCAGGAATGGTCCCTTTCATAACAATTCGTAAAATGGTTAGTCCTTATTTTTAGATAATTTATTGATTTTACTTGTTTTATTACAGTTGCATTTAGTGTGCTCCCTAGTAATCATTTCAAAGTCTTTTTTAAAAAGTGGGCCAGATGGCAGAGTGGTGTAGATGCTTGGGGGGTCTACCTGATCTGTCCTGGGTTTGATCCACTGTGAGAGCCAAGGGAATTTTTCTAGGTCCTAAGTGAAAGTTGATTAAAGTCCTCCCACAAGTCCACCCAGCTTTAAATGTGTACGTGACTTAAGTTAGGGAAGTAAAGGCAACTGGGCGTTGTGCTAACCACACAATCCCTTTATATGCAGAGATAAAAAGATTGACTTTTGAAATGTTCATAGCGTCATCACAGCAAGTGATTTTTTTTTTTTTAATCATTCAAATTAGCAATGGTATAGTATTGTCAGAAACTAATTTCAGTTTAAAAAATATGAATGAATAAATCTTCATACATTAAAGAACAAAAAAAACAATTGAGTGGTAAAATTTTAGTTTCCTTTCTAAGACATCAGGGGCAACTTTTGTATCTCCTGATGTTTTATTAAACCATTAGAGTGACATTAAAAAAAAAACCTTTTCTATGTCACCACCACAGCCATTTAGGGATTTATTGGGATTGCGAACACATACCCTGCAGACAGTTGATTTAGCCCAATACGTCCTGGTCACTGAGTCATGTGATGGTTACTGGCAGCTCCCATGACTTCTGCCAGGTTCTTTATAATGTGTATTCTGATCATTCAATTACATTGTACATTGTATGTCATATTTTATTGGCTCTGTAAATGAAACCACTGAATTTAGAAAATGTAAGGACAGTGAAAATAGATAGATAGACAGTCATATTGTTAGATAGATAGACAGATAGATTGAGTGATAGATTGATAGACAGATAATTAAGTAGACAAATGAATTGCACGGACAGTGAAAAAAGTCAGGACTGATGATTAATAGCAGCAGCGTGTAGAGTTAGATGTTATGTAATTAGACAGGTGGGAAGAGGAAGGCGGGGCGAAAGGGACAGCGTTGGTCAGTTGTAGGGACGCGGAGATATACTGGTCACGACAGAAAGAGCGGGGGGCAGTGTAGTTTTTGTTAATTTTGAAGAAGGTAGTTATTTAGGAAGAAACGAAGGGATGAGTAGGAACAGTAGTATTGTATTGACGGAACGACAATTGATGTAGTAATTTATTGTGTAGAATTGATTTAATATTTGATGTTCACTCTTGGATATAAGTGCTTTAGATCATTCAATAAAGTGATTTTGATAAATAAAACGGAGTTTGTGAATTTGCATTAGTGGTGTGTAAAGAAAGAAAAGGAAAGAAAGTAATTAAATATAAAGAAGATAAAAGAACACCATCGCCATTCCTGAAACCAACCATAGCCATCCCTGACAAAAGTTAGTTGACTTTTAGACCCTGCCTGCAAGGTCAGCATTGCTGTTTTTAATTGTAAGTTTTGCTTATTCTGACACGTTTTTTTTTTTCACAGACAGGTAAATTTGTACAGCTAGATCAGTCGACTGGATGGAACATGGACTCCATTCAAGAATTTGTTGAGAAACATGTTTTCCGTATGGACATCCTGATGTCAGAAAATGTGGGTCAAGATTTAATTTCCGGAGACCTGGGCCTTTTCAGTGACAGTTTGATAAGAGAAGGTAAAATAAATAATTTTACGTAAGAAATTGGGTGAAAAAACTGTGGCTGTACCTCCGGAAGAATGGTCAATGGCTGGCATGAAAAAATATATATATATTATATTTCTTGACCAATCCATGCATATGATTCAGTCGCATTGTGGAGGTCGCCCTAACTATAATGGAATGCTCAATGTGGCCGCCTTGAGTGGCAAGATTTTAAAAAGACACATTGATGTCATTGTGGCTAAGGACCAGTATTAGTGTTATTTCTTCTTTTACTTTGTTATAACAGGCTTTTGCTGTGAATGTACTTTAAATTTAATTCATGATAGAAATTTGTTATAAATGTATGGGTTCCACATATTTTTAAGCAGAAATCTGCAGAATCATAATATTTCCCCTCTATTTGCAGCAGTATTTGATTTGTGTTAGTACATTATAGATGTTTATTGTTTCCTTATCCAGTGGAAACCCAGGACGATGAGGTAGCAGACGCAGTGTTCAGACTTCAGCTGCAAGACCAGGACCTTAGTTTTATACCTTCCTTTCTGAAAGAAAATTTTGCTGCTGCCGTACAATCTGCTGACCTTAAGATGGTTCTCTTTTACTTACCATGTGAGTTGCCCTAATTTTTTTGCTGATAGGCATAGCATAGGTGATGGATCTGGAGAACATTTAGCTTGGGTGATGTCTGCAGGAAGTAGGTTTATAATTATTTTATTGAAAGAAAAAATAGCACCAATTATTTTCTTATTCTATTAGTTTGATAATTTCTTAATTAAAACTTTTTTTGTTTTAAATTGTATAAACTTTATCTCTTTTTTATTTGTATCAAATAAGAGATGTTACACACATATATATCTAGGACAATTCTGTTGTTGTCCTTGGACAAAAAAAATTTTAACATAGTTTATATAAAAAAAAATTATTGTCTCGTTAGACTATAAACATCAGTTAGCTGAGTATAAATAAGCTCAGCTCAATTGTTACAGATTTAATCAATGCATTGAGGTTGTCATATAACAAAAGTGACCAAATATTGGCTCTTCGTTTATTATATTATTTCATTGCTGTCTTATTTAAATGATCATGGAATGGCTCATTAATATGTAGTACCTTTTCAAAAAATCAAAACATTGCAGATCTCATTAACATTGTGCCGTGCCATCTCTGCCTAAATATTTAGACCTTTGTTTTATCCTGGGTTTAATTAAACTGGCTTATCTTCTTCTGGGGGGGGGTCTTGCCTTGTGGAGCGATCAAATAGCAACCTCAGGGTCCTGAGTTTGATCCCCAGCTTGAATCTCAGGTTTTTTCAAGTCCTCCAATCATTTTATGGGCACCTGACATTATTTGATCAAAGTAGAATGGTTGGACATTGTGTTAACCACACAATCCCCTAATCTTGCTGTGTACGATAAATTCAACACCTCATCTGTCTTGATTTGCTTTCTTGATCTGTAAAAAGATTTCTTCACTTTTTATCTTCTTGTTATCTTCCCAGTTGATCACGTTGGTATGGCATTCTTGAATGACCTGTCAGAGTCTGCTGGCAACTTCTCACAACTGGATGTCCTGATGAAGGTGAACTGCTTTGACGCCACAGATCTATGTGCACAAGAAAACATAACAACATATCCTATCTTGAGAATCTACCAGAAAAACAAGAAACCACAGGATTATAAAGGCCACCTGCATTCACTATCTGTCCTCAGAGCGATTAAACTGTAAGTTCTACAATGAAAGTTTACAAGTGAAATGTTTGAGGCTTTTTGGCGATCATCCAAAAAGCCTTTGGTTACAATAAATTTGTATGGTGTGTTAAGAGGATCAATAACAATTATGTGTTTTTGTAGAGAACTTCATATATCAAACATTTTGTTTCCAAGCAAATCATTAAATCATTGAATTGTGACCAAAAAAAAACATGCCTGATTAATAAAGAATACTTATACTTTTCAATTTACTGAATTTATTAGTTTTTGACATTTAATTATCATTCTTTAACAAGCTGGTCATAGAAACATGTATTTTGTCCATCTCTGCTGGTCACACACTGTCTTTTTTTAATGGGATGTGTTTGCCAGAAAGTGGGTGCTATGCAGTGCAGTTCGCCTTTACACTAGAGTAGGCCTAAGTGGTTAGAGTGCTGAATTGGTGTTGTGAAATTAAAAAAAAAAAATGTGTTTATTATCTCTATTTATTTTCATTTACTTGACAGTGTTGTGGTGGGTGTATATGAGGTCGATAAGAGCCACATTTCAGTTTTTTTTTACACAGTAATACTTTTAAGAGCCTCACCATGATAAATTTAACAAGATCATATGAATAGAAATAAAAGAACTAAGTAATGTGATTGGAGCCGCACTAGGCTTAATGAAGAGACCCACGCTGTCTTGCAATAGTGTATTAAAAAATAACACTTTTTTTTTTTACTAGACTGATAGTTTTAAAAGTACTCAATAAATTAAGCAGTTTAAAATTATTTTTTTTTTTCAGCTTGCAATTAAAGAGTCCTGTCAAGTTAAATTCTGAAGAGGAAGTTGAACAGTTTATGCAGGGGAAATTCCCTATGAATTTCGCTCCCTACACTCCAAGTTCATTGATCTTGTTATCATCCAGTAACGATAAAGGTAAGTATTGTTCAGCCCCAACAGTTGTTTAAAACTAGCTATGTGCTTTGTACTTTTCATTACGTAACATTTAAAATTATTCTTAGAGAATAATCAAGAAAGTCATTCATTTTGTTTAATTCTTCACCAAATTGTTAATGAATTCATACTCTTTAAACAATTTTCAGAAACCACATTGATTTTTAAAGAAGTTTCCCAGCTGCTATCCACAGAAACAGCTTTTGGTATTGGGACTAAAAAAGTGGTATCAGCAGTGTAAGTCCTGTGTATATTTTGCGAGGCATTACAAATGCATAGAAACTAAAACAAGGGCATCTCTTATGTATCCGGATGATTTATTTTAACCTGTTTCAAACATTTAAAAAATCTCTCCGAGAATTGAAATACCTAACATTTTTTCTCTATCACATTTTTTTTTTTAATTTTTTATTTAGTTAGCAATTGAAACAGAGACTTTTTAAGAAAGCAATTTTCAATTAAGGTTTTATTATTTAACATTATTTGATTAAAATCCATCTTTGACAGATAAAAAAATCAGCCTCTCCTAGACCATCTGGGTAGATGAAGTGTAGAATTCATCTGTTTCTGTAGGTACAGCGTATTAAGGGGATTATGCGGCTGGCACAACATTTAGATTCCAGTACTTCCCCAAATTGAAGTCGGTTATCCATTAAAAGCTGGGAAGACTAGGGAGGGGGAAAGCTTTCAACTTTCTTTCATCAAGGCTTGGGAAAATTCCCTTTGGTTTTTACACCATGCATCAAACCCTTGATCCTCAGGTTGACATCTAATCATTCTACGTCGCTTTATGTATGCTTTCCAATTAATTATTTTGACTTCTGCTACATTTTTAAATTAACTGACACGTTAAGAATATTATTTTTTGGCTAATTATTCTAAATTTAATCCATAATTATTGTTTGTTTTTTTTTAAGCTATTTAGGTTTTTGAAAAACTTGTTGTATTTTTCAGTGCACAGAAGTATGGTGTATCTGTTCCTGCTATTGTTGCACATTGTCGTATTGATGTAGACCAGCCAATCAGGATCATGAAAAATCTTACAAAAGATAATCTCATGGACTTTGCCAGGATGTCAACTTATAAAACATTGGTAGGTCAGAACATAGAGAACTGAAATCATGCCCTCTACTTTGTCTGGGCTTTTTTACTCCTTTGCTGTTACATTTCATTTTGTTTTTCAACTAGATTAAATATTTATTAGCTAAAACTCAGTGAATTAATTAGCCTAAATTATGAAATGAAGTGACATTAAAACTTGAATCCACATTGACATTAGAAAGTTTGAATTATATCTTGTACACAATTTTTTTTTCATCACTTGAAATCCTGTCATAAATACAATGAACTAACTATTCTAAGTATACTGAACCCAGGTTTTAGTTTGTTGTAGAAATGAATACTAATTAAATGCAGAATAACACAAATGTATTTACCAAAAAAATAGAAATGTGTGCTATATATTTGATAACACAAGTCAAAGAAATGTTTGAAAAGTTTAAATATTATAAGGAATATATTAAAACTTTTTGTTTTGTTTCAATTTTATTTCAGCCAGAACTAAAAGTCAACAATTTCCCAACATTATTTGCTAAGAAACTTCCATTTGTAATTCTATTCTTGGACTCAGACAATGCAGTGTCTCAAGAAGCAGTGAAACTGATGACCAAATTAGCCATGTCTGGTCAGTTTGAAAATGTTATTTTCTGCACACTGAATGCGTAAGTATGACTAGCAGGATTTTCATACTCTACCAACTGCAGTACTGTCTCAGTGCTTGGCTCCATTCTTTCTTTTTTTTTTTATTTTTGTCAAGTCCCTGAAAGGATGAGATGTTCATCTCAACAACGAATGAAAAGTTTAGTCATGACATTCTTTCATGCTCACCATAGGTGATAATAGTGCAATGGCCATGGAGGCACAACAGGAGACATGGAGGGAAACTTTCACTGTATCCTGAAAAAATCCCATGGGATTGAGCCTAGGACCCTCAGGTCAACTGTATCCCAAGTTCATCACCGCTCTGTCCCTGGTCCAGTCCTTTACACCATTCATCTGTCTTTTACTCTGCTTGCCTGTTCTATTGTATTCTACTATACTTACATGTATGAAGTGGTGGGACGGGTGGCCGAGTGGTGTAGATACTCGACTGTCGACCTGAGAGTCCTGGGTTCGATCCCCGGTGAGACCCATTGGGAATTTTTTCCAGGTAAAATTTGGTGCAAAGTTGTCCCACAAGTTCACCCAGCTTTACATGGGTACCTGACTTTAGTTGGGGAAGTAAAGGCGGCTGGGCGTTGTGCTAATAACACAATCCCTTTATATGCCGAGGTTATAGAAACAGATGAATTCTAAGGGAACTTTACTTACATGTATGAAGTATTTCTTTCATAATTTTTTTTCTTTAGACTGCTGGGTGTTTTACATAAAAATGAGAGTTATGGCCCCTAATATCCACTCCTTGTTTCTTTATCTCTATAATTACAGTAATTGGAACATTGATTTCTAAATCCATTAAGTTGTAGTCCACTGTGTCAGCATATCATCAGCTCAGTCCATCTTTTAGAGTTGAAGGTGTTTGCCATTGGTATCCCTACATCTGTGTAAGACTCTTGACAGTCCATGCTTGTCTGAGTGTCACACTTAGTATGTTCCTAAATTATGTTTTGTTGGTCCAATTCTCTGCATAGATTCTCCAACCTTGCAATAACCTGCGTCAGGCTTCAATAGCCTTATTTTTTAATACCCATAAACAGCATAAACTTTGATGTTCGACTTTAGGGAAAGAGCTGATAACTCATTGGCTCATCGACAGCCCCCTGGCATGCCAGTGACTTGCATGAAGGTTCTTGTTTACTTTGAACGTCATTTTTTTAAAATTATTTTATTTTTCACCATCTTTACTTTCATTAAACTTTTTATTGTTTCATCTATAAACCCATGTGACCTTGAATTTAGTAGTTCTCAACAATACACGACATCTGAAATCAAAATCTTTTTTATTTTATCATATATTCTTGTTCTGTTTTTTTTTTATTCAAAATATCCACTTTTATTACTTTTTTTTTTCTAATAAATTATTTAACAGCCGTCCAAAAACAATGGGACTAAAAATATTATCGGCATACACCTGGACAGCTAAACTTCCTATGATCTCCTTCGTCAACCACAGGCTTGGCGAAGTATTTAATTTTGGGGCTAAAGAGCTGAAGGAAGATGAGCTCATCAGTTGGCTCAAGGATGTCTTATCTGGCCAGATAAAGCCTTCAAGTATGTAGTAATGTGACCTGTTGTCCAAGCTGTTTATTTTTATTTAGCAATTTCTATATAATCAGTGAAATGTTTTATGCATCAGAAGTTTATAAATATTTTTTTTTTATTTGCTGATATCACTTACATTAAATAAATTATTGTTTCATTGTATTGTAAGGTTTGTAATGTTTCATTGTACTTGTATGGAAATGTTTTTTTGGAAGAAATATATTTTTTACTTAAGATTTGTCATCTCAAATTTAAGAAGTAGAAAGAGCAAAGTTTAAAAATAGAGTTAGAAGGATATTTCTAAGTAATAGATGCAGACAGTTTTAATTTCTTGGTTTAAAAAAAAAAATACTGGATGCAAAATTCAATATACATGTATTAATACAAAAAAATTTCATAGATTCAGTTTTTTTAGAAAATCACCTTCAGATATTAAGCTACGTTTTCCTAACACCATATGTCAAAGAGTCTAAGAATTTAGTCTCCATTGTAGCAATCTTTTTGTAAATCATTATCACTCTCTTCCCCTGTTTTTAACTTTTTACCCTGCTTTTTGTTTTAGATCATATTCTCACTTTCCCATATTCTCACTTTCCCATATTCTCACTTTCCCATATTCTCACTTTCCCATATTCTCACTTTCCCATATTCTCACTTTCCCATATTCTCACTCTTCATGTCTTTTTCTTCAGAACAATTGATGCATGCAGTGTGGACAGCACCTGGAAAATATTATGATTTCCTGGCACTGACTGATGCAGCCAAAGGCATACGTAACACTGACCGTGAACTTGACACTCTTGCTAAAGAAAGAATCGGTAAAATTTTTCATGTTTCCAACCTCTAAGCATTTTTCTGTGTCACTTTTATACAAGTGCTCATTAATAAAGATTAGTTTTTTTTTTGTTGTCTTTTTAAATAAATTCCAGTGAATCTTGTAAATTTAATAATAGTCATTAGAAAATGTGAAATAGTCAACATTGAGGTCTTGCTAGAATAATACAGTAAGGAAAAAATGGGTTAAAGGTTGTAGATTTCTTTCTTATATTAGATAAGAAAAGGAGAAAAAATTTTTTATGAAAACAAAGAGTGAGTAAATGGAGCAGGCAGTCTACTCACACTCATTTGGGATGAGGTGAACAGTAAAATATTATACTATGCATGAGATGAAATGGCAGTTCGCCTTTAAGCTGACACCTGGAATCAGCATTAGGATGGCCTAGGACCGACCAGGAGTCCTTTTATTGATGGCTCATACCTCAAAAAGGCGTGCCCACGCTACAGAGCCTGCCAGTTACAGAGCCTGCCACTCGCCTTTCATGGGAAACACCATCACCCCTGCCTTCCCCCAAGTCTTTTAACCCTATCAGCTTCAGATTCTCCTTCTTTCTTATTGTTAAATTGCCATTGCTTGTCTTAGCATTTTCATATCATCTGAAACATTTTTATACCAATTTAAAAACATTAACCATTTTTTTGTATATGTTTTACTGCTAAACATATACGTGTACATGTATAATCATATTCATTTTGTAGCATTCGATTGTAACAGTTAAACCAGTATATGTTGATTCAACATGCAATCTATATGTGCAAACTGTTTATCTTTTAGATAACATATGTACGTGTTCCCAGGATTTTTACTTCACTGATTTGACTTTTACAGGTCATGCACAGCCTGATTCCAGAAATGTCCCAGCACTGTCCCATGAGAACACCACCGGTCCTGACCTGCTTAAAGAAGATGAGGTCACCAGGGCAGAGCTGCTGGAGATTTATAGATCAAGACATCAAGACTCGTCTGAGACAAGCTTTAGTGCCGATCAAAGTCAAGACATAAAACAGGAACCGATAAAAAGTCAAACTCTTGACCGCATAGAATTATAAAACTAATAGTCTAGAAGTGAACTCTTTGACTTAAACTTTGCCATAAATAGAATATTTAAATCTAGAAGAAAACATTAGGAAAACACATGAAATTGGACATGAAATTTAGGAATTCTTAAAAAGTTTAGTGTATTTTTTGCTAAACCATCAGGAATATTTAAGTTGTGTGCATAAATGTAAAAAAAAATCAATGTAATATGTACTTGCTTCCTTTAAAAGGCAAATAACTTCAGGGTAATGAAGAGTTATCTCTATTATAGCACTTCCCTTTAGCACATCAAAAAAAAACCTGCAAATTCAACATTGTTTAGAATTTTTAAAAATTTTGAATTAAATATGAATATTTTCTATTTTCTGCTGTATAAATTATACACTTAAGGTTGAATTTAGGAAAAATTTCACTTTAGAATTGTTGATTTTTCATGAGAGATAATCAGGAGACAACATTATTAAGAGTTTACATGTACAATATAATATAAATGATTGAAATAGGTAGCTGTTGTCTTTTTTGGTTTCTTTTTTTTTAATTATTTCCTAAATTAATTTTAGATTTTTTTTTTTTTTAAGATTGATAATGTTTGGGGTTTTGTTTGCAATGTGAATCTCAGTTAGTGAATCTTTTCTTAAGCTTTTTGTTTTGTTTAATTCAAAAAGTTTGCTTGTTTGTTTTTCAATAGACTTGTTATAAAGAAGGGAACAAAAATCTATTTTAATTTTGATTCCTATTATTTATAACCTGTGCATTCAAATCCGAATCAACCAATTTGCTTTTGCTTTGGGGATTCTATTTTGTCTTTCTTTTGCATAAAGTGCAATATATACCCATTTTAAAAACGCAATCTAAATTTATCTGGAATTCAGTGGTGTCTTCCATTTTAATCAATGATGAAATGAGTCTTTTTTTTTTATCATTATTAAACTCGGGCAATTTGATGTTCAATTCTGAAAGCTTGTATTATTACATGTATTTGTGTTTGTACTGAATAGATTTTAGTTACTCTGAATGATTCAACTAAATGGGAAGTTTTTAAATAGTTTTACACAATGACAAATCTAGACCCACTAAGAAACATGATAAAAAAAAACTATGATTGAATACATGTATAATTTTTACTTTTGAATATTTTTATTCTTTTTTGATGTATGTGGACATGGTATTTTATGTTAATGTAAATACATGTATTGCAATTACATTTATTATTGGTACCAAAGAAATTAATTGTTTGAATCTTTTTTTTTTGGTGATTGATTTTATTTGTGCTCAGTTAATTGAAAATAACATTCATAAAATACAAGGATATCCCCAAGACCTGATGACACTGAACTTGACTGCTGGGACAGGATTAAGACCTCAACATAAGTACCCTCCCCTGATTTAATTAAAAGGGCAATTAAAACTTTTAAAAACCTAAAATACAGTAATACTTTTTTTTTGTTGCATAGAAATGATATTTTTTTTAAATATGTGTTACAACTTTTGCTTTTACCAACTTGATTCATTTTTTAAACCACAAATAATTTTGAATAAGCTTTCTTTTTTAAATCAATATTCTTTAATAGTATTTTAACTAATTATAATCATATTTAGGTACAAAACAATCTGTACTAATAATTTTAACGTGTTTTC
Source organism: Bulinus truncatus (assembly GCA_021962125.1). Classification (NCBI taxonomy): domain Eukaryota; kingdom Metazoa; phylum Mollusca; class Gastropoda; family Planorbidae; genus Bulinus; species Bulinus truncatus. The sequence continues at coordinate 4,028,845 of JAGDYQ010000085.1, read as the reverse complement.
TTCCGACAGACAAACAAAATGTATTTCTAAATTATATTGTTATAGGATTTATTGAGACAGATTACCTGGAGTGTTCAGTAAACTGAAAATTATAAAACTGTTAAATTCAATCCCTATCTCGTGACATTGTTTAGCCCACCTTTTCCACTCAATCCTCAGACAATTATGATTAGAGAAATGACAATGTATTTTAGATATTCTTCACTGGTGTTTTATCACTTTTAAACAGAAATGAATATACACTTCTGAGATATAAAAAAATAAGTAACGTTCCCTTACGCCCCTAACGGCTCATCAGGGCAAATTAAGTTAAGAGTTTATCTGTTTCAGCAAACTCAGCATATAAAGCGATTGTGTGGTTAGAGTAAAGAAGTAACAGCGTAAAAAAATAGTAATTGGGTGTAGGGATGTGACGAAATTCGAATCTGACGACATTCAAACTTCGACGTTTTTTTGAGCAAATTCGAATCCGACGGATTTTTAAAAAAAATCCGTCGGATTCGAATTTGAAAAATTACCGTTTTCAGATCAAACACGGTCGTAGAAATCGTAACTAAAATTTAAAAACCTAGAGACTTTCGAAAACCCGAAATAAAGAAAACAGATAAAACTAAACTCTTGGACCCTTACTCAGCTGTCCATAGATTAGACGTCGTATTTGGTCATGAGCGTATTTTAGATACACCCCTCACGCCAAACACTGTTTTCATACGAGCTTTCTAAACCTCGGAATGGATATGCGGATTGGAATAGCGGATTGGATGTGTGCAGGCACGCTGAGAGGGGGGGTCTTTGCCGGGGGCCCGCATCTGTAAGGTGGCCCGGCCGCCCCGACCATGTCAATTTTTTCACGACTTATTGTTTATTAAGGGGCCCGCTATGATGTCCTGCCCTGGGGCCCGTGTTGGCTCTCGGCGCCACTGGATGTGTGGATTGGAATGGCGAAAAGCTGGTTATGTGTGACCAATTGGAGTGAGTTGGAATGACATTTGGAATAAGTTGGAGAAATGACTTTTGGAATGAGTAAAAGACATTTGGAATGACTTTAAACGAGTTTAAATGACGTTTGAAATGGAATTTGGAAAGGTTTGGTATGAATTGGAATTACAATTGGAACGATTTGGAATGATTTGGACTGACGTTTGAAATGATTTGAAGATTTGAAATTATATATAGATTTAGGTATATTATACACACACATATATATAGATAGATATATATATCAAGGCCGTAGCCAGGATTTTGTTGGGGGGGGGCTTGCGGAGAGTTTTATATAAGAAAAAATTGGAACACAATGAGAAAGAAGTATATTTTATAATAAAATTTGATTTTTAGAATTAATTTAAAATATGAATTTTAGGTGCTTATGGGAATATGTAGGAGCTTATGAGAATATTAGGTTCTTATGGGAATATGTGGGAGCGAAAAGGAATTTTTGGGAGCTTATGAGAATATTATTAGATTATGGGAATATGTAGGAGCTTATGGGAAAATGTGGGAGCTTATGAGGATATTAGGTTCTTATGGAAATTTGTAGGAGCTTATGGGAATATAAGGAGAATATTATTAGGTAATGGGAATATGTAGGAGCTTATGGAAATAAGTGGGAGCTTATGGGATATTTTGGAGCTTATGGAAATATGTAGGAGCTTATGGGAATAAAGGGGCTTATGGGAATATGAAGGAGCTTATGGGAATATGTAGGAGCTTATGGGAATATTAGGAGCTTATGAGAATATGAAGGAGCTAATGGAAATATGTGGGAGCTTATGAGATATTAAGGAGCTTATGGGAATAACTGTGAGCTTATATGAATTTTAGGTGCTTATGGGAATATGTAGGAGCTTATGGGAATATTAGGTTCTTATGGGAATAAGTGGGAGCAAACGGAAATTTTTGGGAGCTAATGAGAATATTATTAGGTTATGGGAATATGTAGGTGCTTTTGGGAAAATGTGGGAGCTTATGGGAATATGTAAATATGTGGGAGCTTATGGAATATTTAGGAGCTTATGCAAATATGTAGGAGCTAATGGGAATATAAGGAGCTTATGCGTATATGAAGGAGCTTATCGGAATATGTAGGAGCTTATGGGAATATGTGGGAGCTTATGGGAATATGTAGGAACTTATGGGAATAATAGGAGCTTATGAGAATATGTAGGAGCTAATGGAAATATATGGGAGCTTATGGGATATTTAGGAGCTTATGGAAATATGTAGGAGCTAATGGGAATATAAGGAGCTTATGCGTATATGAAGGAGTTTATCGGAATATGTAGGAGCTTATGGGAATATGTAGGAGCTTATGGGAATATGAAGGAGCTTATGTGAATATGTAGGAGCTTATGGGAATATGAAGGAGCTTATGGGAATATGTGGGAGCTTATGGGAATATGTGCCAATTGATTCTACTCCTGTTTAGTATTTGGCGAATGAGACTATAAGCTTTGTGTTTATTTTCAACCACGTAAGGTCAAATATCTACGCATCAGTAAAATCTTCTCCATTTTTCAATTTTTGAAGCGGACTATAAGTTCGTTTCAATTTTCTACTATACAATAATCAACTGACATGCATAAGTAGATTCAACTCTATGTCAATTATCGAAAAAGAGAGATAAGGATAAGGAAAAGAGAGAGAGAGAGAGAGAATGGGAATATTTGGGAGCTTATGGGAATATGTAGGAGCTTATGGGAATAAGTGGGAGCTTATATGAATTTTAGGTGCTTATGGGAATATGTAGGAACGAAAAGGAATTTTTGGGAGCTTATGAGTATATTATTAGGTTATGGGAATATAAAGGAGCTTATGGGAATATGTGGGAGCGAAAAGGAATTTTTGGGAGCTTATGAGAATATTATTAGGTTATGGGAATATGTAGGAGCTTATGGGAAAATGTGGGAGCTTATGGGAATATTAGGTTCTTATGGAAATTTGTAAGAGCTTATGGGAATATAAGGAGAATATTATTAGGTTATGGGAATATGTAGGAGCTTATGGAAATAAGTGGGAGCTTATGGGATATTTAGGAGCTTATGGAAATATGTATAGGAGCTTATGGGAATAAAGGAGCTTATGGGAATATGAAGGAGCTTATGGGAATATGTAGGAGCTTATGGGAATAAGTGAGAGCTTATGGGAATAAGTGGGAGCTTATGGGAATATGTGCCAATTGATTCTACTCCTGTTTAGTATTTGGCGAATGAGACTATAAGCTTTGTGTTTATTTTCAACCACGTAAGGTCAAATATTTACGCATCAGTAAAATCTGCTCCTTTTTTTCAATTTTTGAAACGGACTATAAGATTCGTTTCAATTTTCTAACTATACAATGATCAACTGACATGCATCAGTAGATTCAACTCTATGTCAATTATCGAAAAAGAGAGATAAGGAGAGAGAGGGAGAGAGAGAGAGAGAGAGAATAGGAATATTTCGGAGCTTATGGGAATATGTAGGAGCTTATGGGAATAACTGGGAGCTTATATGAATTTTAGGTGCTTATGGTTTTATGTAGGAGCTTATGGGAATATTAGGAGCTTATGAGAATATGTAGGATCTAATGGAAATATGTGGGAGCTTATGGGATATTTAAGAGCTTATGGACATATGTAGGAGCTTATGGGAATATTAGGTTCTTATGGGAATAAGTGGCAGCAAATGGGAATTTTTGGGAGCTAATTAGAATATTATTAGGTTAAGGGAATATGTAGGTGCTTTTGGGAAAATGTGGGAGCTTATGGGAATATTAGGAGCTTATGAAAATATGTAGGAGCTATAATCTTTGTGTTTATTTTCAACCACGTAAGGTCAAATATTTACGCTGAAGCTGGTAAGAATTTTTAATACCAATACGTCTATGTATACAAGTTATCTACTGTGGCCAAGAGCTTTAATGGACTGATAAGCCCACTAATTTAGGCGTCACACTTATAGCGTCACACTTATAGCCTAATTATTATGCAAGTTATCTACTGTGGCCAAGAGCTGTGAAGCACTAGTAAGCCCACACATCTATATGTAATATAACCATAACTAACACTAAAGAGTGGCCATGAGTCGTTGAACACACGTAAGTCAACACATCTACTTATGAATAATTCATTGAACTACGAAGCTATAAGTCCTCTCTATGTGTCAACCAGTCTGATGGCAGCTGTGTAGTATCAAGCCTGGTCATCGATATAAATTACACTCACGTTCTTGTATGTGTTTATGCCGCATTCTTGCGCATAAAAAGAGTCGTTACTGACTAACACTCTTTAAGTGTAATAACAAGCTCTACTGTGCAAACTTTCGTCAACTATCAAGAAAACAGACCGTTGAAGAAACTGTACAGCGAAAGACGGGTCAACAGAGGTCAAGTCCTACCTACCAGAATTGGGTCACGTACTACACTGGACAGAGACTACATTGTCCGGACGCATAACAGATCAACAGTAACATTCTTTTTACCTGTGTTTACAGTCAAGCTGACTTGTGAACCAGACAGTTAAGTAATGATAATAATGCACAGGTTTATTTCATTCGTATATTATTTAAAATAATATTTAATTCCATGATGATTAATTTTACTGAGTAAGAATATTAGACTGATTGACTCACTTAATTATCGTTGATTCTTTTTTTTTGCAATTTCATGTATTAAGTATAATTTGCTTACATAAAGTTATAATTAATTTGGTATTTCTGTGCATTGATTGTTAACATTAATTTGAGAGGTCTCGGAAAATCTATTTATATTATACGCTGTCTCATAGAGGCATATCTGATACTGAACCAGTTTATTAGGACTTATCGAAATAACTTGTAGTACGAAAACATGGAAAGTAAGGAGGAAAGGAAAATACCCTAGGTACAGGATCGCTGGGAGGCATTGGAAGAAAAAGGAATAAGATATGGATTACAAGGAGAAAAGTTATTGTTATTGATTGAAAAAGAGAGAGAAAGAGAGGAAAAAGAAAGAGAAAGAGAGGGAAAAGAAAAAGAAAGAGATGAAAGAGCAAAAGAAAGAGAATCAAAGAAAGAACTGCTAGAAATTGAAGCCCAATTACAGAGAGATAGACTTGAGCATGAACTAAAGATGGCTACCATTAAGGCCAATTCGGGTACTCAGAGCACAGAAGCTAGTCCAGATGTACCAAATACTCAAAACTTATTCAACAGATATAATCTGAAATTACAATCTTGTGATGGTAAATCTGAGGACATTGACACATTTCTTTCCATTTTCGAACAGAAATGCAGATGCAATAATGTACCGAGCGCACATTGGATAGATCTAATGAGTGAACTTCTGAGGGGAGATGCAAGAAGTGCACTTAGATCTATTCCAGACTACTACACCAAAGACTTTGATGAAGTAAAGCAGAAACTTCTGAAACATTTCAATAAAACAGAAGAGTTCTATAGAAAGAAGTTTCATTCTTTAAAGATGTCCAATAAAGATCAACTACAGTACTTTATTGACAATGTAGTGTCAAGTTTGAAGTCCTGGTTGATTATGGCAGAAATTTGACCTAATGGATGCACAAGCTGTGATGGAAATGTTTGTCATTGACAAAATATTACAAATATGCACCAAGGATGTATTTGCTTTAATAAAACAGAGAAAGGTGAAGACCGTTGATCAACTAGTCAGAGCTTTGAGTGACTATATGGACAGTCGTCCAGATGATGAAATATGTAATACAGAATTCTATGCTAATATAATCCAGAACAGATATCATAGTCTTCCTAATAGGAGCAGTTATCAAAGTAAATTCAACGTACCTGATCGGAAAGCCAGAAAGCCAGAAACAAGAATCTGTTTCCATTGCAAGATAAAAGGTCATCTATTACATGATTGTAGAAAGAGACAAAGAGAATGTAAATCATACACAAGAGAGTATGACAACAAAAGAGTAAACAGTCATAAATTCGACAGACGTCAGGCTAGTCAAAGCCACAACACTCAACAGTATCAAAGAAGACAGTCGCCTAACATCAGTCCACAGAGAAACCAGACAGAGAGAACACGCGCACTAGAAAGATCACAAAGATCTGGCACCAGAAATACAGGCCCAAAAGAGCAGAATACCGAACAGTATTGTGCAAATGTGATCAGTTCACATGGAAGGATACATTTTTATCCAGCATTTGTAAATGGCACAAGAATACAATGTCTTCGTGATAGTGGATGCAGCACAGTTATCGTGCAAGATGATCTAGTACGCAAAGATCAATACACGCATAACATGGCAACAGTCAAAGGTGGAATGCAACATGGCAATAGTTGATGTAGACTCACCTTGGATCTCAGGCACTATTGAAGTCCTAGTAATGAAAAATCCCGTTGCACCACTGATTATAGGCAACTTGCCAATTATAAAGGACAATACTACAGAAGAAATTGTAAAACAATGGACAGACAAAAAAATATCTGAAGGAATAGAGATGTGTTGCGTCTCTATAAATAGTAACACAGTGTATCCTGAGCAAGCATCTCATGAGCAAACAAAGTATAAAAGAAACCATACTACACAAAATAAGCATGAGTGCAAATATGATTGTAACACTATATTTTTGTATATAGTGCTATGTACTTGTTGATGTAATGCTTCTCCAAGGTAACACTGTGTGTTCCTCACTGCTGCTTCAGATAACTATACTGGTTTTATGTAGCTGCCGATATTATAACTGGTTTATCAACTTAAGTAGCGTTCAGTCTCGTTGCACTCTCAAACAACACACCAATCAATGAGGCAAAGTTTCACGATTCAATTATATTTATTCAACAATAAGAAAACATATGTAGTATGAACTTATGTGCAGCAGTATTCACAAATGCTTCGTACACAATATAACACGTAGTATTCTGTGTCCCCGAAAGGATTATACAGACATACTTTGACACTTAGTATCCTGGGTCCCCAAAAGGATTATTCAGAGATACTTCAATAAAATAGACTTTGACTGTGTACTGTAAAACTCAATAACTTGATAGCTTGTGCCTCTATTATTTCTCCACTAACTTTTCCTCTAACTATCTCTACAACTGGTGTCCTGATGTCTCTATCGTCAGTCTGTCGAACTGTCGGTCTGTCGATGTCTCTCGTAGGTCTCTCGTTGGTCTCACGAAATTTCCGTTACCTCTGTTATTTATGTGTTGGTGAATTATCACGTGCCCCAAACGCCCAGAACTTTTGATTGGTTCCCTAACACCCTTTCTAACTCATCTACATATTAATGACTCTTATTCCAGCCTCGGGATTGGCGCGGCTAAAAACTCACTATGGGCTAGTATTCCTTTGTCTGCCTAATTACATCTATCGTCACCTACCTCTGGGGGGTCATAACCTGTGGTGACAACCAATTTTACCCTAAACAAAGATCAACTGCTGGAATTCTAGTTATCAAAACATATGACTGTATCATGGACCCATGAGTTTGACAGTGGTTCTAAAATTGTATAGACCTATCTAAAGCTATTGTTACAATGATCATTATAAGAAACCAAACAGCTATAATAGAATATGTCATAGCTCAAACAGATTTAATGAGAATAAGAGACACAGAAGAAATTATAATGGACTTGAGCAAAATAGAAATGGTGAAATGATGTCACCAGAAGATTGGTTTGATAAAAGAGCCAAATGTTTTACGAATAAATTTAAATTTAAAAGGCAAGATTTTTACAGGCCTAAATTTGAAGAAATAAGATAGTCATTTTAAGTGACAAGAGCATATTTTTTATAATATGTAACACGAGTCATGATGACATAGACAATTATGAGATGATATTGTATGATGTCAGAAGCAATAAAATAAATTTGCTGAAATGATGAACATAAATAAAGTTTGTGTTAAAGCTAACTATATTGATGAGATATTTGATATTTTGTTAAATAATATTATGATATTAAATGTCATCATTGTCATTGATAAATATTTGCATGATGTGCAGGTGTTACTAATTGAATTGCACAGACACATTTTTTTGTTATTGTTTAAATACATGGTGGATTTGTTTATTAAGATTTAGTATCTAGCAAATATAATATTTGCTAGAACGGGGTTGTAATGTAGGCCTAGTTATATATTGCAAAGCATTGACACAATCATTTTTTTATTTTAAGAAGTGATATGAAGTTATTAAATGAGTGTATTATTAATTTGGATAGGTTTCATTTATGTCAGATTTTAAGTTGTTAGCATAGACAAGATACTCACTTGTTTGCGATGCATCAAAGTTTAGTGCATTTTGCATTGTAATTAGTATTATGTTTGTGTATTTACTACATATTGGTAAAATTTCATTGTGAATGAAATTTTAATGGGATTGTGGGGGTGTCATAACTCTGTTATATTTACTGTGGTCAGTGCATGTTGTGAGTTTTTTGTCAACATGAAAAGTGTGCTAGTGGTGAAAATGAGGGCAAGTGAAAATGCTGACCAGTGGTACGGTAGTCAGAGAGAGTGAAATAAGTCAGTGAGTGTTAGGACAGCTAAGAGAAAAGATGTGTTGTACAAGTTGGGTGGTTTTCGGAAACAGTTATTAGTAAAGTAGAGTGGAAGTGTTAATATGGACTTCCTACACGGATCTATTTCAATAATTTTGCTGATGTCGTGTAAAAAAAAGTTAACTTGTTAAATGGTGCCTTTGATTGTCTTCATTAATGGACACATGTGTCAGAATGAGAATAATAGTTAAAGAGTACTTAAGATACTAAGCTCACAATACTCAAAAGAGTATTTAGCCTTCCGAAGAGATACGACAAGGTGCTTAAGGCAATATGTAGGAGCTTATGGGAATATAAGGAACTTTTGGGAATAAGTGGGAGCTTATGGGAATATCTGGGAGCTTATGGGAATATGTAGGAGGTTATGGGGATATGTAGGAGCTTATGAGAATATGTAGGAGCTTATGGGAATATGTAGGAGCTTATGGGAATATGCGGGAGCTTATGGGAATATGTGATATATATATATATATATATATATATACAGAGAAGGAGAGAAAGAAAGAGAGAGAGAGAGAATGAGAGAAAGAGAGAACGAAATAAGGAGAAAGAGAGAGAGAGAGAGAGAATGGGAATATTTGGGAGCTTATGGGAATATGTAGGAGCTTATGGAAATATGTAGGAGCTGATGGAAATATTAGGTGCTTATGGCAATATGTAGGACCTTATGGGAATATTAGGAACTTTTGGGAATATGTAGAAGCTTATGGGAATATGTGGGAGATTATGGGAATATGTAGGAGCTTATGAGAATGTGTAGGAGCTTATGGGAATATGTAGGAGCTTATGGCAATATGTGAGAGCTTACGGGAATATCTGGGAGTTTATGTGAATATGTAGGAGCTTATGGGAATATGTCGGAGCTTATGGGAATATGTGGGAGCCAATTGATTCTACTCCTGTTTAGTATTTGGCGAATGGGACTATAGGCTTTGTGTTTATTTTCAACTACGTAAGTCAACATTTAACGCATCAGTAAATTCTACTCGTATTTTTCAATTTTTGAAACGGACTATAAGCTTCGTTTCAATTTTCTGCTATACAATGATCAATTGCCATTCATAAGTAGATTCAACTCTATGTCAATTATCGAAAAAGAGAGGTAAGGAGAGAGAGAGAGAGAGAGAGAGAGAGAGAGAGAGAGAGAGAGAGAGAGAATGTGAATATATGGGAACGTATGAGAATATGTGGGAACTTATTTGAATATGTGGGAGCTTATGGGAATATGTGGGAGTTTATGGGAATATGTGAGAGCTTATGTAAGTATTAGACAAATTTCCCTGTGTAAATTTGGCTAATTAAATTTTTTTACATAATCTGCTAATAAGTTGTTTCGATAGAAAAAATACTTACACAATTATTTTATGTGCTTCGCCAAAAAAATAATTTCGATTGAAATTTTGATTTACATAGCGCTGATTTCATCGTCTTGATTCTATAACCACGTCCTCTCTCTCTCCCCTCTTCCCTTCCTCCCCGCCAAACCGCTACCATTTTCTATCAAAAAATAAAATAGTGACGAAATATTATGAATAGAGGTGTACCGATATCGTTTTGGCCGATTATCGGCCGGCCGATTATCGGCACCGAACAATCGGCCGATTATCGGCCGATACCGATTAATGGGTTTTCAATTATTTGTTGAGTGGTAACACCCACAGTTCTTCAGCGGAAGTCGAAAATACTCCATTAGTGATGTTTCGATTTTGAAAAATCAAATCGATTTCGATTTCGATTAATTTCCTCAGAAAAAAAACGATTTCGATTTCGATATAAAAAGTCAATGATAACAAGATTAATAAAATTAGATATAGATATTATATAGATTTTTGTAGATCGGAAAACGCAATTAATTATTTAATTATTTTACACGCGACACTATATACCATGGCTAAGATTAATTATCGTATTCCTGTAATTAATAAAAAACAACATGACATGGTTTATAACTTTTTCGCTGAGAAACAGCTAGATGGTGGCCACACTGCTTGACCCTAGAATTAAAGATCGCTTCATGCCCGCCGAAGTACGACAACGCGCCTACCATTGGCTTGCTGATGAGGTGCTGATGAAGAGATGCCGATATGGCAAACGAAATTCCGCCAAAACGTGCTGCGATTGAAACTTGTCAACTGGTTGATTCTCAATCAATGGTGTGGGATGCCTTTGATCAAGTGATACAGGGGTCTCACCCTCATATACAAGCAGAGGCTGAACATGATGTTCCTGTTAATCCAGCGGATGCAAGTGCAAGTGCAAGCCGAGCCGCAGTTATGCAGATGATACGTGTGTATGTAGCTGAGCCCACGCTTCATCGTATGAGTGATCCTCTGAAGTGGTGGTCTGAAAATGGTGTCAACAGCTAATTGGCTCCCGTTGCTAGACAGTTCTTGTGCCCGCCACCAACCAGTGTGCCCAGTGAACGTCTCTTCAGTGGGGCTGGGCTAATATATTCTGATCGTCATTCACGTCTCCATCCTGACAAGGCTGAAATGCTCATGTTTATTCGCACTAACATGGCAGCATACGAGTGAGAGTGACTGAAGTTGAACACTGAAGTTGAACTGAACACAAAGCCAAGGCTTTCATAACAATCTTTATTCTCTCGTTTTATATTGAATAAAGCAAACCTTTTTATTTTTATTGTTACTTGTTAGACTAAGCTTGATGACTCAGACAAAATAAACAAATAACAATAGGTATCGGCCGATAATCGGTGCCGGCCGATAATCGGCCGATTAATCGGCCAACCGATTAATGGGTACACCTCTAATTATGGAACTAGCGGATTAGGGAAATGGGTGGTTATGCGGTGTAGAGCGCTCGACCGTCCACAGTAGAATCCTAGGTTCGAACCTCAGAGAGATCCTTGTGATTTTTTCAGGTCCTGGAGTAAGTTCACCCAGCTTTAATTAGGGGGGGGATGAAAGCAGCTAGGCGTTATGCTAAGCACATAATCCCTTACATTCCGAGAGTTTACTGAAACAGATTAATTCTACACTACATCTGCCCAGATGAGACCTTAGGGCAGGCCCGTAGCGTGCTAACTTGCACATGGCCCCACAACAGCTAACTTACATAGGGCGCCAATACAGCTAACTTACACAGGGCGCCACAACAGCTAACTTGCACATGGCGCCACAACAGCTAATTTGCACAGGGCGACACAAAACAGCTAACTTGCACATGGCGCCACTACAGCTAGCTACGGCTCTGGGCCAAACGATCTCTAATAAATATGGTTAGTCGCAGAGGCGACATTAGCAGCATGCTGGTTGAGGTGGGAGCTAGGCGAATGCCATTTGCGTGGCCTATGTCAAGTTCCATAGACGAGGCCTAGAACAAAGGTTTTAGCTTAGTAACGGTTTGTTAGCAAAACAACAACAAAAACAAAGAGCTATGGCAATAACCCTATTGTGAATGAAGTCCCTGAAACTTTTGTAAGGATGTGATGAAATCTTTTAGATCATATTAACCACTAATGGGACTGTTTTTATGGTGCCTTTATTTCATCCCCACCATAGTCAATATTGCAATGACCTTGGGGGGGGGGGCACCACGGGAGTTACAGCTGTGACTTTGACCATAACTTGAAATATCCATTGGTACTCTCCGGTGATAGAACTATGGACCCTCAGGTCGACAGTCGAGCGCTTTACCACACGATCATCTGTCCCAACAGTTGCCACACCCCCACTTACCCCCGCCACCCTACCAAGCCTAAGGTCTCTGACTAGAACCTGAGACTAAGAACGGCTCTGCTGATACCACAGGCATGGTTTAATTTTCTGCAAACTAAATTTTAGTCTCCCGGGGGAAGAGGGCAGATTTAAATACTGACCCAGCGACCCCCTTCCCACTCCCGCTGGCCACTAAAGGGAAAAAACTCCACTAATGATGTGCTTGATTTATACATGTCAAATGAGTTGATTCGAAAGATCCATTTACAAATTCACTCATTGCAAGTTCCGGGTCAAAGAGGGATGCACAAAAATAATACACGACCACGAAACCATGCGTATATGATTAGAAATAGGCGTCATCACAATTTTATAAACACTCTAAAGTTTTTTTAAATATTGATTTTTTAAATAATTATTATCGCATCGGGCTTGTATCGTAAGTTGTCGCTTCTGCTCATTATGTTTTTAAGTAGCTGTGGTGTCACAACATTACTTGATAAGTTAGACTAGTCACTAGTTAATTTTTCAATCTTTCGTTGGACTAAGTTTAACTGTTTAGTTGGGAGCTTTAGGACACAGAATACATATTAATTAAGCATTTATTCTGTGGATTAGGTTATCTGAACTGTGGATTAGTTAGGCTATGTCAGGTTATTGCAAAGTCTGGACACACTATCATGTTATCTTAATCTTCTATAAATGACTTTTCCTAATAAATTAAAAGTAAATGTAATGAGTCATTAAGTGCACTGTTTATAAAGTATTATATATATTTATATATATATACATACACCACAAAGGCGTCAAAGGACACCACTTTATTTTGTTTATAACTGTCTATGCTATAAGTATAAGTAGAAAATTATTGAACTTTTTTTAAACCTTATATAGTGTAATTTGTTAATTTCTGCATCATTTAATACTTAATAGCACTTTTTTGAAAGAAATATTCCTTGGTCTGAGGACTCCCTCTCCTTTAATCTTAACCTTATGTTTGCAACACAAAGGAATGCAGCGTATCTATATCTAAAACGCAGTGGCTACTAAACCAGCAAACTGGAATAATAATTTTTTTTCCTCCGACCAGCAATAGGTGTGCGCATGCGCGACTAGACGGACTCCGTATTATTTTTTTCGGGATCCGGCTATAGAATAGATATTGCGCCTAACCCTAACCCTATTCCCAAACCTAACCCTAGCCCGGAAAACAAAAAATATGCAATAATATGCAGTCCGAGTCCGTCTAGTTCCGCATGCGCAATCTATTGCTGGTCGCGGAAAAAAATTATTCCAGTTTGCTGGTCGAGTAGCCACTGCATATCTAAAAATGGGTTATGCTGTGGAAAAATTATAAAATAAAAAAAAAATATTTTTAACCTTTAAAATCACATTCCTAACTATGTATGAAAAGTAAGAAATTTATGAAACAATTATGCATAAATATATTTTTTTTATTTATGAACCCATCCCTCGCTAATTTAAAGTGCAAAAAAAATTAATTGTTATATGTTAATATAAAATAGTTATAGCTGTTTGAAAAAAAAAAGTATTTATCAAATTTATGCCAGGGTTTTAAAATATTTATCACTTTGTATGTAGTATTTGATGATACAGTAATACCTCTTAGTGCGAGTATGTAGTATTTGATGATACAGTAATACCTCTTACTGCGAGTATGTAGTATTTGATGATACAGTAATACCTCTTACTGCGAGTATGTAGTATTTGATGATACAGTAATACCTCTTACTGCGAGTATGCCTTTTTATTTTGTCTTTCTAAGAATTTATCTGTCAGTACTATGATAATCTATTCATTTAACAAATGCTTATTTGCCATAATCGTCTGTTTAAGGAAGCATTTCTGCATTGTGAAAGTGTGAAACTGAGACATTTTTTTTCTGTAACTTCAGTTCTGTATTAGCCATGGATCCTAAGAAGTCTAATTTAAAAGGGATGTGCTTCTAAAAAGAAAAAGCTAATCACAGTTGATATTAAAAAGGAATTTTTTTAATAAGTGAAAAAAGACTGTGTGTTGCGGAATCGGCTTGCAAATACAAACAGAGCACATTAACAATATGCACCTGTTTGAAGAAGGAAAAGTTAAAAGTGTTGTCATCATCAAAGGATATCGCTAAGCTGTCAAGATGACCTCTGTGAATGAGGAAATGGAAAAAATGTTCCTGATTTGGCTGTATCAGAAATGTACAGGTAAAAAGTTAATGAATCTGTTATCTGCCAGAAGGCACAAATCTTGTATGATGAAATCTCCTAAAGCCTCATTAAAACCCTCAGAACCTGGTTTAAATTTCTAAGCCAGTAGAAGCTGTTTTGAAAAGTTCTAGATAAGAACAGGCATCTAACATGTAACACCACATTGCAAGGCTAGCAGTATGGATATCATAGGGCTGAAGCATTTGTTACAGACTTGTCGGAACTTGTCATATCGCAGAGCTACACCACAAAACAGGTAAAAACTGAGGTTTATTTATTGCATTTTAGATTAATTAATTAAAAGCAAACTTGCTTTTTTGAAGAAATTAAACTCGTAATAAGAGGTAATACTGTATGTTTAGGTTAATTTTCCCACAACTGTTAAAAATATTTAGCAGCCTCTGAACTATTAAGTCAGTCTTTTTTTTTTTAATTATTACATTAAAAAAATATAATAAGTAGATGCTTGTGACACCCCCCTCCACCCCGATATATTGTTTTTTAATTTCTATTATAAATAAAACAAACTGTCCCTTTCTTTTGTTATAGTTTATTTAGGTAAAAAGTCTAGAATTCATTAAAAACTATCTATTTCTTTAAAAAAAAATTTTTTACATCGTACAAAGATAGAAAGTGATTAAAATTTGTTTCCCACAGTTCTGCAATACCAAATATGTACAAAGTCAGATTATCATAGCTTTTACACATACAAATAGTAAGCGATCATACAGTATTCATGTGCCTCTGACTGTCTCATCATGGCCACAAAACGAAAATCCTTGGATATCTCTAACTTGTTATCAAAACCCAAATCCTTAAAACGCTCACAAACTTTTAGAGACGCTTACACAGCACTTTGGCCATTTATTAAACCTGGGAGGAAGAGTGTCTTCTTCGCTTACTGTGAGATTTGTGCCAGTGATATTTCCATCAAATCAGGAGGAAAAGATGACTGCCGAAGACATGTGGAAACTCAAAAACATACAAAGAATGCAAAGTTTTATGAAACAGAGCAGGATAATAGAAGAATGTTGATACTGCCTCCCAACCATTCATCACTTGATACCCAGATCAAACAGGAAAGTTGCGTTACATAATCATGTTTGTGTAATTTTTCAGAAGCAGCCTGCATCCCTGCTTATTATGAAAATTTCAGTATTCAGACTATATGTTTAAAATAGTTATGTTGTTTTTTTTTTTAAAAATCTTCCGGTCTTAATTCTTAAAAATAATATTAATAATATTGCTATCAAAGAGTAGAATAATTTTGTAATAATTGATGTATAGCTCTAAAATAAGTTTAAATTAAAAAAAAATTTAAGTAATTATCATAAAAGACTTGAGATAGTGTTTACTCCTTTTACATGGTTGGTCTTCTTCTTAGTTTTTGAGCCTTTTTTTTATGAAGTGTATTTAAAAATAAATAGCTTCAAAAATGTCTTCATTAATTTCTTCTACATCTTTTGGTGTATTATAAAATATTAATTAACAGACGAGAGAGATTTGAAAAAAAAAAACCAACAACAAAGCAGTGCTTTGAGATAAGAAAAAAGATAACTCAGTTAATTTATGCAGATGAACTTATGAAGGATGTAAACAATGTCTTTTTTTTTTAAACTTTTATCTTATCCTGTTTATTAATAACGCAGTTTGATATTTCATTTATTTCACCTAAAGATTAGGTCTGTTTAAGAAATAAGAAGGTTGCTCAGAATAAAATTCTCTCTTTCCTTTGCTTAACTTTTTTACAATTCCTTTGGCAATGTTGGATTTTTTTTTTATTAGAAAATTAATATCAATCTCTATATACTCATTCTGTGACTTTCTGTTGTTGTTGTTTTCTTTATTCTTTTTGATCTGACATTTACCTGTGACTGGAATAAGAAAAAAACATACTTAGGATTAAAGAAATTCAGATTTGTGTATATATATATATATATAAGGATATGTTTGTTTTCCATCTTGTCCAGGAGTGCATAATGGATGGGCAGGACGGCTATGACTGTGATAATTCCTCTAACAATTTGGTAAAAACTGAAATTCCTAATGGCTTAGATGCCCAGGTACGATTAATGAATACTTTAGTATATTATAGCTAGATTTCTCGTATTAGTGCTAAGAAATGAAGGCGTGATAACTAGGGATAGGAGAAGAGTACGAAAAAAAATATCTATGAGTTATAAGCAAGATTTGGCATTATTTTTAAAGTTTGGGAAAAATCCTTTGTATTTGTATACTTTTATTATCTACATCAGGCCGAACATGTATACATTGTTTTCTAAATAAAGAAACAAAGTGTTAAAATTTTAATTATGACAATGATTGACTTTGAAGCTTCAGTGAATACATATTAATCTATATATTTTAAACAGAAATAATTTTGTTTGAGAATGTTGTTATTGGTCTAGAGTAGTTTAGACTATGGTCAGTACGTTTCACTTTAATCTGACAGTCAAATCATATAGTTTGGTCTCCAATCCTCTTCCCTCAGATTTAATGCAAGGAAAGTAAATGCTCGATGCCTATTACAAAATTGAAATAATTTAATTACAGAGAAACTGGAAATTTCATACCCTGCTATAGAATTGACAGGTAATAGAATGTTCTAGCAGTATTTTTCTAAAATTGGATTTCTTATTCATCTTGAAGGTATATCGCATTGAAACTGATACCTTTGGAGAAATAGAAGTGCCTGGAGATAAGTACTATGGTGCCAACACAGCCAGGTCACTGATTAACTTCAATATTGGCGGACCATCAGAAAGAATGCCAGTGAGGGAAAATAATTAGCAGAATCATGTTTCTCATCCTCTTCTTTAATAAAAATAAATACATTTTAAATCAAATTATAATGCATGTAAATTTTCTGAATTAAAAATGAAATGCACAGATTAGTTCAGCCTCCAAATATGTATATGTTGCATCTGTCTGTTAGTAAAAGTATGTCTTTCTCTTTAATAAGCACTTTGTTGTTTTCTTTTTTTTTTTATGATTTATAATTTATTAAAGTTTGATTAGAATATCTTTAATAAATATTAAATGTCCTGCATAAATTAATATGTGGGACGGATGGCCGAGTGGTGTAGATACTCGACTGTCGACCTGAGAGTCCTGGGTTTGATCCTCGGTGAGGACCATGGGAATTTTTCCAGGTGAAAGTTTGTTGCAAAGTCGTCCCACAAGTCCACCCAGCTTTAAATGGGTACCTGATTTTAAGTTGGGGAAGTAAAGGCGGCTGGGCGTTGTGCTAACCACACAATCTCTTCATATGCCGAGGTTATAGAAACAGATGAATTCTACACTTCATCTGCCCGTTAGGGCTAAGGGAACTTTTTATAAATTAATAAAATGCCAGAAATGAGGGTTAATTCCTCTTAAAACATGTGAGCCTCAAGGCAATTTTTTTGTTTTTTTTAAACTCTGTTAGAATTGTTTTTTTCTTAGCAAATATCATCGAAATTCCCCTGAATCATCATAACAACTTTAATGCTCTTATTTTATCCCTGTGCTACTATCATGCCTTTGGCAACTTATTTTTTCCATTTCTCTAGATTGCTGTCATACGAGCATTCGGTATTCTGAAGAGATGTGCTGCAGTTGTAAATTTAGATTATGGGTTGGATAAAGATGTATCTGACCTCATCGTTAAAGCTTCAGAAGAGGTAGATTTTAAAAAAAGAATCCAAGTACAAATAATTTCAGTTAAAAAAAAGAATTTTGGAATATAAATTTTAATATTTTCAAGATTTAATGTATTTTTCTTTAGTCTTTGTACTGATGTTAATCAATAGCCATTTTTCATGCAAAACTCTCTTACTTCGGAGCTGTGCTGTTAGCTAATGTAACTGTCTTTTCTTTGTACAGGTTATCCAAGGCAAGCTAGATGATCACTTCCCATTGTCTATATGGCAGACAGGATCTGGTACCCAGACCAATATGAACGTCAACGAGGTCATCAGTAATCGAGCAATAGAAATCGCTGGTGGGAATATGGGCTCAAAGGTGCCAGTTCATCCCAATGATCATGTCAACAAATGCCAGGTAACTTGGTGTGATGTGTGGAATATAACAAATTTATCTTGTTTAGATAATCAACAATAAAGTAGGCAATCATTATTTTCTCTCTCTTATGTCATGAAATTTTTTTTTTGTGAACATAAAATTAATGCTGAAAAGAAAAATGTTCTTGAGCTTGAGTACATGTGAACTGCATTTTCGTTTTATATGTAACTTTAATTTTTTTTTTTGTGTGAATGTGAATGTAAAATTATTAATGGTGAAAACAGATATTCTTGAGCTTGAAAAATAAAAACTACACAAACTCTTAAAATAATCTAAAAATTATTTGGACATGTGCCAAAAGGTTAACAATGCTAATTTAATGATAACAGATTGTGTTTTTGGTCTCACCAACCAAAGAGCTGTCTGATACATGTATCAGATGTTGTGGAGTTGCTTTCATTTGTCCATACAATCTGGTATTCTAGAGTTTGTTCGCTTTGTGCAAAGATTAATGAACAACTAAAAGTTTAGGAATGTGGACATTAACTCACACTTTACTAAAAGCCTTAGTTTTTCTCTATTTCATTTGCAAGATGATTGCTTTAGTCTGTGCTCTTAAGTCTTGTCTACTGCCAGCTAAATTACTTTGCTTTCTGTGTAGTATTATTCTGTATTGAAGCCAGTTAGCTGAGTCCAATGGATGGCTTACTAATCTAAATCACGATTATATCCACTTAATATCATTCCCAAATCTGTGACATTATAGTCAATGCTTTTATATCTATCTGACCCACATACATGTAGTTGTCACAACAAGCAACAGTATTTTATAATAAAATGTTTAACATGTCAACGAAAGCAGAAAACACTCGAGATTTTACATCAATAATGGGTGAGCTATATGCAAAAATATCAAGTTTTTTTTAAGCTGAACTTTTAAGACTTTCTTATATGAGGCTAAAAATATGTACTACATGTTAACTATTATTATATGTTGGCAAAATAAAAACTATCATTTGTTATATCTTGGTTGGTAAAAAAATAATTGCAAGTCTTAGTTCTTCAAACACAGATTCAAAGCTTAAAAAATGTTTGATCTTTTGAAGCACTTTTTGGGCCAAAAAAAGTCAATACTAATATTCTATTGAACTTCTATTTGTTTCTTCAACTAGCCAACAGAGGAAGTAAAAAGAAAATAGCCCAAAGGAGTTTCTTTTAATAACAACATGAACATGGTAAATGTACATAGCCACTTCATTATACCTATAGTCAGATGTAGATATTTTATTTATTTACTATTTGCAGAGCTCAAATGATGCTTTCCCTACAGCCATGCATATTTCTGTGGTGATGGAAATAAAGAGAAGACTAATACCAGCTATTGATGGCTTGTCTGAAGCCCTTGCTGATAAAGTTGAAGAGTTCAAGTATATCATCAAAATTGGAAGAACCCATCTACAGGTGAGTTTGTAAGTTTAAACAAAATATATACATGTCTATACCGGTATACTTCACTAAATTTAAGTTTGATTTAGCATTAAATTGTCACTTTCTTTTTTGGCAGTTAAATTGGTGGGAGGGGTTTGATTGTAAGGCCAAAAAGTATTGAAAGATTCATGGGCTAGAACAAGGGTAGGCAAACTTTTGGGAGTCTAAGGGCATTTAAAATAAATCAACATGCATGGCCTAAATTAAATTTGATTATCATCGTTTTTTTTTTCTTTTCATAAAACAACTTTCTCAGGGGTTATTGTCATTCACTTATTGCACAACGCTTTCTGTTCTGTACTTTCGACATCACACTTTTCTATCATTCAATGTCACAGTGTGTCAAACTACAGCAAATATTTTTCAAAAGGCTTCATGCAGTTTTTTAAGTTACGGTTAGAATATCAACATCTCTGTGAGCCTCTGCTCAGTAGTTATCCTCATGTGCGAAAGATATAGGCTATGACCCCTTGAGTGTAGATCTATTATCCAGCTTCATTTTAATCTTACTTTAAAGGTCTTCTAAATGTCACATAAGTTCATTTTTAACTCAATAACATAAAAAAATGTGTTTATGACCTTTTTTTTTTGTCAATGGAGGACAGAGAAAAATAATGAACAAATAGTATCAAACGAATTACAAGTCTCTTCTAGATCTGTTCATATTAAAAATAGGGAGTCGTCTACGCCCAGAAGTTAATCTGTAGTCAATCTGTTTACTACAAATCTTTCTTGCTTTAATATTTTTCGCTTTTCAACTAATTCATAATTAATATAGTAATGTAGTGTGAGAAAAAAATCTCAAAAAAAAAAAAAACATACAAGGAACATGTAAAGAGCAGTTGTCCCCATCTATAAAATTATTAGTACATGTATTACTTCTTTTACAAGCTTTCATTATTACTTGATGCATATTCTGATTTCGCCTTCAGATTTAAACTATTGACCTATATTAAATTAAAATACAGTAAATTGGCATATAAATAAATTTATAATTTATAATGTGGGTAAATTAAAAAAAAAAACTGATCCAGAAAATGAACTATTTTTAGACAAACTTTATGATGAATTTAAGTTACTGAGATTATAATAATGAAAGTTAAGCCTATTTACTTGAAATCATTTTTTTTTAAGGATTATATGTTTAATTTCTTAGAGCCTATAAATCACTAATGGGAATGTTTTATTGTGCCTTTCTTTTATCACCACCATAGCCAAGAGTGCAACGGCCATGGGGGCACCATGGGAGCAGGTCCAGGAGGGCCAGGCCCCCCCTGCGTTTTATCTGACCCCCCTGCTTATTTGTTCTACTTAGTAAAATGTATTACCTGTCCCCCCTCCCCCTCTGCTATTGCCTGGCCCCCTGCTGTAGAATGCCTGCCCCCCCCCCCCCTGTAGAATTTTCACGCTACAGGGCTTCATGGGAGACATAAGTAAGTGACTGACATAATGCCCATACTACCTCCAACTATTGTCAATTACCTTTTTAAATTAAATCAAACCTATAGGATCTTCAGGTGGACAGTTGAATACCTTACACAGCATGACTGTCTGGTTCCCACTTGAAATTATTAGCACCATACAGACTTGGTCTGTTCGCTGGTGAAATATCCTGGAAGCTATTTTATGTATTATTCAGTTGTTTTTTTTTTTTTTTATTTTTTCTTTCTTTATAGGATGCAACGCCTTTAACCTTAGGTCAAGAGTTTAGTGGCTATTTGCAGCAAGTTAAGTATGGAAAAGAGAGAATAACATCTACATTCCCCAGGTTATTGGAATTGGCTATTGGTGAGCTTTTAAATATTTAGTGAGCTTTATTAAGTTTATTTAATATTTTACTTAATGCTTGTGCCGGTGCAAACTAGATTTTTGCTTAGCTAGTTAACAAAAACCTGTCAGCTGTTGAAAAAACTTAAGAATAATGTAGCAAGCTTTATATTATAAGTGTACACATTTGTTTTGAATTCTTTCAGGTGGAACAGCTGTTGGGACTGGGCTTAATGCTGGCAAAGGTTTTGCACAAAAAACAGCTGCCAAAATAGCAGAGTATACCAGTAAGTTTTTAATACCTTGACACTTTCAATATTTTTTTTTTTATATTCTCACCAAGTCATTTGACCTTTGCTCAGGAAACGTTGTTTGTGCTGAGGTGACCATTATATCGCTGACTTCATGTCTCTACAAATACAAAATGTTTTATAAGGAATACCTGAAATAAAATTCCAGGAAGTAAAGCAAAGCGAAATAACTGGATATTTTTTACACCTAACATGCATTTTTACCAAAGATTGAAGGTTTTTGGATGTTTGGTGATTGGCCATGATATGAACTAACTGGATTTTTAAAAGTAAAAATTAAATCAGAATAAATAAATAAAGTATCTGCATGTATCTGCAGATATAATTGAACAGGGCATTAAATGATAAGAAGGGGGGAAAAAGTTTCACATTATATGCGCAAAATCGGTTAAATTTATTACTATTTTCTAAAATTTTTGGACATTTTTAATGATAACTCATTTTTTTTATAGGATCTGATGAATAAACATCTCGCCCTTACATGGACTTTACATATCTGTAATACACGTAGTATGTTTGCCATGGGTTGTTTAAAGTTGTTTGATTTTCTGGTTGCATTAGATCATGTTCCTCACTTGAGCGAAAAGTAGAAGAATTGTACTGAAACTTTGGGGGGGGGGTGGCTGCTTATAACTTATCAAATGAATTCAACTTTATGGTTTGGAGTTGGCAGTTTTTTTTTTCACATTAGAAATTTAAAAAAAAAACTTATGCAGAGCCTTAGCATGGAGTAGAGAGAGGGGGAGGGTCCCGACTGTCATTGTAAGCCAGAGTGTACAGAGTACATTTGCATATTGCTATGGTGACCTGGAGATTACACGTTGATCCCACTTCTGACACCAGTGTTACAACTTGATATTATACAGAATGACACACAGGACATGTGGGTTCAATAATGACTAGACTGATACATTTATTTATTACACAAATTTACTAAACATTAATTCCATAACCAAACTAATAAATCCACATAGGAAACAAAATCACTGCCGGCCACAAGCGAGTCCAACGTGTAATCTCCAGGTCACCAACTCCTTGTTCTCCAAAACAAAAACCAATTAACTACACATGTCCGGTCCACACCTACAAAATCAGGTCACGTCACTGGTCTCCACGCATCGTCCTCATCTCTTGTTTTTACACACCTGTCCAGGTGACGACTGGTCCAGCGCCGTGTGTTGAATTAAGAGGGTCACAACAATACATATATATGTCACAGTGTACAGAGTACATTTGCATATTGCTGTACATGAATACATATATATGTCATAGTGTGCAGAGGACATTTGCATATTGCTGTACATGAATACATATATATTTTGACATGTTCTGAGAGATATGGGGTAATTTAACTGGTGTAAAGATTATTGTTTTTCTAAGAATCAATATAATTTCAGGACACACATTGGCACTTTATTGTTTCATTTTTTTTTTATTTATTTTAAAATACAAGTAGCTAAACCATGTACGCGTCTTTCTTGATAACTTGTGCATTTCTTTACTATTGAATAATATTTTAGCAATAATTTATTAATGTTTAGAATTTAAAACTAATTTTTTTTTTTTAAAAACATATGCATGTAAGATAATGTAGATTTATAGCCCTTTTCCTAGTTCCTGGGAATGAACTGCCTTTCAGAGTCTTAGTAAATGAGATAAAATATGTAAATTAGGTTTGCTTTTGTACACTATTTCTATTTCTCCAAAGGAGAAAACAATTTTGGTTTTTAAAAGTTGAGTACATATACTAAGAAATTAATTTTCTATCGTGGTAGGTATTCCCTCCTCTTTCCATTTCTTCCAATAAGTTCTTTTTTTTTTGTAAAGCAAATGTTGAATTAATTTTCTACATTTGGTTCATTGATTATTTTTTTTTTTTTGGTTGCATTGTTTGGGCCCTTTGATTTTATTTTACTAATGGGAATAGTATCATAATAAAAAAAATATGACCGGCTCATGGAGGTTTATTTTTTTATACATTGATTTTTCTTCAGGTATTCCATTTGTTTCTGCCATAAATAAGTTTGAATCTCTGGCTGCCCATGATGCCCTGATTGAGTTGCACGGTGCCTTAAATGTCCTGGCCTGTAGTCTCATGAAGATAGCCAATGATATAAGACTTTTGGGATCTGGTCCCCGCTGTGGTCTCGGAGAGCTGATGTTGCCGGAAAACGAACCAGGAAGCAGCATTATGCCTGGTAAATACTGTACATGAAATCCAAATGTTTCACACCAGTAATACAAATAGTGGAAACAATTTATGTTGTTTTTGGTTGAAGAAAATAAAAAACTGAAATAATGAGTGATAAAACAAGACATTAGTGATACAAAAAAATAAAACAAGACATTAGTGATACAAAAAAATAAAACAAGACATTAGTGATACAACGCAATATGTAGAGCTTCATTTTTTATTTACAAGTCTTTTTTTTAAATACTGTTGTTTAATAACTTCTAATCAAATTTACCATTTTATTTGGTAAATTAGCAAAGAATTCTAATCCTGACACTGAACGTATTATTACTTAATTCTTTTAAGATAAATAATAAAAGCTTTTTAATTAAAGGGTAGAATTGATAAATCTGTAAATTGGGCTAATAATAAGACTTTACTTTCTTCGTGTGTGTTGCAGGTAAAGTCAACCCCACGCAGTGCGAGGCTCTGACTATGGTTGCTGCCCAGGTCATGGGCAACCAGACGGCTGTTTCCATTGGAGGAAGTATGGGTCATTTCGAGTTAAACGTTTTCAAGCCCATGATTGTCAGCAATGTCCTGCAGTCTGTAAGCCTTCTCGCGGATGCCACCAAATCATTCACCAAATACTGCGTTCAGGGGATAGAGGCGAACGTGGACAGGATAATCAAGCTGCGTGATGAATCTCTTATGCTTGTGACCGCTCTGAACCCGTACATTGGTTATGACAATGCTGCCAGAATCGCCAAGCTGGCCCACGCGGAGGGCACCAGCTTGAAAAGCGCCGCCCTGAAGCTTGAACTTGTAACAGAGGAGGAGTTTGACAAGTGGGTCAGGCCTGAGAAAATGTTGGGTCCATGAGGCACCAGGGGGTTTGTAAGGCTGTGTGTCCATCACCCGGGACTTGAGATCTTGCTATGCATTTCCTGTACATAAACACTGTTGACAGATTGTTTGTTTTATTTACTGTGGGCTTGGATCATAAACTATAATGTATTTAATTCATTTTTTAACCAATTATATAAAATTAAGTTTATATATTTACAATATGTATATCAAATATATTAATGTTCAGTCTAACCCAGCTTTCATTGTTATGATCTTGTTTTAGATATGTCTTCACATGTTATTTGTGTAATTATTTATACCATTTCTTGGACATTCCTGTAATGGTGTCAGTTCTATTCCCATTATTTCTCATCCAAACGTTTTCTGCGTGAAATCTTTTTTTTGTTTTTGCTAAAAAAATTTCTGATCTGGGGTAACTTAAAATCCTGTAATTCCATTAGAATGCAACTGTATTGCAGTGGTGCAGGTCATGAGTTCAAATCCTGCCTTCCTTCTTTCCCACGGTGCCTTTGTGGCTCGGCTATGACAGAGATGCCTGATGTAGAAAGAGCCATAGATAACTTTGGTTACAGTTTCATGACTTATTTTAAAATTTTTATTCCCACCTCAAATGTGATTATTGTCAAAGGGGCGATTTTATTCAATATTTTTTTAATTTCTAAAATTTAGACATTTTTTTTAGCATTTGACCTTTATCAGGGTACTCCCACCCCACCTCCCCTAACCCCTACCCAACTGCATTTATAAATTCTTCTTAGTTACTGGCTATAACCGCACATGTCAGCATCATCATCCACAGTTTATGTTAGCTTTAGATGATTCTTTATTTTTTAACCAACACAGTATCTCCCTGTAAATCTAAAATAAAAATTGCACATTTAATGCAGAGGAGGCTGTTGATTTAATGTTCATTAGCTAGCACCGAGAAGCATCACTGGTGCCGCACAGATTATACATGTATTATTTGTGTGTTTATATAATGCTTCAACTCTTTTTTTGCTTATAAAAAAAAAACATTGTTCTTTTACTCTCATTTATTTTGGGATGATATCCAACAGAGTTATTTCCCCTCATCCACTCGCACACCAGTGTGTTCATTTTGTTTTTCTATATTCCTGAGGAAGATAACTCTGTGTGCCTTTAGCTGCACTGAATTGTTTTTTTCTTTAACATGTTCACACTGGTTTCAAGTTTGATTTCATATGTACACATGAATCTTTGTTTTACTTTGAGCCAGATTGTGCTCAGAATATTTATTCCATGATGTAATTTTACATAAGAGGACTTTAAAATATGACATGTGCATGTTTTTTGCCCATTGCCCTGGGCTGATGGTTAAAACCATTAGGATGAGTTTAAATATGTTCAGAAATAATACAGTACAATGAATTGTTGATAAGCAAAGGACACAAGTACCTGCTCAAAAGATAATCATTTATATTGAAATTAATTTTCCTTTTCAGAAAGAAGATGTGTTAAACAAATAGTTCCAATAATTATGGATTATTCTATATTTCACCGTTGAATGTTTTCAGAAAAATAAAAATAACTTAAAGATAGTTGTTTGAAAAAGAAAGTTACAGATTTTGACTTTGTTGGTTTAGTCCAGTATACTTACTACATTCAGTTATGTACATTTTGTGTTGATTTTAAAAATTGAAAATAAACTATTACAAGTGTGTTTTTTTTTTTGATCTTATGACTTTGTTTATGAAGTAAACAATATGTTTCTAAAAATGTATTTAGGACACACATAACCAGCCTTTGTTGCATGACTCTGACACACACAACCAGCCATTGTTGCATGACTCTGACACACACAACCAGCCTTTGTTGCATGACTTGGACACACACAACCAGCCATTGTTGCATGGCTCTGACACACACAACCAGCCATTGTTGGATGACTTGGACACACACAACCAGCCATTGTTGCATGACTGACACACACAACCAGCCTTTGTTACATGACTCTGACACACACAACCAGCCTTTGTTACATGACTGACACACACAACCAGCCATTGTTGCATGACTTGGGGACACACAACCAGCCATTGTTGCATGACTCTGACACACACAACCAGCCTTTGTTACATGACTGACACACACAACCAGCCATTGTTGCATGACTCTGACACACACAACCAGCCTTTGTTACATGACTCTGACACACACAACCAGCCTTTGTTACATGACTCTGACCCACACAACCAGCCTTTGTTACATGACTCTGACACACACAACCAGCCATTGTTGCATGACTCGGACACACACAACCAGCCATTGTGGCATGACTCTGACACACACAACCAGCCATTGTTGCATGACTCAGACACACACAACCAGCCTTTGTTACATGACTTGGACACACACAACCAGCCTTTGTTGCATGACTCGGACAAACACAACCAGCCATTGTTGCATGACTCTGACACACACAACCAGCCTTTGTTACATGACTTGGACACACACAACCAGCCTTTGTTACATCACTTGGACACACACAACCAGCCATTGTTACATGACTCTGACACACACAACCAGCCTTTGTTACATGACTTGGACACACACAACCAGCCATTGTTGCATGACTTGGACACACACAACCAGCCTTTGTTGCATGACTTGGACACACACAACCAGCCTTTGTTACATGACTCTGACACACACAACCAGCCATTGTTGCATGACTGACACACACAACCAGCCATTGTTGCATGACTCTGACACACACAACCAGCCTTTGTTACATGACTCTGACCCACACAACCAGCCTTTGTTACATGACTCTGACACACACAACCAGCCATTGTTGCATGACTGACACACACAACCAGCCATTGTTGCATGACTCTGACACACACAACCAGCCATTGTTGCATGACTCAGACACACACAACCAGCCTTTGTTACATGACTTGGACACACACAACCAGCCTTTGTTGCATGACTCGGACAAACACAACCAGCCATTGTTGCATGACTCTGACACACACAACCAGCCTTTGTTACATGACTTGGACACACACAACCAGCCTTTGTTACATCACTTGGACACACACAACCAGCCATTGTTACATGACTCTGACACACACAACCAGCCTTTGTTACATGACTTGGACACACACAACCAGCCATTGTTGCATGACTCTGACACACACAACCAGCCATTGTTGCATGACTCGGACACACACAACCAGCCATTGTTGCATGACTCTGAAACACACAACCAGCCATTGTTGCATGACTCGGACACACACAACCAGCCTTTGTTACATGACTTGGACACACACAACCAGCCTTTGTTGCATGACTCGGACAAACACAACCAGCCATTGTTGCATGACTCTGACACACACAACCAGCCTTTGTTACATGACTTGGACACACACAACCAGCCTTTGTTACATCACTTGGACACACACAACCAGCCATTGTTACATGACTCTGACACACACAACCAGCCTTTGTTACATGACTTGGACACACACAACCAGCCTTTGTTGCATGACTCTGACACACACAACCAGCCTTTGTTACATGACTTGGACACACACAACCAGCCATTGTTACATGACTTGGACACACACAACCAGCCTTTGTTGCATGACTCTGACACACACAACCAGCCTTTGTTACATGACTCTGACACACACAACCAGCCTTTGTTCCATGACTTGGACACACACAACCAGCCTTTGTTGCATGACTTGGACACACACAAGCTGGTAATGCATTGACCCATTAAATGTTATCACAGATGAACTCTACACTTCATTGGCCTCGATGGTCATTTAGGGATAAGGGAACTTCACTTAGTTTAGTTTTAACATCATAAATACATATATATATATATATATATATTAATGTATACGTATATCGGCTCATCCCTGTTGACTTCTCTATGTGTCTCAATGTTTACATATTTATAGAAGTTCATTAATGCAAACTAAAGACCTTTTAAAAAAATGCTTTCATATTTTTCAGAAAGAAAAGATTACTAATTTTATATTGAAATTCTCACATAAGGTTTATTCAAAGTCAGATAAATTCTATCTGTGGTGTTGACCATTACTTTCATCTTCACTATGCTAACTCCCATAGGCACTTGCCATTGTTTGAAAAGTTTGGTTATGAATCCTTAGAGTACTTTGTTGCTACCACAATAAATTGAAGAGAAAATGTTATTATCTAAATTGCCAGCTAAAAGGTCAATAGTGGTCCATTCGGGCGAAAACACAATCATACTGATTAGTCGTGATTAGTAAATAAATGTATATTGAGAATAAATATTTCTACGGGGGTGGGGTGGAAAGCATACTGACTTAAAAGCTTCAGTTGGGGCGCTGAACAAAAAAGGTTGGGAAGCACTGGCTTGAATAGTTTAATAAACAATACACAGCGCGTGCAAACACACACACACACACATATATATATATATATATATATATATATATATATTATTCTGGCAATACTTAAATAAAGTAATCTAGCACTTGAAGATAGTTTATGTTGTACGGATGTATTGAGACACTTAATGTAAAGGTTTATACAGATTTGATAGGAAATGGCCTAAATGTAACGGGCATGACTATCAACGTGAAATCCCAGGGTTCAAACCCCGCTTTAGTATGCATATAGCTATGTAAGTATTTTACTCCTCGTCATTCGTTACAACCCAACCCACCATCGTGTGAATGTCGCTAGACCAGACATTGGACCACGATATACTTGTTTACATTAATGACGTGTACATTGAATTCTCATTAGTTAAACACTAAACATCATAATCATTTGATGCGGCCCGCCTGTAAGATTTAAGAATCCATTAGGACCTGCACAGCAATAACTGTGCCCACCCTTAGTGTTATTCATGAGTCTAACAAAATACAGTTGAAAAAAAAAACGATCCGTTGTCGACAGGATTCGAACCTGTGCGGGAAGATCCCAATGGATTTCTAGTCCATCACCTTAACCACTCGGCCACGACAACTAGACACTTAAATTACGTAGACCTAAAGAGTTTTGCGTGCATTGATTTTGTCACTCATTTAAAGCAATTTAACATGTAGTGTTGATATTGTTAAGTGTAACATAGATAGGCTATAGGAACCATACAATGTCGTGTAACGTATATAGGATATAGGAACCATACAATGTCGTGTAACGTAGATAGGCTATAGGAACCATACAATGTCGTGTAACGTAGATAGGCTATAGGAACCATACAATGTCGTGTAACGTAGATAGGCTATAGGAACCATACAATGTCGTGTAACGTAGATAGGCTATAGGAACCATACAATGTCGTGTAACGTAGATAGGCTATAGGAACCATACAATGTCGTGTAACGTAGATAGGCTATAGGAACCATACAATGTCGTGTAACGTAAATAGGCTATGGGAACCATACAATGTCGTGTAACGTAGATAGGCTATAGGAACCATACAATGTCGTGTAACGTAAATAGGCTATAGGAACCATACAATGTCGTGTAACGTAGATAGGCTATAGGAACCATACAATGTCGTGTAACGTAAATAGGCCATAGGAACCATACAATGTCGTGTAACATAGATAGGCTATAGGAACCATACAATGTTGTGTAACATAGATATGCTATAGGAACCATACAATGTTGTGTAACATAGATAGGCTGTTAACAAAGATATCTGGGATTAGCCAGCGTTGTTAACTATCCCCCCCTTCAAATGTAACTTTTGCCCGTGGCCCAAAAATGTTCCTTTGCCTAGAGGACCAAAAGGTTCAAACCTTGGGCGTTCAAGTATTACTTATTCTAGGGCCCCCAAAGGTTCTTTTGCCTGGGGCCCAAAAACGTTCTTTTAACTAGGGCCCCCATGTGTTCCTTCGACCAGGACCCCGAAAGTTTCTTTTACCTAGGGCCCTCGAAAACCTAACGACGGCTCTGCATGTAGAGAGAATTGAAATTCCTCCTTGTCATAAAAAATGTCAATATATGCTACATAATTTTTAATGTCTACTTAATAATGAAAAATGTACTATAAAAGTTGTAATATTTTGCTCCATGTATTAATGTAAGATATCTATCTATTTTTCTATATATCTATCTATCTAATGTAATCTTATCTATCTACCTATTTATATATAGTAGTTAGTATTACAAAAATGTCATTATAAACCAACAAAAAAGAACCTGATTTTTTGTTAAATGACGAGTGTAAAAAAAAAAATATTAATTGAGACTGTATATGTTTTGATTTTTGCCGCGCGAAGAAATATAATTTCTTCCACTTTAAACTACAGGATAAAAAAAATGTTTCCATTTGTTCATTGAGGCCGAGCATTCAGATCTGAGTTTGTTCCCCTGACCCTTTCAAGTAAATTACTTTACAATCAGGCGCCATAATTTACTCCTGTCCACGTTCCTCCTTTTTTTTTTTATTCGGTTGGATAACTTCCCTTTATTGATGCCTGCCCACACCATGTTGTGGCTCGATGTCAATCTACAATCCACTATTACTATTTTACTTTTTTTCTTTTTTGCTAATATATACTGAGCTAAATTAATGATAACATGCGATTTTTGTGTTTAAGTCTAGCTGACAGCAGTTGGTGGAGTATTGTCATTAAATATTGATACAAATTTTTAAAAATCCCAGTTTGTTTTTTTTCGTTTAGGACAAACCTAAATCTGACTTTAACCCCCCCCCCCCTCAATCCATTCCCAAACTCGCACCCCCCCCCACCCCACCATCTTTCCCGGGATGATCATTCCGCTTCATAACACAGGACTCGCAATACAGTAGTCCAACAAACGACTTCATGCGTGATCGTCACGCGAAAATACATAGTCCAATCCAAAAAAAAAAATGGACTCTATAAAGTATCCATTCCCTAACGTAGCCATCCGAGGTCCAGACTTTGGTAGGAGGGTATAATTGTAAACTGGTAAAAAGAAATAACTAGTCAAAAAAAAAAAAAAAACCCGACTCGCTCCGATTGTCAAAAGAGAAATATGTGAACTATGGGTCGCTCCATGGCCTCCACCTCAAAGAGATCTTTCGAGATAAGTCCATAACTAGTGAATTGCTTTGGCCTTTTAATGACCTTCTCTTACACGTGTGGAAAAAAAAAGTGACCCCCTTTTTTTTTTAAAGTGGTGACATATTTGACTGGACACGGATGATGTGCAAGACGCAATCTGAATCTAAGGGCACAGTACAGTACAGTACACCTTTGTTGTGTAACGCTGTCGTTGAACGAAAAGATTTTGGCCTAAGTAACCATTTGTGCACTATTCAAAGTTGTTTTTATTTATCAGCTTATTATTAAAAAAAAACTAAAATCACTTGATGTTTTGATGCGTTTGACATAATATTTCTAACACTCTCATTTTAGAACAACAGATCTAACTCGAATAGCCAATTATCAACAATTTAGATAGGTAACTCAGCTGATTTAAAAAAAAGCCAAACGTCAACAATTTTCATCCTTTATCTAGCGGCGGATTTTAAGACGGACTCACTGTACGCGTGCTCGTGGACCTGATTAAAACAAATCATTAGCCATACCTCACTATCCGCGCATTCATCTCATTAAGGTTCTACGTATATAAATGATTATCCTACATTTTAAGAACTCATTAAGGTCCAAGATAAATTTTTGCCCCGCCCCCTTTTCCCTCCTCTACCAACCTCAATCTCTGCATATAGAAACATCAGTGTAATGACGTTAACAGAGATTTGAACCCTTGACCTTCATCAACGGGATCGAGCTTACAACACTACGCGGGGAGAGGGGGGGGTGCAGCGAGCCATCATTCAGTTTTTTTTAAAAAGAAAAAATAGTAATGATTATAAAACAAAGTATGAAAAGGTTCAATGCACCCGTTCTGTTCCCAGTCGACAATGTTTCGTGTTCCTTTAACGCATTCAACTGACATTATCTCTTAATCTCCATTGATAGATTCCCGAGCAATAAAGGAAGTATGGGTTGGGGGAGATGGGATGGGGAGGGGCAGTGGGAAGTAGGGTAGTTGGGAAGGGTTGGGTGGGAGAGCCGATGGTCCTTAAATACGTTACATGGGGGAGGGGGCTAATCCCTGACTACAGAGTTACAGACTTTGTGGCAAATCCCTTGACTACCCAATCGATGACCACGAGACTAACATGAAACGATGGACCAGGCAGTGGTGAGTTCACACATTCGGATTTAGTCTGTCTTGATATGGGAGATACGCATTAAGTCTTTCCCTCTGACACAGACACAAACAGGCACAGACATAGGCAGGCACAGACACGGGCAGGCACAGACACGGGCAGACACAGACAGGCACAGACACAGGCAGACACAGACATAGGCAGGCACAGACATAGGCAGACACAGACAGGCACAGACACAGGCAGACACATGCAGGCACATACATAGGCAGACACAGACAGACACAGACACAGGCAGGCACAGACACAGGCAGGCACAGACAGGCACAGACACAGGCAGACACATGCAGGCACATACATAGGCAGACACAGACAGACACAGACACAGTCAGGCACAGACACGGGCAGGCACAGACAGGCACAGACACAGGCAGACACAGACAGACACAGACACAGGCAGGCACAGACACAGGCAGGCACAGACATAGGCAGACAAGGTAGACACAGACAGACACAGACACAGGCAGACACAGACATAGGCAGACACAGACATAGGCAGACACAGACATAGGCAGGCACAGACAGGCACAGACACAGGCAGACACATGCAGGCACAGACATAGGCAGACACAGACAGACACAGACACAGGCAGGCACAGACACAGGCAGACACAGACAGGCACAGACACAGGCAGACACAGACACAGGCAGACACACACACACACACACACACACACGTACACAATTCACAGCAACAAATTGAAAAGAAAAAGTATTAATTCGTTGATAAATATTGATGCTAGCCTACCTAGAGATGCAAAAGTTCATGATTTTAAAACATGAAATTGAACATAAATATGTTGTCGTATGGTTGGTAGCGACTATTGGGTCTAGATTTATCGTCAGATGCTCAATACAACAAAAAAAATCCATGTCAGTGTCCCAGTCTATTTTCTTAAAGGCAAAAGCTGGCATTATTATTTTTTGTTCATAGTTATGCTGTCACAATACAAACTTTTTTTTTCTACCCGACTGGTCAGATGGATTATGGACAGTACAGGTCAACTATATGACCCTGATCATATTTTAGCTTCCTTTATTTTCCCCCTTTGATCCTGGCATGATGATGATGAAGTGATTAAGTTCCTCTGGGAGGAAAGGGTTGGGTAGAAGGAAAGGGGGGTCGGGCGTGGGGGGTCGGGAATGATATGAGATTTACATTCAATGATAAGATGGTCCTATGATCCTACGTGTTATATATGTATATAGGTCATTACGTGTTATATATGTATATAGGTCATTACATTGACAATGTCTGAATACGGGCTATTATGTGCCGCTGTATAATATTGTGTGGGGTATAATAACTTATTAAATGAACCTATTGAAGGAATTGAATGAAAACGTTAACAAATATTTCTTGATCTAATGACTTTTAAAAAAAAAATCAACCATACTTTAAACTGTAAGAAAAAAATAGTATAAAATAATCTTTAAGATAGAAAGAAAACAAACAAACAACAACAACAGAAGTATATATATATATATATATATATATATATATATATATATATATATAGCGATTTGGGCTCTGCGTTAAATCGAAAGTAAAGAATTAATACAACAGTATTCCAGTTTAAAATACAATCATGAAAAAATCGGATCTGCCCGAAACCAAAAATGACCTCGCCTACCGATCAAGCCTAAAGGGATATAACTCTATGCAAAGGTTTTGCAGGGCACAGCTAGTGTATAGTATACACTGTATACATATAAATAAATATAGTGTCTAAAGCGAAGTCAGTGGCGTAGGGAGCTTAACTCACGCCCGGGATACAATATCTTTTTAGCGCCCCCCCCCTTTCATTCGATAACCATATAAAATTATATGTAAAATATACCATTTGGCGACCCCTGTGGGTAGCGCCCGGGGCATGATTCCCCCCATGCCGGCCATGCCCTACCCCTCGCTATGCCACTGAGAGAAGTAGTACTATTGAGTGATAACGTTCATATTAGTACATTTAGTTGACTGTGAATGATGAAGGCTTAATATTAAAAAACCAAATAAAAAATACGTAAAAGAATCGGCAACTTTATATTACTGGGACAAAATAGTAAAAAAAAAATAATTTTTTCAAAATTTCTCTTAGCCCAACCGGGCCATCGGGGGCAGATGAAGTGTAGAATTCATCTGTTTCTATAACCTCGGCTTATGAAGGGATTGTGTGGTTAGCACAACGCCCAGCCGCCTTTACTTACCCCAACTTAATGTCGGGTACCCATTTAAAATTTATAGCTGGGTGGACTCGTGGGACGACTTTGAAACATATTTCACTTGGATCAAACCCAGAACTCTCAGGTCGACAGTCGAGTATCTACACCACTCGGCCATCCGTCAGTTATCTACACCACTCGGCCATCCGTCAGTATATACACCACTTGGCCATCCGTCTTAGTAAAAAATTATAAAGCCGAATAAAAAAATCTATGGACGACTTCTCTGCCGATATTTTGTTTGCCGAGTTTGTTGTGAAAAAAAAAATAAAAGAACTACACTTATCTCTTAATATATGTGTATAGTTCAATATTAGTTTGTTAAAAGATCGTATGTCTGTTTCCGTAGTGTAGTGGTCATCACATCCGCCTAACACGCGGAAGGTCCTGTGATCGAGCCCCAGCGGAAACATTAATTCTTTTGCTGATGATGTTTTTTTTTTTAAAACAGAAATAACATATATATTTTAATGC
Source organism: Bulinus truncatus (assembly GCA_021962125.1). Lineage (NCBI taxonomy): Eukaryota > Metazoa > Mollusca > Gastropoda > Planorbidae > Bulinus > Bulinus truncatus. The sequence continues at coordinate 3,992,937 of JAGDYQ010000085.1, read as the reverse complement.
TGTAATTGTATCTATTATATTTGAGTCCATATTTAAATTTCACATAATGAGCCGCATTACAACTTAAATAGAAAAGACAATAATAGCAGGGTAGTTTACCCAATACTTATAGTATTTACCAAGTAAATACTTCAGAATGATTTCCCCTTGACTACAACTGCGTGAAAAGTTGTCAAGAGTGATTAGAACAAATAGCTGCAAACTTACACTGTCCAGTGTTCCCCTTACTCCGGCCCCCACCCACAAACACACATACAATGTCCAAGTATTTTTTGTTCATGGTCATTAAGATCGATAACTGCTTTAATCCAAGAAGTGAGTTGAGACTAAACGAGTAAACGGTACATCTTGTGGGACTGAATCACTCACTCACTCACTCACTCATTTCGACGTTCTTCCATGCACGCGCATCCTCACACATCACATATGCAGCACCAGCATCATGGCGGGCGTTGGTTTGATTATAATTAATTTACTTTTATAAAGGAGCTGAATCTAGGCAGCACATTTTTTTGTGTTATTTTTTTTTTGGGACTAAAGTTTCTAAAACTTTTAATCTAACGTCATGGCCTAAATTGTTTGATTGAGTGGAAAGGGAATTATCGTTTTATAACATCAAGAAACATTTTGAAAAAAAAAATATATTACAGTTTTTGAGAAAATGCAGCAAAAAAAAGTACCCGTCAATGAATATTTGTTGTGTAGGAGTACAACAGCTGGTTGTAGACTTGTGTGGTTCATACCAGGGCCGTTTTAAGGTCATCGTAGGCCCTGGGAACTTTCAAAGTCGTAGGCCCTCCCCGATTTCATTTTTTAAAATATTTTTCAGGATATGCACTTGTTTTCACTTTATGTTCTGGCTTTCGTAGGCCCTTGAAAAGTCCGTAGGCCCTAGGCACTGTGCCTACTGTACCTAGTGGATAAAGCGGCCCTGGTTCATATAGTCACCAGGGTTTCCTACGAATTCTCAGAGTTGTGTGCGCCAGCTAATATTGGCTGTGCCCAACCTGTCGGTATATTACCCTACTAACTTCGTGTTTTGTTTTGATGTGTGCGCACGTGCGCTCGTTGAGTTGTTTGGACGCGCAATGTGCCAAAAATAGAACAAATTTAAATGTTTTTTTTTGTTTGCGCGCGTCAGTGCCTCAAGTTTTATGTTACTAGAATTTTTATTTCATTTTGAGGTGTTCCTATGGTGGCACGCGTGTCGCATATTTGCCATCCCCTGCACCAGGGACTTGTTAATACGTTGTGTGTGTGTGTATAAGCTTGTGTGTAAGTGTGTGTGTGTGTGTAAATATGCAGCCGCAGAGGCAATTAGCTCACAGATCAAGGAATCAATCGAAAAAAATATTGTCACCTCATGAATACATAACTTGTTGTCTCCGTTTTCTAAGACCTAATGGGTCATCAAGTCAGGTCAGTAATCTCAATACTTAAAAAAAAAACAGCACAGTCAGGTCAAAGAAATCAGTACAACAAAGTCAAAACAGCAATTACGTCACACCACCCTTGCCTGTGGTGAAAATTAAAAATATTATTTCAGACAGTTCTATGAGGCAGTGGTCTTCACCAATGTAATATTATTTAAGACATACAAAGTACAGCATGATGACACTGTGAAAATACAAACATTATAAGAGATACACATTGTCTTCATTGACACACTATTGTATTGTACTGTCCTACTCATTCAAATAAATGTTGTGTGTGTGTGTGTGTGAAAGACTGTGTGTGTTGTATGTGTGCGTGACAGTGTATGTGTATATGTGTGTGATTGTGTGTGTTGTGTGTGTGTGTTGTGTGTGTATATATGTGTGTGTGCGTGAGACTGTATGTGTGTTGTGTGTGTGTGAGACTGTATGTATTGTGTTTGACTGTGTTGTGTGTGTGAGTCTGTGTGTTTTGTTTGTGTGTTTGACTCTGTGTGTGTGTGTGTGTTACTGTGTGTGTGTGCGTGTGTGTGTTTGTACAAGTTTTTAAAGTTGTATTTATGTGACTTGTTTTAAATCGTGAATTATAGTGTTTCACGATAAAGTGCTGTAAACATTATTATTATTATTGAATGTCCATTCCATTATGAACAGTGTATTAGCCATTATTATTATCACGTGTGTTGTAATGCGATATAATGATAAGAGGATTAGTCTGAAATAAAACCACTGAAAGAATACTGAGACATGATTTGAATACATTTTGTCAGTTGCTGTTGTTGTTTGGGTTTTTTTTTCTATGGTGTAAAATAAAAAGAAAAGATTTCTCTTACAATCTTCTTAAAGAAAATCGTTACAAAAAAAAATAATAATAATTCCATTGGGTTGTAACCATGGAGACCAGTGGGTGATTGGCAGTGGACAACATGCATTAACATTACATGTCCGGCTTGGTTTATGATGAGTCCGTGTTCACCCCCTGGTCCCTCGCCTCTTCCCCCCTTCCCCTCCCCCGCTCTCAATCATTTCCCCCCCCCTCCTTCTCTCATCAGCAATACAGACTAGTATCCTAATTCTCGGGGGTTGCGGGGGGGGGCGGTGGTGGTCAGTTCCCTTGAGATGTCCAGCCATTTTACTTTGTGCTGCTTTCCTTCATTTGATGGCCACTGGTCAATTGTGTGTTATGTTAGTATGTTTGTGGGTATGTTCGTGTTCGTAGAAACAGATCGTTGAGTCGATCACATGGTGGCTCCTCCTGTGTTTTGGTATTTTTTTTTATCGCATAGCCCGCACCACCTCGTCCGTTGTTTGTTTCAATGTTGGATACACACGATACATCAAATAATACCAATAACAAGTGCAGAGTAATGAATATTTTTTTTGTGCCAGATAACAGTTGAGACAAAAAAAAAAACTACAAATAAACAAACAATCGTTATCTGGACAACGGACAATCATACGTATTGTTTTGACAAGAAAGATAAAAACCAGCAAATTACAATTTTCTTTTCATTTAAATTTTAAATCCGATTTTTTTTTTTTGTTTGTAAAAATTGCCATTACCAAGATCGGGAATCGGCAAACTTTTCAAATCGCGGTCCACAGTGGGCTCTTACATTTCTGCAAGGGCCATAACTTGAGCAGATGGAGGGAGTGTTTATATGAACTCATGTAGATAAATTGTAAACGACGCTGATGTGAACAACTGGAGATGGGGGGGGCGAATCAGACACCCCAACAAAATATGTTTGTATTAATTACGTGCACGGCGGTGGTGATACGGGGGCCACACGGAAATGAGGGGAGGGGGGGACTTCCGGAGCCCCCCCCCCCCTTTACAGTGGATTGAAAGTTTAGATGTGATATTTATTTAGCATTACCACCACCACCACCCACCCCCCCCCCATCCACCTCTCACTGGAACACCTTTGCTTGCAAGGCTGTCGAGTTGTCAGCATTGAGCTCTTCATGAAGCTCCAAACAAAGTGACAGTAGTCACACGCCCACTGTATGTCTTGTGATGATTATATGAGACACACACACACACACACACACACACACAGACACACACACACACACACACCATACACATACACACACACACACACATGTGTTGTAGTAAAACCATTATACAGAGATTCACACTCAACCTGCGCTGATTGCTTCCACAGGGACACACATGTGTTGGTGCAACACACATGCAGTGATTTCGTTAAACTTAGTAAACACGGCCCTAAATCCCCCTCCTCCTCTCCATCCACATCTATCCACTCACTGCCCCTTGGTCCTCTCCATCCACATCTATCCACTCACTGCCCCTTGGTCCTCTCCATCCACATCTATCCACTCACTGCCCCTCGGTCCTCTCCATCATCACTGAGATGTCCGGTGGAGGCAGGGGATTAAAGAAGCAGGGTGATTGGTTTCTGCGGGCAATGACCCGATTCTTTCCCCCCCCCTCGATGACCATGCGCTTGGACTTCTGCTGTCGTAGTACGTAGAGAAGGGGATAGTTTGGAGGCAAGCAAAATAAAACAAAACCAGCCGTTCTTACTCGTGGCTTTAGTTTCTTAGCAACAAGAGCAAGTTACTCCACTCTACACTGTCCAGTCCAACAAATTCAGTAAGGAGTTATCTATACATTAAAAAAAAACCTCTGACATTGACAGACGCTCGCGAGAATAAAATATAAATAGTATACTGTCGAGGGGGGGGGGGCTCCATAGGGCCCATGCGTAAAGACGACCGTAATTAAAAGATTAATGTCATATTTACTTGTGCGCTAATTGTGATTGACGTAGACTTCACACAATCAACCCCGTCTAAAGTACTCATGACTCATTTCGTGTGTTTATCGTATGAGTTACTTTATTTATTATCACTAGATGTATTTCATGTAACAATGTGTATCATCCGTAAACATTCAGTGTAAACAAATTAATTTTATTGCGAGAAATCTAAATGAGAAAAAGTAAAATACGAAATGTTCAATATTTTTTTTTAAATATTTGCGTGAGGCTGGGGTGGGGGGGGGTATGCAGTGGCGCAACCAGCAAAAAATGCTGGGGGGGGGGCTCACATATAGAAAAAGACAGTTTATATAGTAAAATATGAATGATGATTTGGTCTGGGGGGCTTAAGTCCCCCTGCCCCCCCGGTTGCGCCACTGGGGGTATATATAATGTACACAAAGACATTTAGGTCAAAGAGAATAATTTTATAGAGATCACATGCAAGTATCATTAGCCAGTAAACAATGGATTATCCTAATGTCATGTTTGCCTCTTTTCAGAGAACATTTATTGATTGAGCACACAGATAACCTTTTGCATCTAAATTATCTAAATGTCTATATACTGATATGAACTTTGACCTTACCCCCCCCACCCCCGGGGGGCCATACAAAACAACCACTCCATCGACGAAGGTGGTTGATCCTGACTATCAAGTTCCCACGCATAAACTTTTTTTGTCTTAAGGACAGAGATTTCATTGATCCTATCGTATAAGACCAGTGGTCAGTTTGTTGTGGCAACTCTGTTACAGATAAAAATCTCTCTCTAGCCTCGTCGGTCATCGCCCCAGGCCCACGCGGGTGAACGAGTTCAAAAAGTGGACATTATATTTTTTGGCAAGCAGTGACCAACTATAGATGGCAGAGTATAGTCATACTTTTTATTTTGTTGAGAGGGTAGATGATGAACTATGTAAGTTGAAGGACGGGGCAGATGTAATGAGTTGATAATGAAATTCGACTTCAGTGGCGGACCCAGTCCAGTCGAGGCCTAAGGCGCCTTATAAAATATTGGGCTCCTTAAAAATAACAGACACAAAAAAACAGTTTTTTTTTTTTTAAAAGTATACAACATTCTCTTTTGAAATAAAGTATACAACATAGTATTTTAAAATAAGGTACACAACATTCTCTTTTGAAATAAAGCATACAACATAGTATTTTAAAATAAGGTACACAACATTCTCTTTTGAAATAAAGTATACAACATTATATTTAAAAATATCGTATTCAATATTGTATTACAATAATATTAATATATTCATTGTATTGCATACAACTTTATTATGAGATGACTGTTCTGTCCCATTGCAGCTATTGATGCTAAGAAGTTCACTTGGTACAGTTGGCAGCATTTTATGTTGTGCATCGTCATTAAGTTATTTTATTTAAAAAAAAATAATTAAAAAAAGAAATAACGTATACCATATCATCTTTCTTTTTTTTTCGTTTCCTTGAAAAAATCATTCTTTCCTTTACACCAAGTCCATTGTAGAGTGCAGGAATACTTCATATCGAAAACGTAGTAAATAATGTACAGCCCACCACCCACATACCCCTCTTAATACTTATACAAACAGTCACACAGTCAAAATCAAACAACAGTTATTTATTAACTTGTTTATCTCGTGCGTTATTTTTTTTTATTCCGGTCACGCCTTCAATAAAATTGCATTTAATGAGGGCCATTTCCGATACTAATTTTGTCTGGTCTAAGTATACACAAGTTTTTGTCTTATGTATCAAAGTCTATACAGACCAATCAGGTTCTATGAAAGAAGGGCTATTCAAAAAACAGTACCACAGGTGGCTTATGGGATCTAAGAGATTTGATCTCATTCTTACAGGGGCGTCACACACACACACACCACACTGCCACACACCACACTGACACACACCACACTGCCACACTCTCAGTTTATTACATTGGTGTATTAAGTTTGTAATCAAAGAGTTGCTGCACCCCAAAGACCTGGTTGTTAATTTGTAACGGTCATAATATGTCTTTATGTCATGGTCAACTGCACACACTAGCGCCATTATCCTTTGCACCATTATCTATTGCACCACTATCCAATGGACCATTATCCATTGCACCATTATCTATTACACCACTATCCAATGGACCATTATCCATTGCACCATTATCCATTAGACCATTATCCATTGGACCATTATCTATTGCACCATTATCCATTGGACCATTATCCATTGGACCATTATCTATTGCACCATTATCCATTGGACCATTATCCATTGGACCATTATCTATTGCACTATTATCCATTTGACCATTATCCATTGGACCATTATATATTGCACCACTATCCATTGGACCATTATCTATTGGGCTATTATCCATCGCACCACTATTCATTGAGCTATTATCCATTGCACCACTATTCATTGAGCTATTACCCATTGCAAAATTATACGTTGCACCATTACGGTTTGTTTGTTTTTTGTTTTCTGATGACAACATCGTAACACGGCGCTAAGAAACAGAGTTCACTGAGCACATAACAGGAAATACAAAATGTATATCTAAATCACTCATCTTATTTACTCACAGGTGGTGCTTTAGTAGCGAGCCGGATCTTCTTGCTGTGGTACGAACAGGCGGGTCCGAGTCACCTACATATGTCCTCCTCCTCCCCCCCACCACCCCGTGGTTCCTCCATGGCTATGCGCTTTAGGCTATGGTGGAGGATGAAAGAATACAATACAAAAAAAAAATTACCGCCCCATTGGTGGTTAACACGACCTGTGAGAGATACATCTCACCCATATAGGGACTTGTACGAATGACTAAAATGACAACATCGTTATTATACTAAAAAAAATATTATCTACCTCATCATCGAGGTCTGCTGCTCTTTGTTATCTTCATCAACTTTATCTTCATCATCATCAGCTCATTATCATCTTCATCATCTATATTCTCATTTATATCCTCATTTATCACAATCGCCATCATGATCACCGGTGCTAGCTTTGTCATCATTGTCAACGTATCAACAATAATATCACCTTTTTTTCGCCATCATTATTATTTTCCTTTATGTTAGCGTCAAAGACCGCAGCCCCCCCCCCACCCCCACCTCCTCATCTCTCTTTCCCCCCCCCTCCACCATTTACCTTCCAACATATTTTGAAATACGGTGAATTAATAAACAGATGTTGATACGTCACATAACAATTAGTTCAATAATATAATATATAACACAAAGAGAACTCTTTTTTTTATTAAAAATTTAAAAAAATAGACCATAGGGGGGATGCTTTGTATTATAAAAGAAATTAAAAAAAAAGTAATGCCAACAAATAATTTAAAAAATAACAGAAATCATTAGGGTTATGATTTAGCTATTATACGTAATGTGTTAAAACTGTGAGGATATTGTTACCAAACGGTGGGGGAAAAAAAATTAATTCTAGCGAGTTTGACTCAACAGTATAGAGCCATAGTTAGCTATTGTGGCCCTTTGTGTGAGTTTTTTTTAATCTAAAAAGTGTATAAACATTTTAAAGCGCTCTTTCGGCGCCCCTTCCAAGTTCAGCGCCCTATTCGACCGCTAAAATACGTAGTAACCTTCCTACCCTACTACGCCACTGCTCAGGATAACAGAAGACGTAAATAAATGCGTAGGTCTTAAAGTAATTGAAAAAAAAAATGATACATCGAAATAAATAACACTATAACAAAGATCATGTTGTCTGAAACTTTAAAAATGATGTGTATGCAAGTTTATTCTTGAAATATTTCAATTACTACATTTACTAAAACTATTTAATATATAATGTAACTTCGTCATATATTAAAACATGTTATTACGTATCTGGAGAAAAAACAAACTTCGTCACTGAAAGCAAATTTGAAATAATAATCGTTTAAAAAAAAACTGTCCACTAGGGTAAGTAATAATTTATTTTGTTTACTATTTTAGTAGAGCAAAAAAAAAAAAATAATGTTTTTAGTAGAGCAAAAAAAAAATAATGTTTTTAGTAGAGCAAAAAAAAAAAAATAATGTTTTTAGTAGAGCAAAAAAAAATAATAATGTTTTTAGTAGAGCAAAAAAAAAAAGAATGTTTTTAGTAGAGCAAAAAAAAAAATGTTTTTAGTAGAGCAAAAAAAAAATAATGTTTTTAGTAGAACAAAAAAAAAAATAATGTTTTTAGTAGAGCAAAAAAAAAAAATAATGTTTTTAGTAGAGCAAAAAAAAAAAGTAATGTTTTTAGTAGAGCAAAAAAAAAATAATGTTTTTAGTAGAGCAAAAAAAAAATAATGTTTTTAGTAGAGCAAAAAAAAAATAATGTTTTTAGTAGAGCAAAAAATAATGTTTTTAGTAGAGCAAAAAAAAAAATAATGTTTTTAGTAGAGCAAAAAAAAAAAAATTTGTTTCCGCTGGGTCTCGAACCCAGGACCTTCTGCGTGTTAGGCAGATGTGATAACCACTACACTACGGAAACAGACATGCACTAGGCAAGGTATAAAGATAATTTTACTAAACTACCTAAAAAGAAAATATTTATAAAAAATATTCTAATTTATCTGTAGATACAAATCATGGCTATTAATAATATAATATGTCATTAAATCAGTTGAGGTTAACTTTGTGCGGAGCATTTATAATAGAATTGATCGATTGCCTTAGACTAGGGGGCACACAAGACAAAGGTGTAGGGGACTCGACTAGTAAACAATGTCTAAGTACAAACAAAGGTGTTAATTTAAAAAAGTTTTTAAAGAAATGCTTAAGAGGGGGGGGTAGCATTCTGGAAGGTCGGCAATGCTAAGAGGTCAAGGCCACCACAAAGAAAGGTAATCAGGGACATAAAACTAATATGTATGGGGTTACAAACCCTGATTGCCTAGGATTTGTAGAGTTCCGAAATTTGGTCAGCTCACATAATGTGCACATCAACTTATTGGGCCAGCTTACATGATGTGCACATCAATTGATTCACTCTACTCAATTTATATGCACATAAAATGATTCGGTATAATGTGCACATCAAATGATTCGTTCTGCTCACATAATGTGCACATCAAATGATTCGGTCTACTCACATAATGTGCACATCAAATGATTCGGTCTACTCACATTATATGCACATCAATTGATTCGGTCTACTCACATAATGTGCACATCAATTGATTCGGTCTGCTCACATAATGTGCACATCAATTAATTCGGTCTACTCAGATAATGTGCACATCAATTGATTCGGTCTACTCACATAATGTACACACCAATTGATTCGGTCTACTCACATAATGTGCACATCAAATGATTCGGTCTACTCACAGATTGTGCACATCAAATGATTCGGTCTACTCACATAATGTGCACATCATTTGATTCGGTCTACTCACATAATTTGCACATCAATTGATTCGGTCTACTCACATAATGTGCACATCAAATGATTCAGTCTGCTCTCATAATGTGCACATCAAATGATTCGGTCTGCTCACATAATGTGTACATCAATTGATTCGGTCTACTCACATAATGTGCACATCAAATGATTCGGTCTGCTCACATAATGTGCACATCAAATGATTCGGTCTGCTCATATAATGTGCACATCAAATGATTCGATCTACTCACATAACATGATCCGAATCAACGTCCTTGTATAAACGTACTGACCTTTACATAAACTCCAACTTGACCTCTGCCCACGCCAACTCCCGGCCTCCAAAACTTCCAAATGATGAGAGATGCCTGGTCAGTTTTTTTTTTATGTTTTGTTATAAAGAATTGACATTTGGACTAAGGTCATCCCTTCTAAACACCCTCACCTCTCATTCTTTCTTCCTCTCCTGAACTGTCCTTGTCTTGTCCAGCGGAAAATAACAATGACCTTTTCTTCTCAACCTGTAAGGTAGGGTGAGGTAAGATACTGTTTCAGTCGGGCATTTTTATTTCTACTCCTCTAATGGCTTACCGTGAAAGGAATTGAAAGAATATTTGTAGACGTTGTTACCATAGATATATAAGGTTGTTACTCTCTACTCGTTTTCTAAATATCTGGCAATTTGGCAATCAGGCAAACATATTCATCTTTCTAACCCTACTTAAATGTATAAATACACTCCTATCTTAAATGTATAAATACACCCCTATCTTAAATGTATAATGACACTCCTATCTTAAATGTATAAATACACTCCTATCTTAAATGTATAAATACACATTTATCTTAAATGTATAAATACACTCCTATCTTAAATGTATAAATGCACTCATATCTTAAATGTATAAATACACTCCTATCTTAAATGTATAAATACACATTTATCTTAAATGTATAAATACACTCCTATCTTAAATGTATAAATACACTCCTATCTTAAATGTATAAATACACTCCTATCTTAAATGTATAAATACACATTTATCTTAAATGTATAAATACACTCCTATCTTAAATGTATAAATACACTCCTATCTTAAATGTATAAATACACTCCTATCTTAAATGTATAAATACACTCCTATCTTAAATGTATAAATACACTCCTATCTTAAATGTATAAATACACATTTATCTTAAATGTATAAATACACTCCTATCTTAAATGTATAAATACACTCCTATCTTAAATGTATAAATACACTCCTATCTTAAATGTATAAATACATATTTATCTTAAATGTATAAATACACTCCTATCTTAAATGTATAAATACACTCCTATCTTAAATGTATAAATACACTCCTATCTTAAATGTATAAATACACTCCTATCTTAAATGTATAAATACACTCCTATCTTAAATGTATAAATACACTCCTATCTTAAATGTATAAATACACTCCTATCAGTGTCTATATGAAAGTCAACAACGACAAACGTGTTTACATTAGTATATGGTTTTAGCCTCAGATATAATAATATAATATACTGCCATAAAATTATTGTTATAAACAAATACCACAATAAAAATGACTAGCAATAAAAAAAAATGTTTGTTACTGGCAGACTGAATGAGACAAAGCAACACATTTTATTGTAATATTTAAATTTCAACAAATTTTAATAAACTCAATATAAAGTTAAATTATATCTACACTACAGCGGTTCTCTAGACCCCCACTTTGACAAAAGACAGACCATACGAAATAATGACCCACTTGCAAAGACAAACTTTGATAAATGAAATAGAGTCAAATATTCCATTAGTTGAAAATGTAAAATTTTCCTTATTAGTTTGTAGATTTACGACACGCAAACTTTTAGCTTTTGTAACAAGTAGAGAAATGGAGTTGAAGTTGTGTGTTGATAAATTCGCGATCTTTTAATTATAATTTACGTTGAGACTCACACACTTTGTTAAACGCTGGTATAATATAATGTTCAGCAGTTTACGTATTGTGTGTGAGAGAAGAGAAAGTGTGTGATATATGGAAGAAGTTTCGAGAAAAATCTGTGAATTATAATTGCAACTATGTTTGAGTGTGTGTGTGTGTTTGTATTGTAGTGTTATGTGTGACTCGAGTCACGTGACTTGTAAACGCTCATGGCCTAGATAAAATAAACATATTTCAAAACTACATCTCTTTGTGTGGTCAACAATGGTCGAAGGCTATGGTCTACAAAATCCATGCCCGGGGGTGCGGGGGGGAGGGGGGGGGCTATCGTGTTACAGCCTCGGTCAAAGAGACCCGCACTGATTAGGCTTGATTGCCTTTTTAAGATCTGATAGGCGGAGGAGGGGGGTGGGGGGGGGAGGTTAGGAAAGAAGGAGTTAGGGGAGAAAACATTGAAGAAATATGAAAAGTACCCAAGCAATTTATTTCAAAATGTAATTTACTTTGTCCGCTTTCTCCCCTACCCGCATCAATGGGTTATTTTAATTTTTTCATTTTGTTTTCCCCAAGTTCAGATGACCTTTACCTTTCAACGACTAAAACGTATTACTGAAAATAACTGCAGTCCAAATATTTTGATACTCACTATATAATTTGGCGAGATCTTAATTCAGATTCAGCCACAGAATATAAATAGAATTTCAAAACTCATGCAAACACGGTGTAAGCTAATCATCATAAGAACTGGACTCCACACAGAGACGGTTTAACTATTAATTTTAGACGTATGCGGGCCTCTGGTGAATGTTGAATGCATGGCCAGCCTACAATTGTAACACACACACACACACACACATATATATATTGTACCAAAACCAGCGGCGTAGCATGGGTATCGGCCGCCCAGGGCGGAAGACGATTTTGCCGCCCTCTCATTTAGGTATTTCAATTTAATCTATACATTTTTGCCGCCCCCCTAAAAAGTAATAAAAAGTGCCGCCCGGTGCGGACCGCACCCCCCCCCTAGGTACGCCACTGACCAAAACGCTTCTATTGCAAGGCCTCCTTAGGCCCAGGGCCTGAGGCGAGTGACCTAGCAGCCACCCTTCAGCCCAGAGCCCGTTTCGGCTCCACACAGTGTCCATCAATAATGTTGATAAGATCTGGGAGTCAGGTCTCAAGTGTCCAGCTTTAAGTGACGGACAACACAATGGATGGACACCCCGCCGTGGATAAGACATCCACAAATATAGGGCTGCGGCCACTGGACGGACACCTTCCTCGTTATCAAACAACGACACTTCCAAACACACACGCACACACACATACATACACAATATCCCTGGGGTGGGGCGGAATGGAGGATTGGAGGTGTGGCAGGAGGGGCTGAGATGAAAGGATGGCATCTTCTCGACCAACTAACAAACATCAAACATAATCTTGTGTCCAGCCCAGGACACGGGTCACTGGAAGGTCTCACTGGAACAAAATCATAACCAGGGGCGTGGCCACACGATTAAAGACAATGGGTACTAGTGGTTGACCCCCCCGGGGGGGGGGAGGGGGTGTGTATTCATTTCGTCTCTCACATTTCGCAGTTGACCTTCTCGCCGCGTCGTACGTAGGTCTTGTGGGGCGTAGACTCCCTCCCCCCATCCCCCACCACACACCACTCACCCCCCCCCCCACACAAACATTGTCGCGTGTTAGGGTGGAATTATTTGCATCCTCAAAATATGTACATACACACTGCAGTTGTTTCTTTCATTATCCACCATGTCCGTCCCCCACCCCTCCAAACACACACACCCAACCCCCCCCCCCATCCTTTGTCCCTTCAACCAGTGCCCTCAGAATATTTTATTGCGATGGCATTGTTTCAACTGAGTCTTACCGTGGAGCCTGATTCTGGACATGTGCTGGGGGGGCACTGACTGGTCAGTCTGCTTGACCATTCTTCTGTCAGTAAAATGTTCGCAAAAAAAAAAGCAAACTCTGGTGCAGAAATAATTAAATCTAAAACAAAACATTCAATGGACACTGGTTGAAATAGAGACCGATGGAGGTGTGTGTGTGTGTGTGTGTGTGTGGTGGAGGAGAGGAGGCGAGGGGAAGAGTAGCGCTGCCCCTCTTTAAAAAAAGTATAATAGTTAATAGTAATGTAAATAAAGGGCGTCGTTAAACATGTGTGCGGGGGGTGGGGGGTTGGGTGGGGGGAGGTGGGATATACTTTTTATCAGTCATAGATTATCAATGACTGTCTTGCCAGATAAAGTCTGGTCCTTGACGTTATCTGCCAACTAGGACATCCCGTATCACACACAGCCCACTTATTAATACAGATGACTGTACCCGAAGACGACATTAAGGGCCTTTTTTTTAGAACCTGCCCCCCCCCCCCCGCAATTCGAAAACCATATAATATTACATGTAAAATATTCCATTTGGCGCCCCTTTGTGAGTAGCGCCCGGGGCATGAACCCCCCCCCTTGCCCCCCTCGCTACACCTTTGGGCCCCCTGACATGTATTAGGGGTGCAAGATTCTCTCTCTGTGTGAAGCCTGCATGACTAAACTTAGTTAAACAAGTGATCCTCTTAGTAGACTTTCCCCTCCACACAACTAGATGAATTCATTTTCAATCGATATCTTCATTTTGTAAAGTGTCTGGCGAGAAATCTTTTATTAAATCGCATATTTTGTTGCTAGCGAGGGGCCAATGCGAACGGACCTGTCACTTTTTACATGTGACCAGTACAGAATGTAATGTCTTTACCTGAATAACCGAGTCGTATTCTGAAGTGTTGACAATTTAATCATGTCCGTTATGAGCATCACCCGCGATAGCTCAGTTGGTAGAGCGGAGGACTGTAGAGTATTGAAGCTATCCTTAGGTCACTGGTTCGAATCCGGTTCGCGGGAATCTTTTTTTTTTGTTTCTAAACATTTTATTTTTATTATTGGTTTGTTATATTATAATTATGTAAAAGCTTGCTTATGTCTATATCTTTGTACGATTTGTATTTTATCACTAGCACAGGTTTGTAGATCAATACACAGTACATATATATCTGGAACTGCAAAAAACTTCACAACAGTCCATTGAACAGGATTTAGATGGGGAAAAAAGTAATTAAAAAAGAGTGAAATATCGGAAACCGATGGACTATATCAACAAATGTTGATATACCTAATCTTCTGACTGGAGTGTTTAGTAATCATCGCATAATATATATTATGTGGTGGTAAGTGGGTCTTGAATTCGTGGCCAGCGAGATGCCGGTGTAACAAACAACATATAACTGCCAGCTATACACCTGTGAAACAATCAACATATAACTGGCAGCTATATACCGGTGCAACAAACAACATAAAACTGCCAGCTATAAGTGTAAAGATCACGAACATAAAAAAAAAATATTTGAAAAAAATAAAACGATTCAGATAGAAATCACTGGAGCTAGTCAAATAATGACCAGGTCTTTATGACCAGAGGTCAAACAGGTAAGTATCGCCACCTGCTGAATCTTGGTAGCACGTGCTGGTCACTTTACATTTCCTGTCTCTCTCTCCCCCTTCCCCCTCCGTCTCCAACCATCCAGCCGCCCACACTTCCACTAGTCTACATCTTTTCTTCTGGAGTTCTCGTTTTACTTGTGACACTTAATTTACTGCACGACGCCACCCCCCGTCACCCTCACCCCCACCCCACCCCCTCCATCTACCCCTGGTGCTCTATACCGCAGCTCCCCTGCTGATCATGCACACCTCCTATCAGGTTCAACTCTTCCTTTGTCTTTTGTCTACTAGACCATGTCCGAATGTACCGGACATTGTTTACCCACCTGCCTCCTACACCCCTCCCCCACACCCTTCCTCAAATCTCTGCATTCGCACTCCTCTGTCCACCCCCCCCCCCCCAACCTTACACACTCGGCTATATCCGCATCCACAGCCAGAGTTCAAAAGTCAAACCGGCCAGTAAAACTATTCATGTATTAAAAAAAAAAAGATATCATACTCCTCCTCTCTCCCCATCCCACTTTTTAATATATATTTATCAAGCATCGACCTATTCACACTGCTGTATAATTAACCATCTATTTGAACACGGAATGTTCCACGCGATCGGAGAGCAAGCGCCACTCCTACCTCCCTTCCCCACCCCTCCTCTTCATCAAATCAGTCATGCAGTTTTTAATTTCATGCTTCATTTGTTTAGTCCCTCCTCCTATAGCTGTACCTCACCTACTATTAGAACCTGTCAAAAACTTTTAGTGCTCGATTTTTTTTTACAGGAGGAAGTTAAGAAAGTCTGTGTATGAGTGTGTGCGCGTGTGGGTTTTTTTTTCGGGGGGGGGGATGGGTGTTGGAAGGGAGAATAGAGTAGGTGTGGGTTTGTTTAATTACAGGAATATAACAAAACGTAGAGAAAAGAAAATACTGGGAATAGAGGGAGGTGATGGTAATGGGTTTATCGGTCAATTTCTTCTGGTCTACTTTATGGGGGGGGGGGGGGTGCTTAAAAAGTTTATGCGAACGACGATACTGACCATTGTCCAAAAAAAAGTTTAATTAAAACCCGGGTCGTTGAAGATGTGGGTGTACTCTTGGTATTGGTCACGTGTCTATGGTTGTTAATACAAATACAGTAAACCTTCGACTAGTTGACTCACAGCTATGCGGACACCGGATCTTTTATAAATAAATAAATTTGTTTTTAATGAAGCTGAATATTAAAGTGCCCCGTCCTATCCGGATTTCTTGTTATCCGTTTTTATTAGCTCGGATTAACGAAAAATTAACAACACATTTTTTTTTATTTAACTTTTCAATTCCATCAAATAGTTGGTTATGGAGGTTTGGGGTCTCGCATTCGGTAGTGCGTTTAGGTCAGTAAAAGTTCATAAGATATGTTTGTTGTCTGTTTGACCACTAATGGTTGAGTTGACTGTCCATCACGATTCTTATCTTACACACGTTGGCTGGTCAAAATATAAATATAAAATACATCAGGTGTGTGTGTGTGTGGGTGTTTCCTTAATGAATGAAAGAATTTCATATTCGAGGCTTAGAAACTGCGAAGTGACAATAAAGAGAGATAGAACGAGTGTGTGTGTGTGTGTGTGTGAGAGAGAGAGAGAGAGAGAGAAGGAGAAAGAGATCGGATGATAACGCCTTGGCCTGGGCAGCGGACATTTTTGTCCGGGTATACGTTAAACCAATGCCCATTACCCTTGACCGGCTGCAGACAATTGGGTCGAAAATCGTTCATCATGCTGCTGCCCGAAAAAAAAAAATAAAGAGATGAAATGCGGTGCGTATATACGACTGGGAGAGGGGAGGTGGTGGGGTGGGTGCAGATGGGGACGAAAGAGTGTGGAGGGAGGGGAGGCATGGGGGGGAGGGAGGGAGGGAAGGCGTGCTTATCAACGTACAACCCGATCTAGTTAAAATTCCCGGCAGTAAATAAAATCGTCCGTTAAGGGGCGCCACCACCCTCTGTCAATTTTACCCGCACATTGTTTTTTTATTTTTTTTATTTTGGGGTGGAGGGTGCCGTCGCGCCACGCGTGGGGAGTATGTCTTGAATGTCCACCCATTGTCTCAAGTGTCTTTCATAGAATGTAAAAAACGGCCATTAGGTATATCCTGGACAGACACGCAAAACAAAACAAAACAAAAAGAAAAAATGACCCGTCTCCACCGAACACGCGACCCCCCCCCCACTCCCCCACCCCCACACACCCTTCCACCATTATTTATTTATCCAGACAGACAGCTGCTAAGTATCTATGTACATGGTAATGGGCACCTGTCAATAGACAATGTCCCCCCACTACTGGACATCCCGGACGTGTCTTAAAAAAACTGACCCTCTGGACACGAGTGGACTCTTCCGTTTGATGGCTGTTGTTGTTTTATTGTTCTAGCCACGAAGAAGGTTTTTGATTATAGGGATTAAAATTGAATTGGTTTATTAATCTCTCGGTATTTTATATATTTTTCCTTCCCCACAGTATATCCTAAGTGAAATCAGTCATGCGTGAAGCAGAGGGTGGGGGGCCGGGCATCAAAAAGTGTGTGTGTATGGGGGTTGGGGTGGATATGGATATGAAAACAAGGGAATCAAGTATCGTTAAAATTAAAACATGGATCTATTCTACGATGGTCAAAAAAAAAGAAGAGGCCGTGAATCAAGCTGGACACCTCATCATAATTGGTATGATTGATGGTCAACAAAAAGGAATTCATGGTGTCAAAGACTTCTGTCTCTGATGATTTTTTTGGTTTTTTAAAAGAAAGTAAAAAGAAAAAAAAAACAGAAAAAAAAACAAAGGACTTGGATTCTCATATGACATGTCGTGTCGTGAGGCTAATGGTCATTTTGGTCAGCGGTCAGCTGTCGCGTGTGATTGGGGGGGGTAGAGGCTTTAAATGTGGAGCGGACATTGACGGATAGAGCTCAATACATATGATGGTCAGTGAGGGGGTAATTTTTTGTAACTGGGTCAAAGTATAAATGGGTGAAATCTAATAAAGAGTCAGAAATGCTTTATCGTTTTACATGAACTTTTGGACTAAACCAATCGGTTTGATTGTTACACCATCATGAAGAGTTTCTTCAAAATAGGTTCAAGATATGCGAAGAAAAAAACAAGCGGTTTATAGACAGACATTTTCAATTAAAAGTATTTCTTATAAGCAGGATATCCCATAATATTATTATTAGACCGATTGTTCCAGGCCCCCCACGCCTGACAGGGGCCCCGCAATGTACATTTAGCATATCTCTATCAGTCATGGCTCCTGTCACAGGCTGGAGGAGGAGGGGGGCCTCGCAAGCATCCGTTAAATTGGGTCACGCGATTCGTAAGGCCAGTCCTGGATGCAGGGTATTATGGGGGGGAGGGGGTAACTTCGGGAATCCGTGACTAAAACTGAACCTCTGAACAAATCAAAAACTCTAACCGGCTAAGAAAGTTTAAATACTCTGATACATTATGTCTATTGTCATGGTTATTTGTAAGTAGCCGATACGAAACAATTCATTTGTTTTCAGTCAAAAAATGTGGAGTACCAGAAGCGTGAGCCGGCAACTTTTTTCTACTTGATCAGCTCGTGAGAACTGCGGCACGAGCAAAGCACGCGCCTTTTAATTCAATGACCAAGCGCGTGCAGACCAGCGCCAGATGGAGGCTGTGGTAAAATATATATATAAAAAAAAAGGAGAGCGGATGTTGTACGGATTAAATTTTTAACAAAAATGACCTACTTTTCCTAAAAATGATTTCATGAATGGTTCTGTTTATTAGATTGAAAGCAAATTAGTATATTCCCGATGAATATTATTTAAAAGACTTAAATTTAATGAAATCTAAATAAAAATGTCCTGTTGAAAAAAGAACAAAAGTTTTCAATGTTTTGTCAGTAATGACCGAAATAGATGGAGGGATTTCCCAACTTCTGTACAGGATGTTCTATGTTACATAGGTAACGTTACGTCTTGTGCATATACAACGATAGACATTATGTAAACACATCATGTGTTGTAAAATATTCTTTACAAAAATCTACAGGGTACCATACAATACATAGCCAGTCTTATATTAAACGGATGATAAGAATGTATCTAAATATCAGTATAGTATAGTGTTACGATAGTACAGTACAGTGTATTAGTTGTCAAACTGTGCATTGCGGACGAATTTAGGGTGGGTCACGAAAACAAGACAGTTCTATAGTGGTTTGGGAACCACTGGTAGAGTACACCAATAGTATATATCAGTATATCGGTATTATAGTATACAATCTAATATATGTTTTAGTAAATCTTTATTATACCAGTAGTAGGCTAAAGAACATAATAGTATAACTGTATTATAGTACAATATCTAATATATATATATAGTTACAGTAAATGTTTAGTATACCGGAAGTATGGTATAGTATTCCTGTAGTATGATATAGTATACTGGTAGGAGGGTGTAGTATACTAGTAGTATTTTAAACTTAAGTGCAGTATAGTGTAAAGAAACACACTTAAATACTGTACAGCAAACACAACATGGTACAGTACGGTAAAAAAAAAATATTCAAAACGCTACGAATCGGTACGATGTAATTCCGGTAAGGAAAATATTATGGCATGGTAAGTTAATGGTAAGTATGGTAGAATATAAACTAACGTCCTGTGTTTCATCTGCTGTCTAAAACAAACAAGCAACAAAATTATCCTCACGCAAATAAATCGAAATGAGTTTTTTTTTTTTGTTTTGTTTCATATTTTCTTCATCACTGTACTGAAATGATTTTTGTTTTAAATTTCTATTAAACTTGCTCTTAAACTTTTGTTTTTCATACGATTAGCTACAGACAATTTAATTAACTCGGTAAAAAGTTACTAAAGTTTGTATTATAATAATAAAAAAAAAAATAAAGGAAAGGACGAAACAGCTCAGATTGAGGTGAACACAATGAGTGGAGGTGGGGAGGTGGGTGAGTGGGCGGGTGCTGTTTGAATACTTCACATTCATTGAACATTGCGGATGTTCTCGGAAATTTGTATTGAATGAAGTTGTTGGAATTTCCGCTGAGAGATCTTGTTTCCTCCCCTCTCTACTGTTTCTGTTGGTTATCTGTCTGGTTCGGCCATCAGGTGTCAGTTGAAGAGAGCCAACACACCCTCCGAAACTTCAATTCAACTTCCTTTTGATATCACGTGCTAGGGAGGAGGGTAGTCGGGCACGCGCGGCATAAGCCATTTCCTCCCCCCCTCACCACCCCATCCTTTCATGTTTACCCACTTCCTCCCACCCCAACAATTTATAAATACAAATATGGAATGAGCTGATTAGTAAGTCACGTGTGGGGGGGGGGTAGGGGGTGTGTGGTTGTGGATGAGACCAGTTTGTAACGACCAAATGTTTGTAGGAACAAGGGAAACAATAGTGGAAAAAAAAAGAAAATTGGACAATAAATGTCTGAAATTGTAGGCGAGGAGGTCAATTGGTCTTTTAGTCTTCATCCCATAATCCTTAATCCCATAATCCTTCATCCCATATCCCTTCATCCCACATCCCTTCATGCCACATCCCTTCATCCCACATCCCTTCATGCCATATCCCTTCACCCCACATCCCTTCATCCCACATCCCTTCATCCCACATCCCTTCATCCCACATCCCTTCATCCCACATCCCTTCATCCCACATCCTTCATCCCACATCCCTTCATCCCACATCCCTTCATCCCATATCCCTTAATCCCATATCCCTTCATCCCGCATAAGTTTAAAAAAAGTTTTTGAAACTGAAATTTTAATGTTTAGGTTAAAAGTGTTGACCCCCCCCCCCCCAATCCTACATCGGTTGAGTGTAACAAACAGACGACACTTTAACTTGTCAGCCAATAGGCAAGCTTGTCTCTTTTTATTATTACATAAATATTTTAAAGCTGTGTGGATTTCCCCACAGGACAAACGATCACTAGCCATGATGTCATTTATCTATTTTAGGATCATCCAATCAAAACATAAATCTCATCAAGATGACAATATGAAAAAGTAAAGCACACAATTTTCTATGACGTAATAGATGCCGAAAGTGGAAGATGAACTTTAAAAAAAATGTATATAAAAAAATAAGATGTTTATAAAAATATAAAAATGCACAGGAAAGTAAAAAAGTAATTCACTATATCATTAAATATGTTTATAAAATATCACTGCTAAAACTATAAGCGTGGGCGCCCATGTAGGGAAATAAATTAGTGATACCAATCAAGTAATATAATTAGCTAACTATACTTTAAGTCGCCGGGCTTTAAGTTTTAGTAATAATAATTTATAAAAAAATATTTGTATAATAAAATAATTTTAGTTTTATAAAACCTATGTTTTTTTTTTTTTTTTAAAAAAAATATTTTTGTTTTTTTTCAATTTTAAAAAATATTTTCGTCTTGTTAAAATAACACACTGATGGTTTTGGTTGTTCATGGTAATCTCGAGACGAAATTTTCGTCAATTCGTAGTTATATAAAATGTTAATTCATAGACTCGAAATGATTAAAACCGGAACACTTGTGCATACCTCGAGTCATCTCATTATATTGGAACAGGTTAAAAAAGTGAGTTACACGTTTTAAGTACAAACCCAAGGAAAGTGAAACCAATTAAAAACATATACCTGTATATACAAAATAACGAAAAAAATCAACATGAAAACTGCCGTGGGTGATTTTTTGGGGGTTTAGGAAAGGGAAAACCCGGTCATAGTTGTCAGATATTGTATATCATGTATGCTTAAACTCAACAGAGAAGGTCAAGGTGACCGAAACTATTATCTTTCATACAAGTGAGCTAATCTTAATGTCAGGCGACCAGGGGGGGGGAGGCCGTCATTGGTCAAGGCATCCTAAAGACGAGTTTAATCGTTTGTTATTTTAAATTACACTTTCTCTGAAACCAGATTGTAACTTCAGAGATGTGTGTACACGGGTTGTTACAGATGTGTACACGGCTTGTTACAGATGTGTACACATGTTGTTACAGATGTGTACACGACTTGTTACAGATGTGTACACTGGTTGTTACAGATGTGTACACGACTTGTTACAGATGTGTACACATGTTGTTACAGATGTGTACACGACTTGTTACAGATCTGTACACTGGTTGTTACAGATGTGTACACGACTTGTTACAGATGTGTACACATGTTGTTACAGATGTGTGTGTACACGTGTTGTTACAGATGTGTACACGTGTTGTTACAGATGTGTGTGTACACGTGTTATTACAGATGTGTACACTGGTTGTTACAGATGTGTACACTGGTTGTTACAGATGTGTACACTGGTTGTTACAGATGTGTACACTGTTTGTTAAAGATGTGCACGTGTTGTTACAAATGTGTACACGAGTTGTTACAGATGTGTACACGAGTTGTTGTTACAGATGTGTACACGTGTTATTACAGATGTGTACACGTTTTGTTGTTACAGATGTGTACACGTGTTGTTACAGATGTGTACACGTGTTGTTACAGATGTGTACACGTGTTGTTACAGATGTGTACACGAGTTGTTGTTACAGATGTGTACACGTGTTATTACAGATGTGTACACGCTTTATTGTTACAGATGTGTACACGTGTTGTTATTACAGGTGTGTACACGTGTTGTTACAGATGTGTACACTGGTTGTTACAGATGTGTACACGTGTTGTTACAGATGTGTTATAAAGACCTGTTTTTTTTTAAATTCGTGTGCTGTCACTGTTGTAACAAACGATCCACTGTGAAAGTGACATATGTCACGTCGTTTACAGTATGCGACCCTCAAATAAACCCACCCACATCAACACAGATTATGACAAGATGAACGAGAGATAATCCTTAATCAATAGAAATTAAATAACCTGTATATGGAAAGGGGGGAGGGGTGGAAAAGGGGGAGGGGGGGGCGATATTAGTGATACAGTGTTTCTATTGCCAGCATATCTTGTCCACTTAGCTAGTTATGGTCAATTTGTAGCCGATATCACATACTGAATATAATAAAACGCATATGAATCTTTCCACTACAATTATATGGGCCACGGATGGTCGTGCGGCAACGCGCTTGAAACTTTCAGATCTTGGCTCGTTCCCTTCATGTCTCCCGTGGTGCCTCCATGGCCATTGCACTATCGGCACCATAAAAAATGTCCCATTAGGAGTTTATAGGATCTAAGAGATTTCATCTCATCCTTACAGGGACTTCACACACTACAATTATATCAAGGGCAGTCATAAGTAAATGTTTTTTATAGATCTTTTTTTGTGTAACTTGTGTTATCTTTTCTCTCCTTCATGTAGGTGATCTCCGCGTACAAGTCATACATATATAATAACTTCCGATGTGTACAGTTTGTGGTTTGGTCTAGTACAGCTGAAGATTAATGTCGATGGTGGTGTCAATGACTTGTTCGAATCTGCTGCAGTCACAGGTGAAATCGGAACATATTCTGTTTCCACTGATTTCCCCCTTACCTTACCTGAACAGTTTTAGTTATTACTGAGTGATGATGGCTCAATTATGAAACACTATTATATCACCCGCGATAGCTCAGTTGGTAGAGCGGAGGACTGTAGTGAGGAATGTAGCTATCCTTAGGTCACTGGTTCGAATCCGGTTCGCGGGAATCTTTTTTTTTTTTTTTGTTTCTTTTTTTCATTGTAAACAAAATTTTACTTTATCCTTTTCTGTGCTTAGCGGTTATTGTTATTGGTGGTTGTTGTTATTGGTGGTTGTTGGTATTGGCGGTTGTTAGTATTGGCGGTTGTTAGTATTGGCGGTTGCTGTTATTGTGGTAGCTGAAATTGGCGTTTGTTGCTATTTCTTTTTATTTATTCGGAATTTATCTCATTAGCAGATATGTGGCTATGATAAATTCGCTTCTCTACGATAACTAATTTCAGGAGTTAACATTATATATGTCAAGCCGTTCCCGGAGTTATAAAAGTAACATCCCATAATTTCTCATCACAGAACAATTATGAAATGGAAGAAAAATACTGCTAGTATCTTAACTATTATACTTTGAATATAAATAGTTATATCTGATACAGTTTCATGGGTGAATAGATAGGGCCAAGTGTAAAAAAAAAAGAAAATGCTTAACTGAAATATACCTTCGATAGATAGCATTTGAAGACAGATAGTGGCCAGTTAGATATCTACATTGATAGATCAATGAATGGATAGGCTGTTGGTTGGTTGGCTAGAAGATATATATTGTTTGAGTAATTGATTTTTTTTTGATGTTGTTCAGATTGACAACTAAAAGATAAAATGAACTAATTATCAACTTAAAAGGTGTGTAAACAAACAAAAAAAAAAAAACAACGAGACAAGCAAACACCTCCCCCTTCCCTCTGTTACTATCTAGCTAAATGACTAAAGGTCAGTGGAGTGGGGTGGGGGAAGGGGGGGGGAGAGGGGGGTCGGTCTCATCTCTGTCCGTAAGATTGGGTCTTAATGAGGTCAAATAGTGGACGTTCAAATACATGCCTGGTGTGAAATACGAGTTAAATATCTCATAAGGACAAAAAAACAAAACCTGCGAGAGAAGTAATAAAACTAAACAAAAAAAAACTTTTGTAGTGTTACCCCCCCTCCACCTTCCCCCATCATTTCCCCCTCTCAAATGTCAAATTTTATGTAAAATCTCTACTCGTGCCTCTCCCCCCATCACACCCCCCCCCCACTACTCCACAACTTCCCTCAACTCTCAACATTGTTAGTCTTCCAGCAAAAAGTATGGACTCGTGTCTAGCCTTCGGCAAGATATTTTGCGTATGAAATTCCAATTTTTTTTTTTCATATAGAATATTAAAACAAGGAATTTTTTTTTCACATTTTAATAAAGAAGGAATGAGGTCCCGAGTGATGGTAGAATGAGTACTGGCCTTTTGTTCGTGAGTAATTACTGACCGAGGCAGATGGCTGTCCGGAGCTAATCTGGCCATATCCAGGAAGATTTTTTTCAGCCCTCCCGCTCGCACCCCACCCCCCCCATCCTATTTCCTCCCCCCCCCCCCCACACACATACGAACACAGACGCTCACAGACATGCACCAGGTCAGACACAAAGACAATAGCCGCTAGCAAGAAGATAGTTCAAGGAAGTCCTTTTATATTTCAGACCAACAGAAAAGATTGGCGAGGTGGGGGAGGGGGGAGGAGGGATATGAAATTGGAGGGTTGGGTACGGTTAGAGGAGTACAGCCCTTGAGGAAAAGTGGCCGGGGGGTCCTAGTTAACCCCATGCCAGTGTGACGTATGTCCACGTGACCAACCGATCAGAGCGTTCGATAAAATGTCCGCACAGAATCTGAGTTCAAATTAATCAGGTGTGAAATTGTTGGGATTAGGTCAGCCTGACATGTGCCCGATACAAGGGCAGCGAAAGGCACAAAGCGTTAACGCAATCTACACGTTATTCCCTGTGACAGGTTGTTTGTTTGTTTGTTTGTTATGTTTTTATGATTGTTCAGCAGCTACGGAAACGTGAATGACTGGTCATTTTTTTTTTAATTTATTATTTTTTGCATATTTATTTTTAAACCCAAGAAAGCAATTTATTTATGGCATGCTTCATAAAGTCGAAGAACAATATTGGGCCCATAAAAAAATTTGGTCATCCAAAAGGGTTGGCCTATAATTCCATACACAATTTGTCTCTCTGCGGCACCGCAAAAGTCGGAGCCTTTAGCGCTCGCCTGTTTTGCACACCTCTAAAACCTGGTCTTTATACGTTGTTGTTTTTTCAAAACTTAAAGACTTAGCAAACATGGAGTCCTTGATACTCCAGACCGGTCATCAAACTATTAATCATTATTTGAAATATTTTTTTAAAGTTTCAGTCAAATATACTACTGAATTATTCCAATTCCGAGTTACAATATATAAAAAGGCATGTTAGTAATGCTTGAAAATACTAGGAGAAAAACTAGATTAGTAGAAGTCATGGGGACTGATGTTTATTCATGTGACCCGTTGGTTGTGAGTTTGTGAGACTGATAGGCGCGGTGCTGGGTAAAGGTTCGGTTCCAAGTGATGCTAGCTATCTATGTCCCCAGGGACACCTCCATTGATATCGGGTTTGATGGTTCAATATGGAAAGAGATTCACGCTGTCTCGTTAGTGTCAGTTAATGATTCAATGTGGGATCTGGAGAAGTGGAGATGTTGAGATGTGGAGATGTTGAGATGTGGAGATGTTGAGATGTGGGATGTGGGATCTGGAGATGTTGGATCTGGAGATATGCAGATGTTGAATTTGGAGATGTTGAGATGTGGGATGTGGGATGTGGGATCTGGAGATGTGGGATCTGCAGATGTGGAGATTTTGAATGTGGAGATGTTGAAATGTGGGATCTGGAGATGTTGGATCATTCAACATTAATTTTTTTTTATTTTTAGAATTTTTTTTTTATAATATCAGACACACCCCTCACATTTCCTCCATTCTGCCATTGTTCATGGCGGCAGAGTACTCGGAGGTAGCATGGCGCCCCCAAACGGGGCATATAATAGACAAATAAAAAATCCCCTAGATCGCCTTGCATGTCCGTTTGATGCTAGATTCAAACTTCAAAAGACTAAATGATCAAGGTTAAATTTATTCTCAAATCATTACAGTCATTACATTGCATAAATTCCTCCCACTTAAGCGAAATACTTTATTCAACGAAGTCACCCTCTACACAATGAGTCCTGGTCATATTTATTTTAAAAACATCCGTTTACCTTTGAATGACCCACGTGATATTTTGTTTGTATTTATTTCACTAACTTCCGCAATTATCTATTAATAGCAATCTTTATTTTTAAATAACTTTAATCTCAGCTTGTCATCTGATGCCAAGGCTCTCAACCGGTGGTACGGGTACCCCCAAGGGTTTACGGGAAAATGTTATTCAGGGGGTACGCAGCGACTGCCAGCGACATGTAATTTTCGTTTAAAACAGTAACAGCAGCGCCGAGAACGCGAGACGACGAATGTGGTCAAACCGTAAGCTGTAACGATGACTCACGCAAGGCAAAAGGCTGGGCTTTCTCTACCATGCAGCATGACATCTCAAAGTGTGCTATCGTGCGGCATGACCTCTCAAAGTGTGCTACCATGCAGCATGACATCTCAAAGTGTGCTACCATGCAGCATGACATCTCTAAATATGCTACCATGCAGCATTTTTAATTGATTTGTTGGTTGCGTTTTAAAGGAGGGGGGGGGACGACGTTAAGATATAGGTAATAAAAACGGTTTTATCTATTATACAAATAGTTACATCCACTTTGGACATTTTTCAAAGTTGATGTATACAGCAAGAGACAATCTTTTTCAATCTTTTCTGATCCATATATGATGTTTTACTGAAAAGTTTATTTAGTAAATCTATAATACTTTCTGTAATTTGTAAAAAAAAAAATGTTTTATAATGAGATAGGAGTCTCTTAGGCTCTGAAAACCAGTTAATTGCTAAGGACGAAAAATTAAACACCATCTAAAATAGCCTATCTATAAATTAAACATCATCTAAAACAGCCTATCTATAAATTAAACAACATCTAAAACAGCCTATCTATAAATTAAACAACATCTAAAACAGCCTATCTATGAATTAAACACCATCTAAAACAGCCTATCTATAAATTAAACACCATCTAAAACAGCCTATCTATAAATTAAACAACATCTAAAACAGCCTATCTATAAATTAAACACCATCTAAAACAGCCTATCTATAAATTAAACACCATCTAAAACAGCCTATCTATAAATTAAACAACATCTAAAACAGCCTATCTATAAAATAAACAACATCTAAAACAGCCTATCTATACATTAAATAACGAATGTGTGAATGTGATCAATTCAAGTAGAACCACTAACTATACGAGGATGTGATCACACATCCCCTCCCCGTTCTAAACTGGTTCACATCTGTAAATTCCCCTTTGAAAATTTTCCCAAATAATCTTCCGTAAGTCCCCTCCACCCCCTACCACCAATCTTTCGTGTAATAACTCTATGCCAACCCTGGTTTACGTCATCCGACATTTGGAATTTTCCCCCACATTCAAATCCGGCTTTAAACTATGACTTTTTAAATCAACAAAACACTCCCTACTATACGTGTAGGAGCATTTAAAAAGTATTATATAGCAAATTATAAAATACTTCAAAGAACCTGATAGGTTTGTGTAACCCACCTGTAAAGGAAGGTTTGTGTTTCCGTCTGCGACATTGTAAGTATTCCGTTAGATCACACTTGCAATAGTTACACCTTGACCATAACATTTTTCTTAATCCCCATATCGTCACAACGTCGTTTGACTTTCTCAAATATTCATGTTGGAGACCATCACAAGCGTTTAAGGTTGACAAGACTTTCTCTTAACGTCTCGACCAGCGCCGCCATTAACGATTGATTAAATCACTCCAAAGTAGGTCACGCATAAAAATTGTTATATTGTTTGTCGTAGGAAGTATTCGGTACAACATACCCAGTACATATAGGTCACCTGACAGGGACGAGGCGTGAGTGTTGCCGGTCATAACTCGTACAGAAAAATGTATTAATGTTTTCTATGATATATATACATAGGAACAATGCCGAACCTAGTGATTAGGAGGCCCGGGAGAGGGGTGTGGGGGGCTTGGCCTCTTTGGGGACCTGCATTTTGACATTCGACACCCATATTAAATGAAAAAAAATGTTTTTGGTGCCCCCTCAAGCTGGGGCCCGGGGGACGTTTGAATTAGGACCCCCTCCTCCCCCCCCCCACTCTAGGTACGCATCTGCGCCATGTCCTTGAAAATGGGGGGTTGTCTTATTTTTTTAAACTATTCAACCCCCCCCCCCCCACATCACAACAGTTGGCCCTGATATTTACATTTTAATCTCACATGTTCGTTTATTTAATTTTACTTCTTAATGCCATACTCTAAATTCATTGCTATTTTTTTTTTACCTGTTTATACAGAAATAGAAACATATTGTTTTACTTTTTTAAAATTTTATTAAGTAATGGTGGTTACTTCATCCGCAGTTTTACAACACGAGATACGAAGAAGGGAGACTATCGAAGTCGTGCGGATTGTTTGAAATGGAATCTATAGTTGTTTATCCTGGTTTCATAATGCTCCTCGCTGGATTGCGCACGTACAAACACGTGTGCAATAAACACATTAATAATCTTGACACCATGTAAACAAGGTATATTTAGTAACTGTCGTGCCTTAAGTCACCCTATCCCGCCCCCCCCCCTCCGCCCATAATTAACCACCCCAGGCGTTCATAATTCACTAAGTGTTATTAAATCATTGAAAACAATGGCGGTGTTTGTATTGGATCGTGGCGCATGTCTAGTCAAGCTGTCGTCGTCAGACTGAAGTCATGTGATTGTGAAGTAAGTATGTCACATTACGTATGTCACATGTCTAAAACTGTGAGTGTGGGAGGGGGAGGGGTGGGGATAATCTCTCATTACAGAATGTAATTAAACTACACTGTCTGGTAATTGACTAACAGGCGAGGACAGTTCTCATTAGCTGCCGAGGAAAGACAAACAGAAAATGTGACTGACAGCAAAGGCGACCTTGGGTGAGTATCAGACGTGAGGCCTTAGGTGTGTATCAAATGTAGGGCCGTATGTGTGTATCAGATACGAGGCCCTAGGTGCGTATCTAGACTAGGCCCTAGGTGTGTACCAAATGTATGGCCGTGGGTGTGTATCAGACGTGAGGCCCTAGGTGTGTAGCTGCAGGCTTTACACCGAACCACAACTCTCCAGCCAAGGCGGGCTCCCGTCAATAAATCTCAATTTCCCAATGTTCCTTACTACAGACAGATTGTTAAATACAAGAATGGGTCGCATGTCGTACATTTATTCGCGTACTTACGCGTGGTGTGTACCAGCGCGGAAATACTTTCACATCCTTTGGGATACAGTCGCGAAAAAGATTATGAACAGCTGATATAGGCCATAGTTGTAAACGATTTTTTTTGGGAGGGTGGGGGCGAGGGGGGAAGGGGGTGATGTTGGGTGTCATACAGAAAAGTATCTGATGGGTCCCCCCCCCCCCACCAATAGCATCAGATTTAATTGGACTGTTTTCCCTAGTAAATAACCCGGCAGCGATCTACATCCCATGTATCTCGTGACGTCTTTCAACCAATCAGTGTCTATAGACATACGCTATAGTTTATATCAGTGTCTATAGACATACGCTATAGTTTATATCAGTGTCTATAGACATACGCTATAGTTAATATCAGTGTCTATAGACATACGCTATAGTTTATATCAGTGTCTATAGACATACGCTATAGTTTATATCAGTGTCTATAGGTATACGCTATAGTTTATATCAGTGTCCATAGGTATACGCCATAGTTTATGTGGTCAATTAATATTCAGATGTACGCCCCGTGTTTACCCGACAAAGTCGACCGTTCAATAATGGCCCCACCCCACCCCTACAAACACGTGGTTTGTGTGTGTGTGTGTGTGCGTGTGTGTTGGTGTGTGGTGGAGAGTCCGATGGTTCGTGTGCTACACTCTACGTTTGTCATGTACACACAACAATACATTCTAACCCGGGTCACAACTTAACTAAGTGTTTCGAACCGGGCCTTGCACTTCCAAAAGCAGGCCTTGTTTAGCAGTAGTACATGCAGTATGGCTTATTTTAAGTTTTCTCGGAATATCCGTCACGACCCTGAGAAGTGTGCGAGGGCCGAGGGGAGAATAGTTTGGGGCTGAGTGGTAGAATCCAATACAATGAGAGATATAGAGTGTAACAATGTCTACATGTTCATTTGTGAGTTACGGGTTTTCCCTGACGTAACTTCCATAAAAAAAAATACGTTTTTTACCCACTGCGGGCAAACTCAAAACCTGGTGACTCAACAATGAATCATTTCTTGCTGTCCCGTTAAATTTTCTTTAACACAGTAAAAAATGCTACAAATAATTATTTTTACGTAAGAGTTACACAAATACCTTGAACAAGAAGGTGCGCATTCTTCCACTAGCAATATAGGCCTACTTCAAGAGATGTAGTATTGTATGTCTTTAGTGGTTGAATGCAAATAACTTTTGATTCGTATCAAATACTGAAATCACCAATTGACATATTCGTTTGACCATATTATTTATATTTTCTGATTTCAACATGTTGTTTCATTATATTATTATTTGAGTGTATGTTTTGCAAACACTGCTTAGCCGACTAATAGGAAAACTGACAAAAAGTATATTTTTTTTTTGTTTATATAAAGTTCGAGGAAGGGCTAAATATATTTTGGCCATGATGAATGGACACTGATAAAGTGGACATGGCAAATTAAGCGATTCTATTGTGGTTTCAAGACTGAACATGAAAGTTACTCTCTCTGCACATAAAGATACTCTTAATGCACACACACACACATGTACACACACACACACTCATGTGCACCTGTACAGATCTCTCTGTCCTGTGTTGACAACAAACCGCCATTTACTTCTTTATATTTTATTTTATTTTATTCCTCCTTCCCATTGTCTTTTGAGGTTTATGTTCAGCGACTAAGAAATGGAGGATCAGAAACCGTCGAGTTCCCACAACCCCTTGACCACACCCTGGCTGACCCCAGTCCACCCCACTAGCTTGACCTCATCATCTCCTTTCTTTCATCGTCTACAGCTTCACCCCTCCCCCCCCCACCACCCCTCGCTCTCCTTAAAGGGTAACAGGATT
This sequence comes from Bulinus truncatus, assembly GCA_021962125.1. Lineage (NCBI taxonomy): Eukaryota > Metazoa > Mollusca > Gastropoda > Planorbidae > Bulinus > Bulinus truncatus. The sequence goes on along the minus strand of JAGDYQ010000085.1, from coordinate 3,961,092 downwards.
AGTGCAGAGAGAGAGAGAGAGAGAGAGAGAGAGAGAGAGAGAGAGAGAAGAGTAGGGGTCAGCCTGCATTGTTTTTTATTTTTTGGCCGCTGGTCTATGTTGACCTTAGGTCATCATAGCTAAAGACAAATAAAGAAAAAAAGATAGAGAGAGGGGGGTCGTTCTATATAAAAGAAGAGATGAAAGAAGTTTAACTGGCTGTGTTCACACCTTTTAGAAGATTAAAAAAAAAAAACAGGTCTTAGTTATTGGTCGTCGGGGTAAATGGACAATAAGCGTTAAGCAGGACATACAGGGACGGGTCAAGAAGAAACTGGACACTTGAATAGACACATGTAGGCCATTCATTCATTCTTTTTTAAATCATTTTCTTCCTCCTCCTTCTAACCCAACCTCCCCATCCACACACACACACACACACACACACACACACACACACGTGTCTTCAAGTTGGCTCAAAGAATGGTTTCGAGATGTCCATTACTTAGATGATGACCACACGGGTGACCTCACCATGAACCCGGCGTCAAGTAGATCCGGATGTTATACTGGACCGAGGGTATTAGTGGGGTGGGGTTGGAGATTGGGGGGGGGGGGTTGGGAAGGTAGAAAGAGATGTTTGTTTGTGCGGAGGAAAAAAAAAACGGGGGTGGGGGGGTGTGGAATTTTTTTTTTGGGGGGGGGGGGTAGGAAGATAGATGAAATAGGAAAGTTGAAGCTTATGTGTGACAGGGTGTGCTTATGTAGGGGGGGGGGCGGTAGAATAATTGTATGGGTGGGTGCATGCTGGTCGGGGAGGGGAGTGGTGGATAGTTATTTATAATAGTAGGTACGAGGGCAGAACACTTTCAGTTTCAACAACTCCCCCCCCCCCGGGCCAGTTATATGTTTCTTTATTATTTTTTCTAGCGGTTAATCGTTTTGACCTGAAAGTTGGATATATGCAAGTTTTCTTTTCTTTTCTTAGAAAAATGCACCCACCCACTACAATTATAAGAATACTGAAGTTATTAATAAACAATAGGTTGCACTGTTTTAAAAAACTTACACTATTTAGTCAGAAATACATTAAAAAAATATATATAAAGTAATTATGAGAAATGAGATGTGGGTAGGGAGGTTAGACAAATGTTTGTCATGTCACGTGTCCTGTTGTAAAGTTCATGTCAGGGTGAGATGTTTGTCCTTTAAGATACAATCAGCCACTCACGGTATTGTTTTCGTTATGCACTTCTTTAACCCCCCCCTCCCACCCCCACCATGGCCAACAGAGCATCACGAGATACATGTGCAGCTGACTGGACACGGCTGGGGGTTGAATCCCCTTATCCCACATCATACAGATTCGGCTCACTACCAAAGCGCCACCCATCCATCCATCGTCAAATTAGAAGTCAGAGTCCCCCCCCCCCCTCCTCCTTACAAAACTAAAACTTTACCAAACGAAAGTCAGGTATCTATTTGTGTGTGAAGTCCCTGTAAGGATGAGATGAAATCTCTCATATCCTATAAACCACTATTGGGACGGTTTTTATGGTGCCCTTCTTTCATCAACACCATAGCCGATAGTGCAGTGGCCATGGAGGCACCACGGGAGATATATCGTGAACTTGAGCCAAGACCTGAAAAATTTCCTTGGTCCTCACCGGGGATCGAACCAGGTACCTTCAGGTCGACAGTCGAGAGCTATTTGTAACGCTGGTCGGACTTGACGAATGTATCTAGACCTGGTGACAACAACGGGGCTGTTACCGGAGATCTGATCCGGGATTCTCAAGTTGACAACTGAGAGCCCTACACCGCAAGCCCATGATAGCTGCACGTAAATTCAGGTAACCGCATATAAAAATTACTCAACAACATAACACAAACCAACATGTAACCAACAATATACAAACCTTACAAACAACAACATCAACTCAGTCACATAACCAAACATATTTAAAAAGAAACACACAAACCGTAAAATAGCCACACATTTCACCATATAACCACACATAACAACCTAAAACCACACATAACAACCTATAACCACACATAACCTAAAATCACACATAACAACCTTTAATCACACATAACATCCTATAACCACACATGACAACCTAAAACCACACATAACAACCTTTAACCACACAAAACAACCAATAACCCCACATACCAACCAAGATCCACATAAAACCGCTATAAGAAGTTCAAAATGTGTCCATGTGTTTTATAAGAAAAAAAATGCTCTATTGTCCCCGTTTTGTCTGTCTGTCTGTCCGTCCGTCATCACCCTAGATCTCAACAACCATAAGTCCTAGACCCATGATGTATATATCATTTTGTAGGTCTTGGCCTGCCAAGAAATGACTTTTTTCTATTTCGCGATCTGACCTTTCAGGGCCGTAAAAGGGGCCTTAGTACCGTTTTTTACTATATAAGCTATATTAATAAAGGAGTGCTATATCTCAGCAACTATAAGTCCTAGACCCATGATGTATATATCATTTTGTAGGTCTTGGCCTGCCATGTGTACATCAAAAGTTCATTTTGCGATAGGACCTCTGAGGGCCGGGCTTCAGGGCTCCTAAGGGGCTTATATATTATATATACACCTTGTACGTTCAATAACCCGTTCATTTGGTGCGAAATACTGCAGCACGTAGTTTCACCAAGATTTATTAAGAAACTCATCAAATGAAATAGTAAGCTTGTGTTCTGAGTTTGATTGAAAGTACCAGAGCTATGCAACAATTGACGGAGTTTTCGGACGATTAAATGACTATAATTTAGAATGTTTTCAATTATAAGTCCTATTTCAGTAACCACAAACCACTTGTAGTTAGATTTAAGAGACAATAATTTTTTTTCAAATATAAAGAAACGTCTTTATAATTTTTTTTTTACAAATATATGCATTACACAATTGTATTTATAAACATTTCCAAAATTTACAAATATTAACTGAAAGCTAACAAACGTACTGATATATAACACGAAAATGCGCTAACACGTCCTGTGTCCTGAATGAAACAGGCTTAATTGCTTGTTTTTTTTTAACTCTTTGTTTTCTATCAAAGTATTTTTCTTGAATTTCAACCCTTTAGAATGAATCACATCCCCTATAAAGTGTCATAGAGTTACTGCTGTTGTTGTTGTTCGTGTGATTTCTCAGCAAACGGCTCTACATCCGGACGGTTGAAATTCAATGCAAACTGCACTTATAAAAAAAAAATGTTTATATTTTTTTAAATTTTTAAATTGAACCACTAGATCTTGAAAACAGACCAGATCTAAATTATTCGAGGCCCTAGGTAAATTACATTTGGGGGCCCCTAGATAAAGGTACATTTGGGGACCCGAAGCAAAAATACTGTCAAGGCCACTGCTTGCAAATCTTAGACCCCCCTCCTTTCCCATTCAAAACCGTTGAAAACTGGGTTCAACTTTCAAGTCTGACAGGGATGCCCCTTGGCAGTGAGGGTCCTGGACAGCCGCTTTACTAGCCTATGAATAAGTCCGGCTCTGATGGGCGAGGACGCACGATACAGTACATTCTTTTCAAGTGAAAGAAACTCAGACACTTAAAGTCACTTAACTATGTATGCCTCAATTGTGCAACTGTGTGATACTTCCACTCGAACACTTTCTATCTGCAAAAGCACCAGCTGTCTCAAATGTTCCGATGTCAGAGTAAAGTCTGTGTAAGCAACACGCTTTCGATGTCTCAAGGTCATGAGTAAATACTTCATCCTACGACTTTTTGGCTTATTTTCTAGGAAATGTACGCCATACAGGTGTATGTGACTAACGTGAAGTGCTAGTTAATAGAGTACGAACATGATAGGCTTCGGAAGTCACTACTTGGGCAATAAGAATTAAGTTTAACTCAAAAATTGACCTTTCTTTGGACGAAAATATTAAACTCTTTCCTGAGTGCACTGAGACTTACAGATGTTTCGGCAATTCTTCCGGCTCAAAATTTCTGTTTCGCCCAGCGCTCTATCGATGAAATGTAGGCAAAGAGTTCGATGATACAGTGACATCATTTACAAAAGTCCACCGTGGTGCATCCGTGGCTATTCCACCTTCGGCTAAGATGCGAGGGTGGGACGGATAGCCGAGTGGTGTAGATACTCGACTGTTGACCTCGGTCCTCGGTGAGATCCTTGGAATTTTCCCAGTTGTTAATTGTTGGTACCTGACTTAAGTTGGAGAAGTAAAGGCGGCTGGGCGTTGTGCTAACCACACAATCCCTTCATATGCCGAGGTTATAGAAACAGATGAATTCTACACTTCATCTGCCCCGATAGCCCCTGAGGGCTAAGTGAACTAAGATGCTATGCAAAAAAAAATGAAACAGGACATCCGTCAAACCACAGAGATGTTATGAGATTCCTTCCGAGCTTTTAACAGGAAATCAGAAATGGAGAAATCTAACTATGATGGTGGCTTGTTGGCTCTTCTGTAGCTAGACTGATCTTCATATTGCATACACAACCTGCATGATGTGGGTTCAGGGTTCCACTCCCGGCGAGATCCAGTCACATATGTCTCCCGTAGTGCCTGCAATGTTAGATCAGATTATGGAAAGAAAAGGGGGGGGGGCTCTAAAGGCCCTATACCCCTTTACAAGTGTTTAGGTTGACCCCAGAAGCCGTAGCTAAAGCTGCTGCAACAACCTTTAAAGCGAGATATTTTGGTGTTCCCTCACTTTGCAGTAACTTGCTGATTTAGTCAGGCATTTAATATGTTTCTGACCGAAACCCCACGTACGTAGACGTGAGAAATTAATTGATTGTATTAAATAACTTTCTGCGCAAGGCGATTTCTACATTTCGAAAAGCACACTCGATTTTGTCTCTAACTATTACTTTGAATAATTCTTCATGACTGAACGTGTTGTTTTCAGATTTTGATGCAAGAAACTTGTGGCGAATATATGAGTGGAGCTGTTGTAGTTCAGTTTATAAATTTTTGTTCAGGTTTTCAGGATAAGCATTTATTTGTCCTTCACAACACTGAGATAAAACACCTGTCCTCGTCTACTCATCTCTGTCTCAAGTTTACAGTCAACAATGGCTTTTTAGAGTAAGCAGATATACGAAATGTTGTTCTTTGGCGTTCAGAGATACCTCACGGGCATCACCATCAATGACCACTGTCTTTCGTTTAAGAGAACTGGTCAAAGTTGACTTATAATCCATACCTAGTGTTATTTCTTTCAAATTCATTCCTAGATTCATGCAAGTGATCTGCTAGTGACACGTTTTCAAGTTAACGTGCTCGTTTTATAGAGTTGTTGACCCTTTGAAAAACGTTGAAACACTTCTTCCCAAATGACAAGCACGAAAGCAAATTCTAATTCTTGTATCTTCTTTGCAATGTTTTGCGATTCGCTAATGTCATGTCGATTACGCGCAGCTACCGGGACAATATATAGCATTTATCATTGAGGACTTGTGGTGAAACCACCCTGACGCTTGGTTCCCTAGGCACGTGGCCTTGTTTGCCTAATATTTAATCCTGGTCTGACAACAGATATTTTTCTTACCGAATTCTCCCTATGTTCCATCATTTCCTGTCTTATCCCTCCCTGTAGCAAAAAAGATATTAACGCGCTACTGGCTTGCCCTGACATACAGACGTACATACACACAGATACCCCACACACAGCTCAGACTCACAGGACTACTAGTTTATGTGAAGTCATTTCCTTTCTTTTTAAATAACCTTTGCCAGCCGTGGGATGGTAAATTTTCCTAACATAATGTTACGTAATACACAAGAATAACTCGAGTACCGTTTTAGCCAAAAAAAAAAAAAACTGCCGAGTTCATGAGAAACAGCAACACAAAGAAACAGTTCAGCATGTACTTCTCTTAAGTATGAATTTATAAGAATTAAAAACAGGTTTCGTGTCACGTATGTCTCTTTAATTTTGTCTTGGGGCTTTAGAAGTCTACTTCAATCTACGTGGATAACGCATGACGTAGCATCCTCCAGTAGAGAAGAGTTAAAGTGGTCCAATACAAAGTGGTCCAATATTGTTTAACTCTTTACGGAGTAACTTGACATCAAGTGGAGAGTTTTGAAGTCAGTATTTATTTAAATTTTTTTTTTTCATTATCGTGGGTAAGTAAGGCTGAAACTATTAACTGTTTTAACAAGTGGTGTCATCGACATATGTCATGTGTCATTTCTCGACGAATGACATGAGAAGTTTGAATGTTTAGCTGTTGTAGTCGGCGCTTATCTTGAGATGCCAATGACTACATTTTGAGTAAAGTTTTTTTTTTGGTTTAATAGGCTTTTGATTTATTTTTTATTTTTGTTTTTTTGTGTGTGTAAGAAACTACTTCCTGGGGAGTTAAGATCTGTATCTGACCTACTTATGTATGTGACGAACGTTGATTTCAGTGGGGCAGCAACATCACGTGATGGATCTAAAAGGGGGTTGAACCGAAACGCCCCGAAAGGGAGGAGGTGGGATGGGAGGGGGGCTGCCTGGATTCTTGTCAAAAGCCCTGGGGGTATGAGGTCCCTTCCCACTTGTGATGATTTCCTGCGAAATAACTTGACAGTGGGAAGGGGAAGGGTGGCCCCGGTTATAAGAGGTTGCCATATGCCCCCCAATCGAAAGGAAGGGGGGATACTATCTGGAGTCGGCCCTGGGTCGTACTGTCAGCTCTTAGGTCAGGGACAGTGTTGGCCCACAAAGGCGCGTCGAGCATACGTCATTTGGATTTAATTTAAGTTAAAGCTGTTTAATGCCCCCAAATGTCAGTTGTCAATCCACATTACCAAAAAAAAATACAATCATTCAATCATGTTTAATTTAGACATATCATGTTGATACTGCCACAATGCTGTTTGGAGGAACATTGATACTGCCACAATGCTGTTTGGAGGAACATTGATACTGCCACAATGCTGTTTGGAGGAACATTGATACTGCCACAATGCTGTTTGGAGGAACATTGATACTGCCACAATGCTGTTTGGAGGAACATTGATACTGCCACAATGCTGTTTGGAGGAACATTGATACTGCCACAATGCTGTTTGGAGGAACATTGATACTGCCACAATGCTGTTTGGAGGAACATTGCTTTTACTGGATCTTTTCTTTACTACTAGCTCGTCAGACGCTTTTAACATCCATCACACATGTATACATTTATTACCGTCTTGACCACTGGTGTTGTACAATCAGGTGCGCGTCTGCTTCACAAGTTTCTGCATGTACAACAGGACATACATTTTTTTCTATCTCTTTTTTCAGAAGTATAGCTAAAAGTTGTTACATATCAAAAAGTTATTATATATGAAACAATCAATGTATTTTAAAATCAATGTGTTTAATATTAATATTCCTTATAACAGAACATAATGTGTTCTCTTTTTAAATAGTTACAATATGATAAGTCAGTTTCTTCCAACTGTTTATTTTATTCTCTAACACTAATAAAAGTTGATTTAAGTATACTTAATGTTGACGAAACCGAATGCTCTTTTAACCATTAACATCGAAATAGTCAGACCGGTCGCATTTAATTACAAATAATGTATCGATACTGATTTTCTTAAAATGTATAACAATTCCTTTTTTAAAAAAAAAAATAATAAAATAAAATAATCAATTTCTTAGTGTCAAGACTGCCCAGCTCGATAGCGTCCAGCATCAGCAAATAGCCAGTGGCCAATCGTTGAGATCTACCATAAGCACCACGTAAACACCTCGATAATGATGTAGCCCCCGTGGCCGCCTACATACAGAAGTGGTCACTAATGATGTCTGGGCTTGACCATCTTCGGACACTGGGGCCTACGCTTCCTGAGCCTCGTTAAGCCACGGCGCCCTCCGGCAAAAATTTTCGGTCATTTCCGTTTGCCCCCCCCCCCCACCTTCCATCTCCTCCTCTCTCCAATATTCTCGATATCCAATTGTTGTTTTTTTTTTTTTTAATATTTTTTGTTTGTTCAAGATTGGCTTGTCTATGTACTCAACATAAATTGGTTCTTGGCTGAGAGCTTCGAGGAAACTGGTCAGCCACAGTCACAGCCACAGCCTGAGGAGGGGGGGGGGTCTACGAAATTCAAAGAACATCAAGCCATATATTTTTTTTGTGTGTTAGAAATAGGTAGGCCAATATGTTTTTAATTTGTGTAAAATTTTTGTAAAGACGCTTCGGGTCGCCTACCTCCCTCCCTCCCCCTCCCCCGCCCCCTTTTTCCCATTTCAAACAGGGTCCATAACTTCTGTCAACGGCCCTGATTGAATTTACCCATGCGAAACGACAACCCACCATTTTCAACAGTGTACTACTTACTGATCGTCCCCAAAGTGTAAAGTATAAAGAAACTTTTGATAATTCTATCGAACCACAGCCGCGCTTTTCTATACCAGTTTGGAGCTTGTAGAAGACGATACATTCAAACGATGACGTCACATAGAGTCGCATACCTTTGACCTCTGCCCCTTTTCTACGAAAAAAAAAATTCACACAGCCAATCGTTATCTTTCTATCTAATTATCTGTCAAGCAGTCTGCCTGTACGTCTTTCTGCTTCTGCATCCATCTATCTGTCTGACTGAATGTATATATCAACTGTTTGTCTATCCCGCTATTTTTTTTTAATATAATCTGTCTATCAGCCTCCTTTCTCCCTATTTGTTTCTCTGTCTGTCAATTTTTCTTCAAATCTATCTATCTATCTATCTATCTATCTATCTATCTATCTATCTATCTATCTATCTATCTATCTATCTATCTATCTATCTATCTATCTATCTATCTATAAATCTGCCTGTCTGTCTGTCTAATTTTATGTCTATCTACATTTTTTCAATCTATATATAAATATAACAACATACAATAATACAACTATCATTTACTATTCTTCCTATTTTTTGTATCTAGTGTAAACGTTAGTTTTTTTTACGTGATTAATATTTTGTTGGCCTTGACAAGGGCATGTTGACATCCAAGCGGAAATTCCCGATGTGACTGTTTCACTTTACGGTGGAATGGGCTATTTGAAGAATCTTTAGAGACCTTGACATTGTTTTCTGTTTATGTTTTAGTTTATAAAAGACATACAGGATGTACAAAGTGTCTCATTGTAATCATCACATATATCTCTATATATGGCTTATACTGACCTATAGAATAGGATGCACATTCGCTCTATAAAAATACATTTTTTTTGTATGTTCTGGGGGTCTGTCTTTCACGATAATAAGGTACACTCGGTGGCGGATTTAAAGAAGGGCACACTGTGCGCGCACTCATGGCCTTCCGATTATTTAGGGGCCCCCACTTAGCCCTTTGATATGTCTCTCTTCTTTTATTTAAAAAAAAGGCCCAACATTTTCCTCTGAGCCCGTGACCTCAACTGACATATATCCGCTCCTGGGTACACTTTCTATAGCAAACATAGTAAAACATCCGGGTATTTTAGCATCGAAACCTTAAAAAAAATAATTATCAGTCTGCATTAAAAGAGTATAAACAATCCACTATTCAATTTAAAATTATCAATCTCATGTATTGATGTAGTCTTTTTATTTTTATTTTTTATTTTAAAGAATTACATTATTATTATAAGTATAACTGATTTCAAACACTTACATAAAGAGTATTAAATATAGACCTTCTTTGTCTTAAATAAAAAAAAATATAGATTATATTATAATTTTTTTTTAAATGCGAAACAACTTTGTCATTGTGTAAAAATGTCGAGGTAAAAACTTGACAATCGCTAATTAATAAAGTGTGATTCCACAAATTAGCTTTATTATATAATCTGTTGTATAATTCCACAAATTAGCTGTATTATATAATATGTTGTATAATTCCACAAATTAGCTGTATTATATAATCTGTTGTATAATTCCAAAAATTAGCGGTATTATATAATCTGTGGTATAATTCCACAAATTAGCTGTATTATATAATCTGTAGTCTAATTCCACAAATTAGATATATTATATAATCTGTAGTATAATTTCACATATTAGCTGTATTATATAATTTGTAGTATAATTCCACATATTAGCTGTATTATATAATCTGTTGTATAATTCCACAAATTAGCTGTATTATATAATCTGTAGTATAATTCCACATATTAGCTGTATTATATAATCTGTTGTATAATTCCACAAATTAGCTGTATTATATAATCTGTTGTATAATTCCACAAATTAGCTGTATTATATAATCTGTTGTATAATTCCACAAATTAGCTGTATTATATAATCTGCTGTATAATTCCACAAATTAGCTGTATTATATAATCTGTTGTATAATTCCACAAATTAGCTGTATTATATAATCTGTGGTATAATTCCGACCTATATCAAACTATAATGAGTCCGGCTATGGGCTCACAGGAGAATATATTCAAAGAAACCATGATCCAGTTTTATTCAAACAACTTAGTCGATTGTTCTTTTAGCGGCATTAGTCTCTTTAGGCTTAGTCGAAAACATTAGCATAAGATTTTCGGTATTCACAACGAGAACGCTGACACCAGGGCCGGACTTGGGCCGATTTGACCGATTGATCCGAATTGGGCCCCGCGCCATGAAGGGGAGCCACAATTTAAATTTTTATTAATGGTAATAGTTGTTATTGTACAAAAAAAAATAGAAGAGGGGGGTCTTGCAATCATCCGTTAAATTGGGCCCCGCCATTGGTACGGCCGGCCCCGGCTCACTCTGTCCTCTATGTGTATGTTGTGTGTTGTTACATTGCCCGGCGGCGGTCCCAGCGATACGAGCTGATAAGGCGAGTGTCGTATGCTGGGCCGATAGCTATAAGCTGTGTACATCCCTGGAGGTATGGGCCAGACATGGGAAAACTACTGCCCGCGGGCCAAATCCGGCCGGTCCGACTGTTTAATCTGGCCCGCTTATCTCCGCCCATTCACATCAATGACGTTGAGGAAAAAAAAAGAAAGGCTGACCAATATCAAAAGACTTATTAATATTAGTATTAATATTACCTATAACATCTTGAGCTGCTGGAGTTGTACTCTGCAAGACAAGGTCTGTAACAAGATATCCGCCAAAGACAGTGGCGTACCATCAAATATGGCTACACGAAGAAGATCTGTCTGTGAAGTCCCTCCCTGTAAGGATGAGATGAAATCTCTTAGATTTCTTATAAACCACTAATGGGACGGTTTTTATGGTGCCCTTCTTTCCGCCCCAACATAGACGATAGTGCAATGGCCATGGAGGCACCACGGGAGATACAGCGGGGTACTTAAGCCATGACCTGAAATATCCATTGGCCCTCACCGGAGATCGAACCAGGGACCCTCAGATCGACAGTCGAGCGCTTCACCACACGACCATCCGTCCACCCACCCAAGGAAGGTAGAGCTATTTACCTCCCAAGTAAATCTGAGCAGCACCTGCAGTTACTTTCCATCAAAACTCTTTTATTTCAAGTTTCACTATTTTTTTTTTACATGACTCATGCTATAATTTAAAAAGTGGCATTAACGTAAAAAAAACAACCTTTTTTCTTCTTCTTCAGTACACAATAAGCTTACATTATAACTAATTAAATAGGTGGGTTTACTCATAAGGCGTTATTACTTCACACCCCGGGGGGGGGGGCAGCGTGGCCCCGAGAGATAAACAAATCAAAAGAACACACAACAGTCGAGAGATCTCAACAGGTGCCATATTATTTTCCTTCAGGATTATATGTATCCAACCGTTTATTAAATGACTTTCATGAACGAACAATGGTAACAAATATTAATAATTATTTTTTTTTTAATTGGGTGGAAAAAAAAAACCAAACGTTAGTTTGAGAGGGGGAGGGGGACTTTTTTTTGAAACAATATTAGCCACTCCCCACGGAGACGATTTTATAGACTGGCTAGCTAGGAGGTTTTCTAGCCCCACCCCTGCCACCCACTGCTAAAGGGGGGCCCTTGATGAGACTATAATCTTGCCGTTATGTTTAATGTTTAGAATGACTTCACAGTTTGGAAATGGGGGTAGTAAGAAGACCCATTGTAGTCAAGGATTATAAGAAACCCAATTTTTGTAAGCGATGACTTTGAAAGCGGTTTTTTTTCGCCAGGGCCCCAAACTGTATGTGTATTTAGGGCCCACTAATGAGTCTTTGCCAATAGCCCCGAAAATAAAAACTAAAATAACGGCTCTGCTTACACTTCGTACTTACAATACATGGGATTTTAGAAAAATAGAAAAGAAAGAACGGTGTTAAAGAAAGCAATACCTATGTATTAAACACTGAGTCATTAGTTTTTCTTTTTTTGTTTTGTCATATTTTTTTAATTACAGTTTTATAAATAAATTTAATTTTCTCTTAAAGGTTGTATTTAGTTTTTTAATTATATTATTTGAATTAGAAACTCGATGAATCCTTTTAATTAATTCTAAAATGGAACGTATTGTTGAACATTGGACTTGAGCAGTGAGATAATCTTTCTTTTCTCGTAGTTTTTTTTTATTTATGCATGTATTTTAATGCAATCCAGATGAATCACAAAAACCGTTTAACACCGGAAATCGTTATGAAACTGAAAGGAAATATTCCCATATTTCAGCAGAAACTGATGACGCCAATCACCTGCATTACGTAGCTAGAAGTGGGTTAAAAAAAAAAACACCTCTTATCTTAGGGGAGGTAAGACAACGTAGACAATTAATCAGCCTTTCTTTCCGTTCTCGGGGATTGTCTCACATTTCCTGATAATATTTAGCCTATAAACAAAGAATGCGAATGTGATCTTTTTTTTAATAATTTATTCCTGTTGACCTTTTCACCTATATGAATAATAAATTTAATGCAGTATTCCAATTCTTCCGTCTGTCTTTTTCTTAATAAATCAGTTGATAATCGGGGGGATAATTAGTTCAGTATTCATAGAATCATGCAAGGGCCGAAAATCAGAAATTATGGAGCCCCCTGACAAGTTATGAAAAAGTTACCCCATATGACCTACTATACTCTGCAGCAAAATTGATACATTTAAATTAAATTTGTAAAGCGACGGGGGCCCCCTAAAGGTTTTAGGACCCCCCCCCCTTCAGACAAATGATGGGGCATTGACATAACTTATTTCTCCTGTATCTAATGTATAGTATGCTTCTCTTTCCCTCTCCAGACTTACCAGCGTCGAGCTGCCAATCAGAGCACTACGGCTGAAAGCGCGGGGCCCAGTGCGAGCCCCTTATGTGCTGGCCCTAGAGCCTATATATAGTTCCCTTAACCCTAACGGGCCTTCGGGGCAGATGAAGTGTAGAATTCATCTGTTTCTATAACCTCGGCATATGAAGGGATTGTGTGGTTAGCACAACGCCCAGCCGCCTTTACTTCCCCAACTTAAAGTCAGGTACCCATTTTAAAGCTGGGTGGACTTGTGGGACGACTTTGCACCAAATTTCACCTGGAAAAATTCCATGGGCCTCACCACCGGGGATCGAACCCAGGACTCTCAGGTCGACAGTCGAGTATCTACACCACTCGGCCATCAGTCCCACCTAGAGCCTATATATCGGAAACAAAAAAAAAGCCCCAATAACGGACCCACCCCCCCCCCTTTTCAAACGCATGGCCTGGTGCTATTGCCACTCACCACCCCATTCTGCCGCTATTGTACGCACTCACACACACACAAACTGGCTAAATATTGTTGTACAAAGTTCATAAAATGACATGAACGTAAACCCATCGTATATAATAACATTGACACACCAATATTTATTATGAAAGTGAACGTCATCAGACGGACGACGGAACAACTTCGATACACCACATCAATGTCCACTTCCGTCATGAGGTCAAAACTCAGGACAATGGTAACAGTATCGTCCAATTCTATGAAGACACCGCCACTCTATAGATGTCCACTGGAGAGATTTAGTTCCAGTTCCGACCAACTCGTAAATCGCCGACGGTAATCGCAGGTGTGTGAGTGTGTATGTGAGAGGTAGAGAGAGAGGGAGGGGGGGGAGGGGTTGCACGTTTGTATAGTACAATATGAAGGCGGGGCACGCGAGGGGACATAACTCAGTCAGCTGAGCTAGTTTGGGGATTATCCCCCCTGCCTGACCCCACCCACTCATTTCTAAACTCAGCTGTGTTGTATATGGTGGAAGTGAGAAATGGGTGTTCACCTGCTACATGGAGACCAGGAAGTAGCAGATGATGAAATTAGAAACTAAATACAAGTTAGAACTCGTTACAATCTAATTTAACTGACCAAATGTAACCCCCCCCTCCCCCTTTTTTTCAAAATTACAGCCTGATTGTCAAGGTCATCGGTACTTTCGACTACAAATTGCAGGTCACCAGGTGGTCAATAAGTGTATTCAGCCAATGTGTTATGTGAATGAAATATCGGACATTTTATCCGGAAGACAGACTCGCGTCATGTATTTAACACACCGAGATACTATGATGAATTATTCAAGATATAAATTCATGGAAATTACAATTCAAGCCAAACAGGGCGCCCACCGGACATTGAACCAAACCGTGGATAGTCCAGGCACATCTGACCACTGTGGCTTATAGATTTGTTCCATGTTATTGCACCGAATATTTTTAATAAATCACAATGAACTGTTGGCTACACATATTATATAATGCATTGGGAGTATTGGGGATGGTGGGGTAGTGAATATTTTTCGTGTAACATATTTTTTTATGAAAAAAAAAACCTAAAATTATCTGCAAAGGTGGGGGTGGGTTGGATGATTTTTGTTATATAACGGGGGGAGCAGCGGTTGGGGGGGGGGTTAGGTTATAATGTAAAGACCATATGGAGAGGTAAACTTTGGGGCACTTGCTAACGCTTTTAAGGCCGTCACTTGCAAATATGTACGCCATCCCCCCCCCCTCCTCCCCCCCCTCCATCATCTTTAAAAATGTGCCTACCCCTCTGACAATCCTCCCAATATTTAAGTCAATTTACCACATGGCTCGTAATGCCCATCTTTATGACTGTCTAAAGTGAAATCTTGACACTGCGGCCGTTATAAAAATGTGGAGGGGGCCCGGGTCAGTCAACTAGTCTGTTTATCCACAAGACTGGCTCCGGTCATGTTCAACAGCTTGTGTAATATCAGTCTTTGACAAAAAGAAAATTGTATTCAAAAGCACAAGAAACTATGGTGTATTTATTTATTTATTTTTGTTCAAACGTCAAACCTACTTTGTATATTTGTGTCAGTTATTTAATATTACGTTCAGTTAATTTACAAGTGTTTATTTTTCGTTTTTCGTTTCTTTCTAATGAATGTGCGTTTTTTTTAAAGCACCCTCGCGCGAACCGACTCATTACGCATGCGCAGTGAGTGCAACAGCCACATTTACAGAGAAACAAACCAACATGAACGTTCTCTGGTGACCGACTTCAACGGGTGCAACAGAGGAAATTTTTGTAACACGAGCCGGTGTGGGGGCAACTCCTCAAACATCTAAACTTCTAAATCTAAACGTCTGCTGGTTCTAGTTTGTTGTGTTTTTTATTATTATATACGTTTCTTGTTCTGGGTTTTTTGAACAAAGTGATCATAAAGAATGATGAACACGTTCAATTACTAGAACCTGACAATTTAAAAAAAAACAACTAAGTATAGAAATATGTTGTCATAAAAATTAATATTTGAGTTCGATTTGTATCAGTTGCCACTTGATCATTCACTTGATATACCATGCAGTCGTTGATTCGTATCATATCTGCATTAATAGTACGAAGGTTAACAATAGTTTAAAAAATACATTACACAAGAAAGCTGTAACTAGTTAACAGTTTAAAAAAAAACAATAAATATCCAATTATTTCTTTATAGCAAAAAAAAAAAATAGTTAAAAAAATGTTTTTTTTAAATTTCAAAAGGTTTTAAAAGTTCATATAAGTTTTCTTTCTTGTATTTCCAAATCGTTATTTTCAAGCATTACTCACATGTGTGATGGACATCTAGAATAATACATGAAGAAGAGATGTTAAATTTTTAAACTATTTTTTTAAACTCTTATATGTTCATCAAAAAATAAAACTACACTGCATTAGGTAGTAACACATGTATAGAATTTACAAATAGTATTTTGTCTATGGTTGGATTATATTAGATGCGATATGGGACTCAGGTTTGAATTCAGGTTTTTAGTTTCTGTATCATATCTTCAAACATTACCCCTGTAACGGTTCACATTTACTGTATTCATAAATTTACTGTATTCATAAGACATTCCGGACCATAAAACACACCGGACTATAAGACACACCGGACAATAAGACACACCGGGCCATAAGACACACTGGACAATAAGACACACCGGACAATAAGACACACTGTGCCATAAGACACATCGGACAATAAGACACACCGGACTATAAGACACACCAGGCCATACAACACACCGGACCATAAGACACACCGGACAATAAGACACACCGGACAATAAGACACTCTGGGCCATAAGACACACCGGAAAATAAGACAAACCGGACCATAAGATACACCGGCCATAAGACACACCAGACAATAAGACACACCGGACAATAAGACAAACCGGACCATAAGATACACCGGCCATAAGACACACGGGGCAATAAGACACACCCATTTTTTTAGAGTAGGAAAACAAGAAACTAAAATTCTATATCCTTGCTAAATGGTATTCGGATATTTATAAGACGCACCCTTATTTTAATAACTTGGGGGTGGGGGGGGTGATGCGTTTTATAGTCCAAAGTTTTATGGTCACATTCATTCATAAGTTAAAAGGGCTTGGTTCCAATAGCTATTTGAATAATACGCTCGTCTGTTTATCACATGTTTTTGTTGCACAATTAAATACAGTTTTGAAACCATCTGGTATCAAATTAAAGTAAATATTGACCTATAATAAAATGCCCAACAACTATAACTTATTTTCGATAGTTTTGGACCAAGCTACTATACTGAGACCGATTCCTTCATCTTTACATGTTACATCTGTTACAGTTTTATTTATATGCTTTGACCCCCCCCCCCCATTATATGTTTATTTATATTCACCAACACATTTTGTTTTAGTGAATTCATTAAGTACATAGTTTTAAAACATTTCTATTTATCAACTACTTTAACTTGAAAAAAAGCATTCACCCATTCTATCTTTATATTCATCACCTTATTTCTATTCCTAGAGACATTTACGTGTATGATACATCTACACATTATCAAATTTATTTAATTCCCCCCCCCGGGGGTCACCCATACCCTACGCCATTTGAACCCATGCACCCCTCCCCCACCCCCACCCCTCTCTTCATCTGAAGCTCAATCCGTTTCACGCGTAAAAGGTCAACGGCAGTGACTGACCTCATAAGGTCGTTCTATACGTGACGTCATGGCTAGCAATACTGGACTCGCGGGGAAGGCCGTCCAGGTTTGACCGCTTTGTCTCTCTCTCTCTCTCTCTCTGTCTCTCTCTCTCTGTCTCTCTCTCTCTCTCTCCCCCCACCCCCAACCCCCCCATTACCCTTTCGCCCTTTTCACATGTATTTTTTTTCTTCCCTTTTTTTTTTCGTGTGTATGCGTGTGTGTGTGTGCGTTAGCCTCCAAAATGACACATTACAAGGTCAACTGGAGGTCATTCCCATGCGCAACCTTATACATGATGACCCACACAGCCCTGACCAACACAGACCGAAACGAAATGACCAGGGAGGGACTTTGTGTATTTTATGTTCCCCTTGTTAGTCCGAGTGGTCAGTAATAGAAAGGGACTTAATATTATTTTCGCCTCCTATTTTTTCCTATTTCATCAAATGTAATAAACACTCGTCAACATTTTACACCGAAAAATTAAAACAAACAAATTGTGTGTATGTTGAGTTAAAAAAATAAAATTAAATTTAAATAGAAAAATATTCTTAAAAAAAAAATATTAGCAATCTGTTAAAAAAATTACATTGTTCCGCTTTGCGTAGTACTTTTTTTTATTGGAATTGATTAATGTGTAGTTTAAACATTCACAAGAATGTAATGTTTTTTCTTCTTTTTTTTACAAATATTGTACGATATGAGAAGAAGAGTCGGTTTAAAAAAAAAACAAAGATGAAGTAGAGGAAAGTCAATGCTGGTCACGTGATGTTGATATAATTTCTCGAAGATTAAACAAGAGATGGAGACAATGGTCACACCTCTCGACGCTCCGTTGTGCAACCGTATGCGCCTAGCGATAAGAATTAACAATAACGATGCAAAGACTTCTATCTGATGACTTCTGTGTCGTAAAAATTTGACTGAATATATAATTGACCAACTAAATGACTTCACTAATGAGTTCAACACTACAACCACTCGACGGGAACAGTAGTTGTGTGTGATATCAGTGCGGCGAAATCATAACCAATCCCAGCAGATTTGGTGTGACTCATTGAGTAGCTCCCTGTACGATTTTCTCGAAAATCAGTCTTCAAAAAAAAAAATCAGACAATCTATGGCAAGGATGGGCAAGCTACAGCCCGCGGGCCAAATACGGCCTTTTTTTTAAGCTCTTTGAGCCGGCCCGCACAATTTTGCTTTAAACATTTTCACTTCACATTAGGTAATTTAGAAACTCCATCCATCTGCTCTTAGTCCAGATCTTCTGTTAAAATACTGCTAGCCCAGCCCTTCTGTTAAATTTCTACTCTCAGTTCAGCCCTTCTGTTAAATTTCTACTCTGTCCAGCCCTTCTGTTCAATGTAAGAACTAATGGTAACCTTCGATTCAAAAAGTTTGACCATCGCTTCTCTATGGTTCATCCCAGAAGTTGTTCTTTAGTATGCTAGGGCGCTAGACGTATATGTCATTGTACTTGTTGCCTATTCCTATACATTATTCATTGTTATTTGTATGGAGCTGAGTACGTGGTCATGTGTCGACACAAGGAGGGCCGCAGCAAAAAAAACGAGTGCAGCATATGACTGACGCCCTATCCCTTAGACGGATACATAACTCAGCAATTTTAAGGCAGCAATTGGTGGGTTGACAAATACCCTTGTAAGGATGTGATACATCCTATAAACCACCACGGGATGATTTTTACAGTGTCCTTCTTCATACCCACCTTAGCCGATAGAGAAATGACAATGGAGGCGACACGGGAGGTCGAACCTTAAACCATTAAGTTGGCAGTGCAGTGCTTTACTACAATACCATCCTTCCATGTGTAATCAGATGGGCAATATTTGGTCTAAATAAGGGGGGAGGGGTCCAGCATGAGTCTAGGTTTCTGTTTTATTTATTTTTTTTTTTTTCAAATATTTATACAACAGTATTCCAGTTTAAAATACAACCATGAAAAAAATCGGATCTGCCCGAAACCAAAAAAATAACCTAGCTTACCGATCAAGCCTAAAGGGGAATATAGCTTTATGGTATATGCAAAAGGTTTTTCAGGGTACAGCTAATTTAAAATAACACTACCATTCCCAAATAAAAGTATTATTTATAAATGTATTAATATACTATACACCTTAGTCAACCAGAAATTGGCTGCTGTATCTTGTAAGTGAGTCAGGACCGCATTTAAACGAAATCGAGCCTTAATGCTGCAGCACAATTAAGGCATCATTGTACATGAGCATTAGGCAAATGGGTATATTACAAGATTGGGCATAACGCTACAGAATCTATATTTCTCCCCCCCCCCAACCAGCTGCCCTTTGACCCTGCCCTTTGTTTGGTATCATTACCAATATATTTTGATTGTGTTATGTAAACTTCACAAACTTAATTGATACATTCAAGAAAATAAATTTCAGAAAACTTTACAGATACAAGGTACTTTATTAACTCAATAGAAACAATCATGAAAATAAACAATCATGAAAATAAACATAAAAATAAACAATCATCAAAATAAACTATCATGAAAGTCAACAATCATCAAAGTCAACAATCATCAAAATAAGCAATTATCAAAATAAACAATCATCAAAGTCAACAATCATCAAAATAAACAATCATCTGAGGAATTTATCAAGAAGAAAGTTGTGCCTCATTTTCCTGAAAATAAAATAAAAGCTATTTTTAGATCATAAATTCTAATATCATGTGACAGCAGCTGATACTGGTCTGTGAATAAATAATTCGGTTGCTGTAAATTTTAATGTCTTCATAAACTTCATTTGTTCTTTATTGTAAACAAAATGTTTGTAAACAAAAAGATTAAAAAAAAAGATGAAAGATCAAAAGAGAAAAAAATAAATAAAGAGAAAAAAATTGATTCTTTCACGTCGTAATAGCTTCCAAATGATTGGTCAGATCTGTAGTGTGAGTTTCAAAACAAGCACGTACTCAATCACACACACACACACACTCACACACACACACACAGACACTCACACACACACACGCACACACACAAAGTTGTGTTCGTGTAAAACAGATGTCACCATTTACTCTAATTGTTGGAGTGATATGATAGCCATCTATTGCGAGCTAAATAACTCTCTGTTCCTATGTGACATAGAGGACAGAGGGCGGGGGGGGGGGGGGGAGGAGAGGTGGAGAACAGAGAAAATAATTTGAAAACTCGAAAACAGAAGCTGGTAACAGATACATTTTTTAAAAAGTTATACATATATAAATATATGGTTATATGTACATATATATATATATATATATATATAGTTATATATATATAGTTATATATATATATAGTTATATATAAACACTTACATTGGTTTGCCTAAAGTGCATGGATCATGAAGTACGCAAGAAAAATCTTATACACATCCATCACATCAGACACATCCCACACATCAGACACAACCCTCACATCAGACACAACCCTCACATCAGACACAACCCTCACATCAGACACATCCATCACATCAGACACAACCCTCACATTAGACACATCCCTCACATCAGACACATCCATCACATCAGACACAACCCTCACATCAGACACAACCATCACATCAGACATAACCCTCACACCAGACACAACCCTCACATCCGACACATCCCTCACATCAGACACAACATCCCTCACATCAGATACATCCATCACATCAGACACATCCCTCACATCAGACACAACATCGCTCACATCAGACACCTTAGACACATCCATCACATCAGACACATCCCTCACATCAGACACATCCATCACATCAGACACATACATCACATCAGACACAACCCTCACATCAGACACAACCCTCACATCAGACACAACCCTCACATCAGACACAACCCTCACATCAGACACATCCATCACATCAGACACAACCCTCACATCAGACACATCCCTCACATCAGACACATCCCTCACATCAGACACAACCCTCACATCAGACACATCCCTCACATCAGACACATCCCTCACATCAGACACATCCCTCACATCAGACACATCCCTCACATCAGACACATCCCTCACATCAGACACAACATCGCTCACATCAGACACAACCCTCACATCAGACACAACCCTCACATCAGACACAACCCCTACATCAGACACAACCATCACATCAGACACAACCCTCACATCAGACACAACCCTCACATCAGACACAACCCTCACATCAGACACAACCCTCACATCAGACACATACATCACATCAGACATAACCCTCACACCAGACACAACCCTCACACCAGACACATACATCACATCATACACATCCCTCACATCAGACACAACCCCTACATCAGACACATACGTCACATCAGACACATCCCTCACATCAGACACAACCCTCACATCAGACACAACCCTCACATCAGACACAACCCCTACATCAGACACATACATCACATCAGACACAACCCTCACACCAGACACAACCCTCACACCAGACACATACATCACATCAGACACATCCCTCACATCAGACACAACCCTCACATTAGACACATACATCACACCAGACACAGCCCTCACACCAGACACAGCCCTCACACCAGACACAACCCTCACACCAGACACAGCCCTCACACCAGACACAGCCCTCACACCAGACACACCCCTCACACCAGACACAGCCCTCACACCAGACACAGCCCTCACACCAGACACACCCCTCACACCAGACACAACCCTCACACCAGACACAGCCCTCACACCAGACACAGCCCTCACACCAGACACAACCCTCACACCAGACACAGCCCTCACACCAGACACAGCCCTCACACCAGACACACCCCTCACACCAGACACACCCCTAATACAACATTTTATGGGAAGGTATTCCCCCCACCCTTAACATTTTTGCGGGTTATGCTATGTGATAATAGACCTGTTCGTAGTCCAGTTTGGTAGCTTCCGGAAGTATGGATAGAAAGTCAGGCCAATATCACACAACGTGAGACACAACGTGAGACACAACGTGAGACACAACGTGCAACGTGAGAGACAACGTGAGACAGATCATTTATTGTTTTGAATAGTAATGCAAGATCACATTATAATTGATTATTACATTTGAACTACGGCATTTACTTTCTTCCATACTATTTATTTTGTTTGTTTCGGATCTATTTCGTCACTTTTTTGCCTGTCGTTCTGTCTAGTCTATATAGTATCTCGTTTACTAAAAACTTCTTTCCATGTCACAAAAACTCAGTAAATTTAAAAAAAAAATTAAACTTTATTTGCCACTTCTGTAGAAAACAAATTTCAGCCATTCCCAATTATATATATATATATATATATATATATATATATAAAGCCGTACCCAGTGTTGAGGGGAGGGCTAGGGATTAGCCCCCCCCCCCCAAAAAATTAATTCAAAAATCAAATTTTATTATAAAACATACTTCTGTATCATTGTGTTCCAATTTTTTCTTATATAAAACTCCGCACAGCCCCCCCAAAGCCACACAGCCCCCCCCCAAAACAAAATCCTGGGTACGGCCTTGTATATATATATATATATAATATATAAAGTAAACTCATTGTCTGTATAAGCTTCTTACTGTGTAACTGAAACAGACAATACTGCACTTTGTTCTGTGTTGAAATGTTAAATTTATTTCTTAAAACTTGGATTGTTTCGTTATAAAACTAAACAAAACAAAACAAAAAAAAACATGAAAAGTTTAAAAAAAAAATTCGACAACAAATCCTACAAGGCTTACCAATAAAAATAAATGTGCTTACATCATCTAATTACAATTCTGGCCCGCCATTGTTCATGTGCCAGGTCCGTCAAGAGAAAATCCGGGCCCTGGTATCATGTGGACCCATTTTAAATTGTTTTCTCATGTATTTATTTCTGTTCTTTTCTTTCTATAAATTGTAGATAATTATTAAGCATATATAATAATTATAAAATGTCAAATTAAAGTTTTACCATTTCAAATGAGTGGAGTTAATTATTTGAATGTCTTACGATTACAAGCTGTGCTACATTCGTTGCTCAACAAAATGACTCTTGTAATGGCTTTACATTGTCTGCTGAACAATGGTGCTCTCCTGGACATTAAACAGGCACAACTCCTGAATTAAACTGAATAATGTGTTTACTGGCTCAAGAGTCTTTCAAATTAAATGTATAATACTCAATGATTAAGTTGTGGGTTGTTGTTTTTTTGTGTACGCTTGAAGGTTTTGTAGGTTGGTGCGCGACATATCGGCTAGTACACCTCCCTTCCACACTCACTAACACTTTGAAGGCTTGGATGTACAGCATACTCGAGAACAAAAATACTAACTGAAGCAGCCCTATAAGGTGTACAGACTGAGGCAACCCTATATAACATACAGACTGATGCAACCCTGTATGCTATACAGACAGATGCAACCCTGTATGCTATACATACAGATGCATTCCTGTATGCTATACATAAAGATGCAACCCCGTGTGCTATACAGACAGATGCAGCCCTATTTGCTTCACTTTTACAGACTGAAACAGCCTCGCAAGAAGAATACTCGTTGTGTCGTCATGTGCCATCCTTGGCCTGGTTCTACGTGTACCTAAGTTGCTGGTAAAAGATGATAAATTGTGTGTAATTTTTAGTTAACTTTCAAACGATGTTTGCATAGAACACTGTGCATAAATGAACAATGAACTCAGACAACAGCCGTAAATATGTAATTACAAATATTAAAATAAAAAAAAAAACACGATTGCCATCTGTTTATTGACAATGGATAAAGACCAATTGTTTTTGAAAAGTGTTCTCATCAACAATAACCAAAATGTCGGCGCAAGTAAAAATACTGAGCTGCTCAGGTATGTTGTATTCACTTCCTGAATATAACAGATGTTAGGTATCAGATGTAAAGTGAAGAGAATTTGATGACGATGATGGTGCTATTAGATTTCAGTACAGTGTCGAACCTGGGGGTTTAGGGGCCCTGGGGCTTGACCTCTTTAGGGGGGGTCCCTGCATTTTGACATTCGACACCATGACACGAGATAATATACTTAATATTTAATGTAAAAAAATATTTTGGGCCCCCCTCAAGCTGGGGCCCGTGGAGACTTTCGAATTTGTACCCCCTCCCCCCACCCTAGGTACGCCTCTGTCGGGGGTCCTCCCCGAACAATGTCAGTGGCCCATGGCATTACGAGCTCTTTGGGATCTGTTAATCTGTTATAAAAGGACTTAGCAATAGGTGTGTGTGTGTGTGTGTGTGTGTGTGTTTGAGCATGTGTGTGTGTGTGTGTGATGAGAGGGGATCCATTTGGTGGAGATGGCCACTGGGTCCAAGATTACCTGGGAACAGCCCTTATAAGATACACGGGTCTATAAATGGATTGATAGGCAACTCTATTGATATATCATGTGTGTGTGTGTGTGTGTGTGTTTGTGTGTGTATGTGTGTGTGAGTGTGTGTGTATGTTTTTTTCAATACCCTTAACCGATATGGTCGCTACGGGGAAGGAATGGACACATCAAGAGATATATCTGTTGTACTTTCATACGTCCTTTCTGCGGGCTCACAGACTTGGTATCACACATCTCCTCTACTACAAGTCAGCGTGTATAATATATTAATAACAACAAAGTCATTTTTTTCCGGAGATTAGCACAACAACAAGCTCACCTTAAAAAAAAAACAACAACATTAGATTCTTCAGGGGGATAACGCATCTGTTTGGAGCAATGCTATATCGATAACAGATGCGGGTATTTATAAAGTGCGAATATGGGGGTGCTCATAACCACCGTGTGTCTCCACATTCACTAGCACTAAATAATGTTAATCGAGCATTGACATTCGATGGCGTCCGGTAACGAGAGTATTATGATAGCAGGTGCTGATTAGGGAGCGACCGATATGCCTTTTTACCGATAGTCTGATACCGATATTTTCCCCCAGCATTTTTACCGATACCGATACCGATATTTTATTTTTAGGGGCTGTCCATTATTTATGTCAACAAATTTTTGGCGATTTTTACCTCCCCCCCCCTTGTCAACAACTTGTCAAACTTTCCGAGACCCCCATATAAAATTACGTCAACATTTGATTACCCCCCCCCCCCCAAAAGGTGGCTTCCAAAATGTTTATGTAGCAAAATTAGTAGGAATATAGTTAGTTTAATTAAAATACTGAATGTTAAGCGAGTGTGTAACACAGAACTACAAACGCTGCTTAATTTTCCTATTTTTTAAGTAATTATATTAAATTTAAAAAAGTAACATTGTTGACGTCAACTTTTCTTGACCTCCCTCCCCTTCCCCTTGTCAACAATTGTCAAAAATTTTCTGACCCCCCCCTCCCCCTATTTTGTTGACGTAATTAATGGACAGCCCCTTAAGCAACAACAACGCCAATTGCCAAACACGTGTTTCTCTCGTGCTAATATAGCTAATGACGTATGTCAACCCATGCTTACCCCTTCCCTGTCATACTTCGCCCACACGTAAGTCTTGTTTCCCCCCCCCCCCCCCCAACTTCCCATCCCAACAAAAAATACGCACAGATGTTCACTAATTGTATCATTCAAGGTCATACATTAGAATTAAGAAATGCCAATCCTATTGTTTCAAGGTCGTTTCTCTGATGTATACGTGACAATTTCTGTGTACGGGTTTTTTTTTTCCTTTTTTTTAAAATCTTGTCTGATCTGGTTATAGAATTGGGTTATTTACTGATTTTCTTTTCTGCAGCTCTGTTGTGAAAAAAAAAACAATGTATCGGCAGCCAAAAAAACGGCCGGTCCGACAGTTAACCCATAGTGCCAATATCGGTTCGACTATCGGTCGCTCCCTACAACAATCGGCCGATCCGATATTAACCGATAGTGCCAATATCGGTCCGATACCGATAGCGATCCGATTATCGGTCGCTCCCTAGTGCTGATGATTATTTTTAGACACAACTGTTGGTCAGATGACGTAATCAATTTTTGTGTTTCCACTATCTTCATTACAAAATGCGGAGTGGTTGTGGTGTTTTGTTAATATTTTCTATTTATATAAGTCGATTCCGCTTAATTGGGACACATCGGGACCAAGGCTTTTTGTCCCTAGCGGTGTCCCAATTAAACATACACATTTACTATTGGCTTCTTGGTTTGGTTTCTTTGAGATTTGTCCCAATTAGCGGCTGTCCCAACTAAGCGGTGTCCCATTTAAGCGGAATCCACTGTACTTTAAAAAAAATATAAACGTATGTGCCAATCCAGGTGTATTGATTATTCATCAGTTTATTTCCAATTGTCAACTGATGTAAAGACACATTTAGTTCAATTCATTGTAATCACCTAACGCTTTTAACTTTACTAATGATAATTTATATCAAATTTTTATGATATAATGTTTTATTTATTTATTTTATTGTAATTTAATACAAGTTTTTTTTTGTTTTTTTAAATATTAGCTTTTATTTTATGCTTTTTAGTTATGAAAGAATCATCTTTCAATTGATTTTTTTTTTTGCATACTTTAATACAATTTAATTCATTTGGCAAATCTATATCAACACTAGATAGCTTCGTAATTCTACATAATGTTAGTTAGTTGTTTCGATATCATTCAGATCGTGTATTATCATGTAGAATCTACACTATTTCTAAAATTGCAGCATTCTCACCAGATTTGAGCAGGTCCGAAAATTCAGTTACAAGATTTTTGGGATACACAAACCAATCCATTTCACCGTCAGAAATTAATTCTAATCTATAACATATATATATAAAAAAAAAGTAAACGATACATTTTGAAACGTAAAAGCCAGTGGAGAAACGAGGTGGGGGGGGGGGGTGAAGAAGGCGGTCCTTCTTGGGGCGGCATTGTCAGCAAACAAGAAGTGCATGGAACGGCATTCAATTTGACAAGGCCCGTAGCGTGCGGGGGGGCCTGGGAGCCGGGCCGCCCCCCCCTGCTTTTTGTCTGGCCTCCCCTGCTTGTGTGCTCTACTTAGTAACATTTATTTCCTGCCCCTCCCCTCATATTGGCCTGGCCCCTGCTGTAGAATGCCTGGCCCCTTCTGTAAATTTTTCACGCTACGGGGCTGATTGGACGGCATATTTAATTCCACAACTCCGGGGCGCCACTAACTCTAGTTACGCCACTAACTCTAGTTACGCCACTAACTCTAGTTACGCCACTCTAGTTACGCCACTAACTCTAGTTACGCCACTAACTCTAGTTACGCCACTAACTCTAGTTACGCCACTCTAGTTACGCCACTAACTCTAGTTACGCCACTCTAGTTACGCCACTAACTCTATTTACTCCACTCTAGTTACGCCACTAACTCTAGTTACGCCACTAACTCTAGTTACGCCACTCTAGTTACGCCACTAACTCTAGTTACGCCACTAACTCTAGTTACACCACTAACTCTAGTTACGCCACTAACTCTAGTTACGCCACTAACTCTAGTTACGCCACTAACTCTAGTTACGCCACTAACTCTAGTTACGCCACTAACTCTAGTTATGCCACTAAATCTAGTTACACCACTAACTCTAGTTACGCCACTAACTCTAGTTACGCCACTAACTCTAGTTACGCCACTAACTCTAGTTACGCCACTAACTCTAGTTACGCCACTAACTCTAGTTACGCCACTAACTCTAGTTACGCCACTAACTCTTGTTACGCCACTAACTCTAGTTACGCCACTCTAGTTACGCCACTAACTCTAGTTACGCCACTCTAGTTACGCTACTAACTCTATTTACTCCACTGTAGTTAAGCCACTAACTGTAGTTGCGCCACTAGTTATAGCTAACGTTCTGTGCAAATTAATGTTTGTAAAGTAAGATTTTATTCTTTTCTTTTTGAATTAACAATTAAAGCTGACTATCTATTGTTTAAAGCAACAACAACAACAACACTACCTAACGGAATGAAGTTCATGCCTCTCAATAGATGTAAAACTGAACGATTCGAATCAGTGGGTTATTACTTGTATTTCAACTTATGAGAATTTTCAAGCAAAAAAATTGTGTGCACAGTAAAACTAAAACGATTCGAATTAGTGAGTTATTACTTGTATTTCAACTTATGAGAATTTTCAAGCAAAAAAAAAAATTGTGTGGACAAAGTAGTCATTTTGAAAAATGTAAAAATGTGATATTCATTTCTAATTGTTTATAAACACACTCATTGATAAATTTGTCAAATATGCATACTTCTCTCCTGCTTCTTTCCATATCTCTTATTTTCTTTCTCTCTTTGTGTATGTCCTACTTCCCGCTATATTCGTCTGTAAATTTGATTATATGTTCTTGGTGTTAAGCTGGTTCTATTTATAGCCTTGTGGGTTTCTCCACAAAATAAGACAGGTCGTATTACGCCATTTCTCTCATGTCCTTGTTGATCCTCAGACAAGTTTGACAAGTTTCGCCCATGTAACAGTTTAGTATGTTAAATGTTGTGTACTTCTTTTATTTTTTTACTTTTTTGTTTGAACTTGGAGCATAATTTTGGTTCTTGAAACGTTGAAAAGACAGCGGGATAAATAGGGTGAATCGGTACACATTAAAAAAAAAAATGACCCGGGGATGGGGGTGTGGGGAGACGACTTAAAGGCGGGCGCCTTGGCCCAAAGCTCTCTAGGTGCTAAAAAACATTTTTACACGCGTTTCTTTATTTTTCACTGCGGCGTGTCTTTATTAAGGGCCCCGTTATATTTGTCTTTTTCGCTCGGGGGGTCCCATTAAGCCTTAATTCTCTTTGGGCTCTGGAAAGGGGACAATTCCAAACAGAAACCTAAAAAGAAAAAAAAAAAACGGTTTTCTTTTTTTTTTTTTGTTTTCTTTTTAGGTGATTGTTAGGCCCGGCATAAGGTGGCGACAACCTGAAAAGAAGGGGGCCCCCGAGAATGAGGTAGCATCGTTACTTTGAGTATACATCTTTTGAGTTATTTTGGAGCTGGTGAGAGGGTGCCCCCCCCCCACTTGTCACAGATTGTTGGTGGCACTAGAATTGCTGGCGACGGCCTTACTATATTAATAGCAAAACTGTGTCAAGTGAATTATACATTAATATACATACTCATTTTTAAAATAGAAACTAGAATTTTTTAACGCGTTTGTGCTATATGTAAATATTTTTCTGTCTGGAACTGCCTTCTTTATCTATATTCATTGAGACAGCGATCAGATTGATTAGACACACCACACCCTCTTGACTATATGTTTTTTTACATTGGAACTAAATTTTTGTTTACATCCTAATGTTTTATTGTGTTTTACCTTTTTAAGTAAACATTTTTTTTAAAATATACGTTTTCATAAAAACTTTGAATATTAATAATGACTTCGACCCCAATACACATTAAAACATATGGCTGAAATAAGGTCACAAAAATTTCAAATATTTCATCATAACCAGAGCCTCTCGAAACATTTTTGTTGGTGGTCCTGGGGGGAGGTACTTTTGGTGGGCTATAGTCAAATGTAATTCAGAGACTTTAATCAAAGGTAATTTAGGGGCTCTAATCAAAGGTAATTTAGGGGGATATAATCAAAGGTAATTTAGGGGTTATAATCAAAGGTAATTCAGAGACTCTAATCAAAGGTAATTTAGGGGCTCTAATCAAAGGTAATTTAGGGCTCTAATCAAAGGTAATTTAGTGGCTCTAATCAAAGGTAATCTAAAGACTATAATCAAAGGTAATCTAGAGACTCTAATCAAAGGCAATTTAGAGACTCTAAGTAAAGTTACTTTTAAGGGCTTCAGGGGGCTCCATAAAACACTTTTACAGCTGGGGCGGGGCCCAATTGGTTTTCTAAAATGTTTTGCAAATTGTCAAGAGTTTGGAAATATTGTACTTGTTCAGTTGTTGAGTCTGAATGGCTACAGGCTGGTGTGATTGTAAGGGACGGGGGGGGGGGGGCTCGGTTACAAATTCTGTGACCCGGCTTATATTTCTGCTTGATATAACTGGTTCTCAACAAACTGTTTTGGGTGAGATCGTGTTGACAGGTGTGGTTTTGGTATCTGGGCGTCCTGGTTGCACAATTTGTGACGTAAGCCGACGTGCCAACTTTGAGATAGTACAGATCTTTTTTTTTTTAAATTTTCTCTCTGTACAAATTTACCACCGCCTTACACTTCATTGATTGGCATACAGCCCAGCATTTAATTGAAACGCACACTTTTTGATTGGTTGTATTAATAAATCAAAGTTTCTCGCTCAGAAGCGGATTAAGGTCGGATAGGACTCAGGGCGCACAATAAAATATTGTCCGCCCTGCAGAGGGGGGTCCAAAATTAAAAGTCCCCCCGGGCCCCAGCTTGAGGGGGCCCCCAAAATTTATTTTACATTAAATATTAAGTATGTAATCTCATATCATGGTATCAAATGTCAAAATGTAGGGGCTCCCAAAGAGGCCAAGCCCCCCCCGGGCCCCCAAATTCCTGGGTTCGGCACTGCCGCCCTGGGCCATTCTTTCATCCCCAACATAGCCGGGATAGTACATTGGCCATGGAGGCACCACGGGAGATATAGCGGGAACTTTTAGCCATGACCTAAAATATCCATTGGTCCTCACCGAAGATCGAACCTGGAACCCACGAATCGACAGTCGAGCGCTTTACCACACGAGCATTCCATATGTAATTCCGGGGGTTTTCAAGCTCTAATAACGATATATTATCACCTTTTAATTGATTGCTGGTGTTACAATGGGCCACCTGTTTTAGATAAAATTCGAAATAATAGTAATAAAACAGCAACGAAAAAACAAACAAACAAAGAAACATTCTTGTTCGGAGCCGGTGTCCAATGGTCCAAACATTACGTCAACATTACACACAACCAATAATGATCTATTTCGATAATTTCCAGCGAAAGCCACTTATCTCGACGTATATTTATTTATATAATATCATAAAGTTGCTAAAGTGGGACAAAGGATGAAACTTAAAGAAATGTTGACGACGTAATAAAAAAAATAAACCAGCTGAGTCAGTCCTATACGTGTGTGTGTGTGTGTGTGTGTGTGTGTGTGCCTTACCAACCAACCATGATGCAACAGTTGTTGTGCAACAATGTTAACAACTGTTACATAACTCGTGGTACGAGGGAGAACACGTGCACCGCTGACCTCATTATTCAACTAAAAATTCTGTAAGCTGGGAACATCGTAATGGCGGCTGTACCGGACCTCTTGACACACACACACACTTATATATATATATTTATACAGTGGATTCCGCTTAATTTGGACACCGCTTAATTGGGACAAATCGCAAAGAAACCAAACCAAGAAACCAATTGTAAATTTTTATGTTTAATTGGGACAGCCGCTTAATCGGGATAAAAAGCCTCGGTCCCGATGTGTCCCAATTAATCGGAATCGACAGTATATAGTATATATATATATATAACCTACATTGTGTTCTTTAATTTCTCCAATCTCTCTTTCTTTCTTCTCCTCCTTCCTACTCCCCCCCCCCTCTCTCTCTCTCTTTCTCGTTTAGGAGTAATTTATCCTGCCTATGTAAAAAAAAAACAATCGCTGTAATAAAAAAAAACCCAGCCCAGTTTAATCAAAGCAAAGTAAAAATGATACAATAAAAAATAACATTTTAATGGCAGACACCCCTCCTCCCCCCCCCCTTCCCCCAAAACTAAAATAAACCAAAACAAAACTCCAAAACAAATGGAGAATAAAAACACAGGCGTTCAAATTACAGTTGTCAGTGTTAATTTATTATGCAAACACAACGTTTTCTTTTTTTTTTTTGGTCTCTTATACGTTGAATTACTTGTGTGTATGTAATTGTGTTTCTGCATCTGCAGGAGTTCAATGAAAACAATGGGAATGTCAGGATGACCCACAGACAGACAGACAAACAGAAACACTCACACGCACACACACACAGGATGTATGTAGTGAGAGCTTCAAGTCCGGGCTGTTGTGTATGTAGTAACAGCTGAGTTGGGTTTTTTTTTTAAATTCACAGTTACAATTCAAATGAATGTCTGCATGGGATGATTGTTTTTGATGGAATGTTTGATGATTATTTTAATGGAATGTTTGATGATTATTTTGATGGAATGTTTGATGATTGTTTTGATGGAATGTTTGATGATTATTTTGATGGAATGTTTGATGATTATTTTGATGGAATACTTGATGATTATTTTGATGTAACGTTTGATGATATTTTTGATGGAATGTTCAATGATTATTTTGATGGGTCGTTCTATGATTATTTTGATGGAATGTTTGATGATTATTTTGATGGAA
The DNA here is from genome assembly GCA_021962125.1 of Bulinus truncatus. NCBI lineage: Eukaryota > Metazoa > Mollusca > Gastropoda > Planorbidae > Bulinus > Bulinus truncatus. The sequence continues at coordinate 3,928,441 of JAGDYQ010000085.1, read as the reverse complement.
TGTCCAATGATTATTCTGATGGATCGTTCTATGATTATTTTGATGGAGTGATCTATAATTATTTTGATGCAATATTCTTCATCTGGAAGAATGTGAACACAAAGTTAAAACTGATGAAGTAAAATAAATTATGACAAAAACAACAACAACAATGAAACTTTTTATTCGGAGACGTTCTAATGTTTTATTACATTTGCACACTATATTTGACAGGACTTTGTACTAAAAAATTGAAGATGGGATGTAGGGGGGGGGCAATGAAGTTGGAGCAGCCCCCCCCCACCCCATGCCGGCACCAAGTTTGCCTAGCCATAAATGACTTTACCTACACCTACAGCCCCGAAGTTTTGGGGCAACTTTTTAACATTTAACCAGTAATCACTTTTATTCGCATAATCTAAGGTGTATTTAATGTCTTCTTCTGAGTTCCGGTTACTGTCAAAAAGTTTCATATTTCTCTGTTCAGGAATAAATTTATCCAAGTTTAGCGAGCTGTGTTGCCAGCGGTAAGCCAGCCATACAACTGTTCTGACAACTCGTTAGCGCTACCTCTACAATATTCGTGGTTGCAGTGATGAGGAGGATATCGTCCATAATACCAGAGCTGCCAACTGAGATAATTTATATCCAGACCTAACTATTTTGTACGCCATCTCGTTATAAGAAAATGCTATGAGTAAAACAGATTTATTTTCAGATAATTATGGAATTTTTCCATAATACCAGAGCTACCAACTGAGATAATTTATATTCAGACCTAACCATTTTGTACGCCATCTAGTTATAAGAAAATGCTATGAATAAAACAGATTTCTTTTCAGATAAATATGGAATTTTTTTTTATTTTTTGCTATGTATGTATAAATTAAAAAATCTATAACTGGATAAGTATTCGAGAAAAAATAAATTTGACATCCCTAAATAAGACACAGATTGCAGGTAAACGAGTGGCGTTTCCAGGATTGGATCCCTAGACCTAAACGTAGTACATGAAAACGGTTTTACTTCTAGCACCACCGATTCTTGTGCCCCTGACATTAAGGGGTCCCTCTTCGAACCAACTATATGTTACCCTGCAGTTCTGGGGGGCCACCATGATGAACAAAGTCTGATCCCCGCCCCTTCGACTGAATCCAACATAATTCATAATAACGTAACACGTCAAGTCCTCTAAAACCGATAATTTCACACTTACAAGTTTACATTGGTGTGTCGCATAAAGATTGCAATCGGATTTTCCAGGCGTTATATCATCACCTCGCGTTAACAATTTTTTTTTTAAATAAACCGCTTTAAAACTATCAGATCTCCACGAAAGTGCAATTCAACTGTAGCTTGTCTTCAATACACAGCTTGTTATGTCAAAGTAACGGGGAGAGAACTCCGACAGGGAGTGTGGAGAATTCACACTTGACAGATCAAAGCTATTCTCCCCTAACGTGTAAACAAAATTTTTATTTTTTTTTTTTATTTTTACAGCGCACTTCCTGTGTCAGAGAGGGTATTGCTGTTGGGTGGGTGCGCCAAACCTTTTTTTTATTTTTTGCTTTTAAATGTTTAATTACGTCATTATTCTGTGTGTATGTGTGTTTTACGTGCTGTATTTGCGTCGTGATGTATCCATTGGTTACTGATTTGCGTTGTTTTGAATGCAAGTTGTTCTAGCTTGGAGTTATTGCGCAATTGATTATTTCAGACATTGATTTTTTATTATTTTTTTACGTAAGAGAATAGAGGGAGTGGTTAATTTTTAAAATGCCTGTTTTGATTGAGAGGAATTTAATTTTTTTCTTGTGGTACATTTTGCACTTTAATTAATATTTATCTTAGGGAATTGGTTTCAGGGAATCATTCCGAGGCTATGTGTGTAAATGTAACTGTACGCCATGTGTGTTTGTCTGTGTGTGTGTGTGGGTGTGTGGTAGCGCACAAAGGGTTCCGAGGGTTGTAGGGCCGCCCAGGACACAAAGCAAGGTAGGGGCCGCTGAAATAACTGCTGTTAAATGTTTTTTGCACTTTAAAGGTTGGGATAGGGCCCCCAACAGTAGTTAGATACGGCTCTGTATGTGTGTGTGTGTGTCAATGTAAGTCTTGACTAACTCTTCAAGACTGCCACATGTCACTTGATCATGGAGGGGAAAACAAAATGTTTTAGTGTGGTTGTGAACTCTGCCTACATGGTGGCGCTGGCCCCGGTGTTTGAATCCCGCTGAGTCCCCAGCCACATCAGACTTACCCCACGCCAACACCTGGGCGAGTTAACTCCACTAGATACTGCTCACCAGCCCGAGTGCTGAGAAAGCCTTACGACGATTGGATGCTGTTGGGCGAGACCTAGGCCGAGTGTTTAATGCGGGACCAGGGGAACTAGAACTTCAGTCTATAGTACCAAAACGTCGGGTAGTTTTCTTATCACCCCCCCACACACACACATTCCCCCCCCCCCAAAAGGATACCACTGCTAACTGGCCATTGTGGCCGTCGAGGCCGCAACAGGGATGTAGGTCACTACAAGAAAACAACAACAGCTCCCAGCAGGAGTTGCAAGGGTGTACTATTATTGAAGTGTTGTGATTGGCTGTTACTTGATGTTTTAAAATTTTTGGACCAGCCGGCAAAATGTTTTGAGAAGGGGGGGGGAAAGGTGGACCTCTTCAAATTTTTGTTTCTGACGACCTCCCCCCCTAGTCGGAGCCTACTAAACTGCCTGGGGCCCACTGCAGATGCCGAGAAAACTTATTGAACTGCAGGCCACACTGAGCTCTTACATTTGATAGACAGGCCGGGAGTGGGCAGATGGATGGGATATTTATAAGAAACATCCAAAACTGGCAGCATTAGGCCCTCGATCGTTCCATGTTTGTGGTCAAGGTTCTCAGATACAGGTACAGTAAGGAGATGGGGAAGCAGACTTCACCTGTCACAAGTAGTAACTTTGGTGTTTCAGAGATTTGTATGGTGGTCAATGTAAAAATGGATACATATACACATATAGGCTTTACACATTGCACACGTATACACACACAATATCAAGATGAAAAAAAAATTATGTATTTTGTAAAATCATATTGTTTATTTTTAATATCATGTAGGCTCAGGTGCTACAACTCTGTAATGTTTCTTACAGGATGGCATTTTGACAAAAAAAAAAAATACAAAATAAAATAAATTATGATGAATTAAAACTATTGAGTGGAATTTTGGTAAGTGGACAGATACTTGTCAGAATGTTGACTGTTACATGAGAAAAAAAAATCAAATAAATAACATCACTTGATTTTGGAAAAAAAAAAATGTTGATATTTGATTTAGATGTGAACAAATTGCACTTTTGTGTTTGGTCACTACAGAAAGATATGGATGAATGACAATGTATGTATCGATATCAAACAAATGAACTTTTATATGGAAGTCATAAAAAAAAAAAAGAAAAATATATTTATTCATCTGACGTTGCATAACGCTAGGTAATAAAAAATAAAAACCTGCATTTAATTTTCAAATAAAAATTGCAAAATCGTTGTCGACGATGTGTTCTTATGGTCTTCAGTTTTTCTATTTCTTCAAAAAGAAAAAAACGCAAATTCTAGTACACTGAAGATTTTAAAAAAAGTAATAATAATAAAAAAAACTCCCAGTACAATAATTTAAATAATTATAGCTACATTTTAAAATTATATATATATATATATATATATATATATATATATATATATATATAATATGACAGCAGTTCTTGCAGCATACAGTAAAAAAAAGCTGACTTGGTTTTAGCAGCATACATCAGTAAGCTGATTATTATTATTATTTTTTGTTTGTATAGGTTTATGCAATTCCATAGATTATCTTCTAATGAGATCATTTCATACAAATGTCTATAACAAAAATATACAAATGCATTTTTCAGTATATATTTAGAATAAAACATACAGATCAAAACTTAAACTGAAAAAAAAAATATATAAGTTTTAAAAAAATAGGACATAACAAACAATACAATACGAAGTGATAAATAGTACATGTTAAATAATTACAATTTTCCTGAGTTAATTATTTGCATAAAAAATAAAAAGAGCAATATTCCCTTCATCTATGGTTTGTATATTTCCAATGATTTTCAAATTGAGAAATGCAGGAGGGTTTTTAAAAAGAACCTTTTTTATTACTGCTTTTGTTTAAAAAAAAAAAAATTGGTGACCCCCCTAAATTTTTTTTTTTTCTTTTCTCTAAAAAAGCAGTCAAAATAAGTGAAATGGGGCCCCTTAATCATCATTGGGCAACTGACGTCACCACCCCCATCCCACCCCTAGACGGGGTCAAAGCAATTTCAGACACTTTATTTATAATTTTTTTTTTCATTTGACTTAAAATAATTACATCATTTGAACCTGCCCCGCCCCCCCAAAAGGGTGAAGTTTTGTTTTAGAAGTCGCCGCCTTTCTTAATCATGTTGTGAGAAGGGCCCCTAATTGTTAGCTACACCACTGGTCTGGTTCAAGCACCTGTTCATCATTCACCTCTTTATTGTAATGAGCATATATGATCAAAGGAAAGCCAAAAAAAACAAACAAACAGGGAGGTGGCTGAGGTGGGGGGGGCTGAAAGAGGAAAGGTTTTCAGAAGGGTTCATGGGGGGGGGGGGAACTAGGTATCATTGGCCAGATTTTGTTGGTCTTCAGTAACTTTCTACTGAATGTTGGCAGTTGATGTACTTTTTTATGGAATAAAAAAGTTGGCATGGCTTATATGAGTGTTGACAATCTCATGTGAATGGGTATAACAGCATGAATTTACTCAAATGATATGACATTAAAAAAATATTATAGATATATATGTATATGTATATATATTCATAAAATTCAATACTCATTAACACAGTAAAGTGTTTTTATTTCATTAAAAAATACATTTGAAACAAATTCTCAAAAAAAAAAAAAAAAAATTTACTTGTTTTCAAACGTTAAAATATGATAAGGAAAATAATTGAAATCTATTTTGTTTTTTAAATATATTTAAATTGAAAAGTTTGAAAATATACAATAAAAATAAAATGAATAAAATTTACATCAAATTTATTAATGAAGCTACAAAACAAAGCAATAAATTTTAAATAAAGCGAGAAAAAAAAAAAGCGTGTTGAAGTTAATTGAATAGGTCAAAAGAAAACTTTAGAATATCTCATTGGTACAGAAAGCGAAAATTAAAGACAAAAATTTCATAGCAAAAAGAAAAAAAAAATTATTTCCATCACATTAATGTTATGATGTACAGTTATGATAAAATGGACAAATAAACAACAGAATGACAGCAAAGGTATCACTTGATAACCTGACAGGTGGACATGTTTGTTTTTCTTCATTTCTAAAAATAGTTTGTTGAGCACCAATACATTTTGTGTGTGGCTGTAAACATGCATTAAAAAAAAATATTACATAATTTAAAAAAAAAAAATTTTTCACCTGAATGGGCTGATAAGATGTGAAGGCTGTATAGTTTAGTTTTGTGAGACATGAAGACAGTAGTTTAGGTTTGTGAGACATGAAGACTGTAGTTTAAGTTTGTGAGACATGAAGACTGTAGTTTAGGTTTGTGAGACATGAAGACTGTAATTTAGGTTTGTGAGATAGTTGCCAGTTTGAATTCACTGCTTCTATGCGAATAACTGATTATGTTTTGGTAACATTTAATTTTTTTGTTGTTACGTTATGAATGATTATACGAAAAATGGATGGCTAATGAAAATTTAACTAGATGGAACAGGCAGCTTCATTCCACTGATTTATTTTGTAACAGATTGATAAGACCTTCAAATATCATATTAAAATATATATATATATGTATATATAATTATGTACGAATATGTAAAATATAGCAGCAGTTTCATGGAAAACCCTGAGCAGAAATACGAATCAAATATTTGTGTTGGTACAAAACATTTCTTCAAAAAAAAATTAATAATAAGGTTTAGTTACATTTAATAGCAACATGAATATGAGATAATATTTAGGTGTTGGAGGTAAAAAAAAATAATTTCTTGTCAATATAACACCACTTGAAGGTAAAAAGTTACTGACAAAACAGACTGTCACAATGTGATAACAGAAAATTGACATAGACGAGGTATATCAAAAGATTTAATTCCTGACCAGATAGCATAACAAATAATTTTCACACACACACAAAATATCGATAATAAAAAGGGTTATAAATAAATGATATAATTTTGTTTGTCCTCCAAAAAGGAAGGGGGAAAAAATGGCATTTAAATTGGTCCTTGAGTTAACAATTGTACTTCTCTTGAGCTAGCGATTGTTTAAAATCTATATTTTAAATCTGGTCCCTTAGACTAGGCTGATGTTCCCTGCTCAAATTATCCATGAAAAGATGCTACTATTTCTAGTGGGAAGAATATCTCAATTTCTGCACCAATAAAGTGGCGGCTCTTCACTACCACTGTTTATTATTATTATTATTGTAATAAGTCTTTTCTTAGCTAATCATTTGAAGTACTTGACTTCTCTAAGAATTCCACTAACTATTCCGCAGTGCACAAAAGCTTTGGTTCTTTCTCTGCTGGCCAATGAAATGCTCAGCACTTATTAATGTAGAAAGTATACCTACTTATTAAATGTAGATACAGAGCAGTCTTTTTTTTTTAGTCAAACTGCTTTCAACTGTTGTATAACAGACATCTTAGCCGTGCTGTTTCTGTTTTTAATGCAGCCACTTCCACACGGAGTTTTAGATTCTCTTGCTCCAACAGGGCAGCTCTGATAGCTATTTCATCTTCCTTGGCACGTCTGGCATCTCTGGATCTTTTGGCGGCATCATTGTTCTTCCGTCTCCTCTCCCAGTATGCAGCATCTTTCTGCTCATCTGGCAAGGATCGTGGCCTCTTACGAGATGATGTGGTGTTGGAGTGGGATAAGAAGGATGTGCTGGAGACGACGGTGGCGCTGTTCACTGAGCCTGAGTTGACTGTGACTGGAAATGGCGACGTGGACATAACGCTCGATCTCAAATGGTCAGATGTTGTGAGTGGCAATGGAGAGCTGGTGGCAGTTAAAATCTGAGACACTGATGTTGGCGCTGACTGCGGAAGATTAGGAGAATGGTTGTAGCTGGGCGATGGGTGAGGAGGAGATGACTTCCCACTTGGTGAAGTGGATGCTGGCAGTAAAGCTTTCTCTCTGAACATCTGAACCTGCTGATTGTAAATTTTAACGAGTTCCTCACTGTTCATTCCAGGGAACATCCCTGAATCAATACCCTGTTGTAGAGATGGAGCAGCCAAGCCAGGAATGCCGAAAAATCCCAGTGGCATCTGCAAGGCTTCCTTTGGATATGCTTTGAAGGGACGACTAGTCTTCTTACTCCGCTGGTCTAAATAGGCCATCTGTGAGAAAGCATTCAGGACTGAGGCGTTATCCAACAAGCTTCCTTGCAGATTTTGGAACATGGCCAATGGAGGAATCCCAGAAGGATGGTGGTGGGAATGATCCATGTTGTTGGAATTTTCAACACCATCCGGGCTGGGCGTTTCCCTTTTGACAATGTCATTATGGTTAAGGTAAGTGTCAGCAGGTGATGAAGGGCCATGGTAATCCCCCGAATGGCCAGGGCTGGAAGATGTCTGAGAGTCATCCGTTAAGCTGTCAGAGAAAGATGATCTTCGCTTCACAGAAAAGTCCAGCGGGCTGTCCTGGTCATTGTCCACAGACGAGGGGCAATTCTTCAGCTCCACAGCTTCTGACTCTTTAATTTTCTGCTTTAAGCTTCTGATACTGCCCCCATTGCTGATCCCTTCTTCGTACATGTCGCTGCTTCTGTGAAACCCACTCACCATGCACTTGCTCTTGGTCATGTCAGCAGCTAAAGGACTTGGATTGTCGTCCTCAGCCATTGAAGGGTAATCATTGTCAATGTTCTTCCATGGCTTGGATAATTTGTGTTGCATAGCCTTCAGAAAATAAAAATATAAAAACATTATTAATAAAACAAAAAGGATAGGTTTACAGACACATCCTGAACAGATATTTCTATAATTACATGAACAAATAAATGAGCCGAAAAATATGTACAGGATCTACAACCAAAGATGTAAGATTATTTACAACCAAAGATGTAAGATTATTTACAACCAAAGATGTAAGATTATTTACAACCAAAGATGTAATATTATTTACAACCAAAGATGTAAGATTATTCACAACCAAAGATGTAAGATTATTTACAACCAAAGATGTAAGATTATTTACAACCAAAGATGTAAGATTATCTACAACCAAAGATGTAAGATTATCTACAACCAAAGATGTAAGATTATTTACAACCAAAGATGTAAGATTATTTACAACCAAAGATGTAAGATTATGTACAACCAAAGATGTAAGATTATTTACAACCAAAGATGTAAGATTATTTACAACCAAAGATGTAAAATTATTTACAACCAAAGATGTAAGATTATTTACAACCAAAGATGTACGATTATTTACAACCAAAGATGTAAGATTATTTACAACCAAAGATGTAAGATTATTTACAACCAAAGATGTAAGATTATTTACAACCAAAGATGTAAGATTATTCACAACCAAAGATGTAAGATTATTTACAACCAAAGATGTAAGATTATTTACAACCAAAGATGTAAGATTATCTACAACCAAAGATGTAAGATTATCTACAACCAAAGATGTAAGATTATTTACAACCAAAGATGTAAGATTATTTACAACCAAAGATGTAAGATTATTTACAACCAAAGATGTAAAATTATTTACAACCAAAGATGTAAGATTATTTACAACCAAAGATGTACGATTATTTACAACCAAAGATGTAAGATTATTTACAACCAAAGATGTACGATTATTTACAACCAAAGATGTAAGATTATTTATAACCAAAGATGCAAGATTATTTTATTAGAATGATATGTTTTTTTTTTAAAAAATGACTTTCATTATTTTAATGTCAAAGTACCAACCTAATTAAATTCACTAATAAACGTTCTTATCATACTTTCTTTGGGACTTGTATACTATTTACAAAAAAAAGTTAACTGAATTAAAATATTATTTAAACTATTCATTAATTGTATTTTTCTGGGGGTACATTTTATTTAATCCAAGAATGATAATTATATTATCATCTGATAAAAGTCGTACAGCATAAATTAAGTAATCAATAATGCAGTATGTCGTCTTTAGATTCAGAAAGCTATGATTCACAATTCTATTTGTTGTGTAAAAATGCTAAAATCAATAAAAAAAAAATAATATAAAAACAAATGCATAACAAAATGATAAAAAAAAAATTCACCATTGTCTTTCTTTTACTATATCTGATTCTATGTCATTTTTGTTTTTAAATCAACAAATAATTTAGTAGATGACTCAAACAATATATTGTTATTAAAAGCGCAATGTGCTTCTGTCACATTGTTTCTGTCCAACAGTTGGTAACTCAGAACTACCCGCCAATACCTACAATTCCTACAATCAAACCTCCAATGAAAGAGATCGTCTATTACTCAACGAACGCGACACCGCTATTGTCTTAATGTTTTTTCTCTCTTATTCATTACAATAAAAACTGCATCAATACAAGTAGGTTAGATAAGCAGGGAAGTAAAATTGCAATACTTCATATGGGTCTTATTAAACAACATGATGAAATGAGTTGAATCCGTTGATCAAACAACTTGTTCAATTTTAATAAGTTATCTGTTTACATACACAAATATATCCAATGACACAACACTTCGGTCTAATTATCCAATATTAGGTGAAAACCGCTTCGTTCATATCCAATGGGTATAAAACAAACCATCCCATGTCATGCTATTATTCAAAAAAATTATTGGTTTAAATATCTACCATGGTTTAAAAATAAATAAAATACGAATTATATAAATATCTATACAAGTATTGTATTTGTCTAAATATCTACCAATGAAAAAGCAGCGATGTCATACTGTGCGGCCCATTAACATAATTAAGTCTAACATATCCTACAGTGTTACTATTTGTCTAATTCAACAGGAGCTAACGTATATAAACAAAAAAGAAGAAGAAGAAAACGCGAGAGTCATGTCCTGTTGGACCAGCTTCCTTATTGTGTCCTAGTGAAGAAAGAAAAAAAAATCTGAGAAAACAGAAACACTTTTAACTTCAACCTCTCACCCCCTCCACCCCCCCCCCTCTTTTTATAGCGACGACGTCCCACTCGTTATCTGTATATATAGTGTGTATATATATATATATATTAGTGTACCTACTTCTGGCGATCGGTTCACTCGTACTAACAAATATAATAATATAATTCTAAGTAAACAGATATGAACGATGTTGATTAATGATAACAACTTTAGTTTTATGACGTCTAACATCCTCCCCTCACCCCCCCCCCCACCCCAGGTCAATTAAAAAAAAGTTAGGCTGGAGGGGGGAGGGGGATTTTAATCGACATTTAGGCTCAAGCGAACGTCTGCCTTTCAAAATGTTGGGGGTTTTTTTTTTTCATTAGACCTACCGTATGCGTGAGTGTGTGTGAGTGTGTCCCAGGTGTGGGAACTTGATAGGTTATAAATAGTTATGACAGTGAGTAGAATGAGACGTATTGGTCGCGCGTGTGTGTTTGTAGTTTATGATTGTATTCGTCATAAATAAAATTTAAGGAAAATCTATTTTTCTAATACATGGGAAAGATTTACTAAACATAAGTGTGTGCGTGTGTGCGCGCGTGTATAGTTTGAAAAAAAAGGGGGGGGGGTTGAATGGAAGACAATGGGAGGGGGAATGAAAAGAGGAATGAAGAGACAGAGAGATAAAGAGAAGAGAGAGAGAGATTTACGTTAGTGTTAGAACATAACTTCATTACAACTGGGCAGATTTTATTTTTTTTATAACTATTAATGAGTGAAGTGAAAACTCGAATTTAGAAAAAAACAAAATAGAACCCATTGATAAAAACCAAATATCGTCAAAACATTTTGAAAAAAATTGAAAGAATCGAACAAATGCTCCCTTTAAAAAATATTAAAATTTGGGAGGGGGGGGGGGTAGGGGAATGTTCACTGGTACACGGCCGCCACTAAAAGGGGGGGGGGGATGCAGATCGAACGGACATTAGAGAGGGGTACAGGTTGGGTAAAGTAACTTGTATAGAATGACTTAGCCATTAGTTACAGTGTGAGATGTAGAGAGGGGCCCCGGTTGGTGGGATTTGTCATAGGCTCAAAATAACAGCTGTCGACAGCCCTGAACTGATAGGATGTTTCCTAATGAAATCGCAAATTCTAAACTAGTGGTTTTATTTATATCACGTGTCATATATAATTTTTTTTTTTTAAAGTTACAAAAGAGAGATCATTTAAACCTAACCCGCCAATCCCCCAGCATCAACGGAACATCAGATGAATTACGAATGTAACATATTGTGCTATTTATATCATGAAACTACTACACTCCTTGGCGAGAATATATACAATATGGCGTGAAACTGTATAATCAGTTCAATGATCAGACCGCACCGTGCGAGTGTGTGTGTGTGTGGGCCACAGGTTGCTCGACTACGACTCGCATTCATTCATCATATGAAGCGGGCTTACGAATTGTTTCATTATTTATTTATTTTTTCACAATTTATATACTTTATGTGACTTGCGCGTGACATATGTCTCAGAAAGTGGCAAATATTGATGTCAAGTGTGATGAACGAGGAAGTCGGGTTGAAAGTTTTTTAGCACTTTTTATTTCATATCCAGAGTTGGGAGTTGAATCGTCAGAGTTTGTAGGCCTAGGTGTGTGACAGCTTGGCTGTCTTTTTAAAATAGTTTATAGTCAATAACGACCAGAGCTGTCCATTTCAAATTATAACATGAAGGTCATGGAAGCCGGAAGTTGTAGACAAAAAAAAAAGGTCCGATACTTCTCGACCACCATCGCCGGGGCTGCAATGGCCATGGAGACAGTATGGGGGATTCAGGGACCTTAACTTGAACATATGGCGTGGATTTAGGGACCTTAACTTGAACATATGGCGTGGATTTAGGGACCTTAACTTGAACATATGGCGTGGATGGAAGACAAGTGGATGAGGGGACAGAGCCATTTAGAGCTAAAATCGAAGTATAAAATGTTTTTAAAGGAAATTTTTTTGACTGTTATTAAAATAATGTTCATTTTTGGGACCTTAACTTGAACATATGGCGTGGATTTAGGGACCTAAACTTGCACGTATGGGGGATTTACGGACCTCAAAATTGAACCCGTAACATGCATCATCTATCTTGTGTAAAAACAAACTAAATTTAAAAAGTTCAGGTTAGATAGTTTATGTCTGCTTATATATCCAGCTTTATTAATCGATTGAAACAAGAAGTTAATTGATTAATTGTTGTGAAAATTTTTATACAAGACATCAATATAGTGTAAGAATGTTAATGACTACAATTTAATAATAAATATGTTTAATGCACACTTCAGTTCGATTGTAGATGATTGTGTTTAGTTAAATATTGAATATTACTATTTGGGTTTCCTAGACACGTGTATTTGGGGTGAGGGCGTCCACACAAATCATACGTTGACATAATACAAGTATTTCACCAACAAACCATTGTCCACAGTCCGCAAAAACCATACGGTGACATAATACAAGTATTTCACCAAAAAACTATTTTTTTAAGCTCTGATCGATACCATATCTACCTAAACTGTTTGAGAACATTTGACTCTATCCACTGGATGAAACTCTCTGGTAGCATCAATAGTTTCTCGATTGAGAACCACTGTAGCTGAAGGCAAAGCGTAGAGCTTACCAGTCGATAAACTGACATCAAATAAATGACTTTTTCCTTTGATTCACCCAACCAGGTAGCTCAATGGAAATGGTTTACAGGCGTTAATCAAATATTGTACTGTACTAGTCTTGTTGATGGTTGAACTAAAGCATCACATATGTACAAACTAAAGTAGCCATAATAAAGATGTACGGTCAGTACAAAGTATAGTAAAGGGTGTGTAATGGATTGTGTGTGCTGTGACTTGTTCAGACAGCGGGTGTTTTGGTGACTTGCAAAGTGTGTGTGTGTGTGGGGGGGGGGGCAGTGGAAGAATACACCTATTTACCCGTACCGTACAAACCGATAAAAAACATAGACATGAACTTAAAGTGAATAGTGACATATTGACACACGCAGGTGTACATCGCAGGTAAACTTACTGTTAATTGCCCGATAGTTTAAATACACTTTGACAACATAACAGTGCTTAGCTTTAGTGGACACTTATAGTGCTACTGTGTACACTTATAGTGCTACTGTGGACACATTAAAGTGCTACTGTGTACACTTATAGTGCTACTGTGTGCACTTATAGTGCTACTGTGGACACATTAAAGTGATACTGTGTACACTTATAGTGCTACTGTGGACACATTAAAATGCTACTATGTACACTTATAGTGCTACTGTGGACACATTAAAATGCTACTGTGTACACTTATAGTGCTACTGTGGACACATTAAAATGCTACTGTGTACACTTATAGTGCTACTGTGTACACTTATAGTGCTACTGTGGACACATTAAAATGCTACTGTGTACACTTATAGTGCTACTGTGGACACTTAAAGCAAAGACATTTTTTTATGCCAGCATATATTTCACGTGTGTCAGTCGAATGTAATTGTTTGGGGTTGGGGGGGGGGGGAGAGGGTAGTAGTTCTAGTGTTATTGTTTTTTACATGACTAAATCAACATAATGGAAGATGTTGTGCGAAATATACCTGCAGGTACCAAGAGTTAATTGACACTGGGAGATCTCTGAACTTGAACTTGAAAGAATCAATTCAAAAGAAAAGGTGGGAGGGAATGGGAGGGAGAGGAAGATAGAGGGGGTTGGGGGTGAGCAGACGCGGGCAAGTTTTATTTCTCTATTGATTTATTCTCATCAACAAGTCAATACTGACAGGTACCATGGAAACATCAAACCTCGAAGTACACGTACAGCCTATATTTATGCAGTACTGAAGGTAGGACATTATTCTAGCTAACCACTCAGCCAGCCAACTCGCAAGAAAAACAATTTAATTCTTTCAGCAATCTTTCACCACAACACGGTGCATTGTTATTAAAGGGAAAAAAAAATAATAATGAAAAATTCAATACCACTACCAATAGAGTCCTAATTACAAGGGTTGGTGAAATTATGTACAAAATTGTTTTTGAGGTCCTCAACCTCGGGCTGTTTTACAGAAACATTTTAATTAGATTTAAGAGCCTACAACTTCTCAGAAACAAAAACAAACATAAGAAAAAAAAAAAGAGTGAATTGTTTATTCAGAAGTCTGAATCAGTGATTTAAATCATATGCACACATGAACCATTTATCTCTTTCTTAGTTGACTTTTAGATACAGTTTATTGGGGGGGGGGGGCGCACTATAAAACGCATTTAATACTAGAAAGAAGAAAAAAAAATTAAAAAAGACATAAAAAAAGCGTTACGAAAAAAGTTAAAAATAGAATGTATAAAAATGACATAAATGTATGTACCAGTACAAGAAGTAAACGAATAAGTACATAGTGGCGTCATCTGACTCTTGGATGAAACGATGCACAGATGTAGAGAGGTGTATGGATTGTCGTGATGCGGATATGGAGTTGTTGTGGATGGCGAGGTTGTGGCGAGTGACATGTCACACTAACATTACTCATCCATGACAGAAGAGAGTGTTGTGAATTGTGGGAGGAGGGGGGATATGGCTCCTCATCTTTGACAGAAAGAGAGAGAGAGGGGGAGAGAGAGAGAGAGATAGATAGGGAGGGAGGGAGGGGGGGAGATAGGGAGGGAGGGGGGAGAGAGAGGGAGAGAGTTGTATATGGCGGGAGGGGAGAGATGTCACTACTCATCCATGACAGAGAGAGGTGTATATGGCGGGTGGGCTGGGGAAGTGGCGGGGGGTGGGGGAGGGTAAACAGTTAGGTTAAGTGTCGATATAATATACATCTTTTATTATTTGTTTACCTCAAACTCGGCCGCCATAACGAGGGCTCAGATCAATACCAGTTCATTCATAGCACGACGACAGGCAAACAGATCGATAGAGTGAAGACTGCGGGACGTATAGAGAAAAACTCTACTCACCCTGAACTTGCGGGTTTGTGCGCGAGCGTATGCTAAAACAGACGTGTGTGAATGAATTACCTGATGCTCACCTAGAAGAAATTATGTGTAATACTTTTGAACTTTCTCTTCAAAGAACAATGAACACCTCGGAACACGAAAAGTGTGTTTAAAAAAAAAAACAAGAATATTGAGAAATAAATCTATTGCCTTGACCACTGTTTTGTATTTAGACAATCTATCACCTTGACCACTGTTTTGTATTTAGACAATCTATCGCCTTGACCACTGTTTTGTATTTAGACAATCTATCACCTTGACCACTGTTTGTATTTAGACAATCTATCACCTTGACCACTGTTTTGTATTTAGACAATCTATCGCCTTGACCATTGTTATGTATTTAGGCAATATATGGCCATGACCACTGTTTTGTAATCTAAACCAAAGCCACGCAACAAAATGTCGTGAAAGTTCGCTCTAAAAACACGAATAAGTCAATATACGAACGTTTGCGTTGATTCGACTTACGAACCGAGTCTTAGACCAAGTACTAGGTTCGTGAACCTATCTCTTCCAATGCACGTATTGATTCATTATACTAAATTATCTATATGCGAATTTTTTTTTTTTGGTAGGTGGAAAACATAGCTGAAATAAAGGGCCGCTTATAGATCGCAGGTATGTGCATGTGTGTGTGAGTGTGTATGTGTATGTGTGTGTGTGTGTTTGTGTGTGTGAGGGGGTTGGAAGGATGATTATAACAGGAAATAAAAAATGTATATATATGTGTGAATATATGTTTAAATGTGTGCGTATGTGTACGTGTGTGTGTGTGTGTGTGTGTGTGTGCGTGCTGGGGTGACCCTAAAGGAACCTGATCGAACCAGCGAGTCAATGCATCGAGAGCGAGGGGGGGAGTAAAGGGGGGGTCGGAGGAGGAGCAGTTGCCGTAATAATAAGTTTAGATCGATTGAGAACCGTTCTTCCCACCACCACCCCTATTGAGTTCTATTGGTTTTCAACACACAAAAAAAAAAATTTCCGATGAAGGAAACGTGTGTGTGTGTGTGTGTACGTGCGTGTATAAAAAGAGGGGGTTGGGGGTGGTGTGGAAGTTGAGTCGGTTCAAGGCCGAGTCGATGACCAGTGGATTCCAGGGGGTGGGGAGGGGGGGGGGGTTTGAAAGCAGTGGTAGCTGCTCGTGAATCAATGAAATCCCAGGAGTTGGATAAAATATAAAAAAAGATAAAAAGAGTAGGAATAGATGAAGTGGAGGAAGTAAATGATGAAGGTTGGGGGGGGGGGGGAGACCGGCGGTAGAGAGTGACCACTGTAAGGAAGGGTTGGAAAGTGACCGCATGCCCAGCTCTTCTGAGATATTTTTTTTATCCACTTCCAGAAGACGTAAACAAAAATTAACACTAGGAACCTGATGATGAAAAATAAATGAAAGTCTCCTCAAGTGACTCACTGCAGTGCAGATGTAGAATATCAAGTGAAATGACGTCATTCAAACTGTGCACTATGACGTAAGGCGTAGAGGTCATGGCATGGAAAAGAAAACATTAAAAACCATATATATATATATATAAGTGTGTGTGTGTGTGTGTGTGTGTGTGTGCAGTGCTTTTTTTTGTGCCAGTACGTACCGGTACCTTTTTCAATGTAGTGACAAAACTATTACTTTTTTTGTATTTTAACGTTTATTATTAATTTATTAATTATTAATTTGTTAAATTTTAGTTATTTTAAAATAGTATTTTTGCAGCTGTGATTTAGCTTGCATCGAGATGCGAACTTGTAGTTAAAAGTTAGGCAACCAATAGGTGTGTGTGTGTATACAGAATTGGAAAACGGAAGGGGGTGGCCGGGTGGGGGGTATAAAATAAGTGCACTGTATATATAAAACACAAATCGTGTAGATTTAATTTTACTGTTTCGTTTCGTTTGTTCAAAAAGAGGGGGGGGGTAATTTTTTAAATCTGATTTAAAAACATGAACTAGTTGAAAGAATGTCTTAACGAGACATGTTACAACAGGGGTGGTGGTGGTGTGGCGGGGGCGGGGGGGGGAGTTCGTAAAAAGAGAAAAGTGGGAAGGGGAAGGGGGGGTGGTGTTGGACCAGCTATCAGTGACTCACCAACAGAGAGTATGTGTGTGTAAGCCAACTGGTGTGTTTGATCAACTGTCTGAATTATTGACTAGCTTAACATCTCTTCCCCCCCCCCTTTTCCCCCCTCCAAGTCCGTACGATCAAAAATTAATAACTCCACCCCCCACCCTACTCTCGCGCCTCGCCGCAACACATTCAGTCCGCATAGTTTAATGGACAAATCCTTTTTTTTTATTTTTATTGAGCTCAGTGTGTCGTGGGGTTATATTCAATCATGTGGGGGAAAGTCCGGGGGGGGGGGTGTCTGTAGAATGTAGAGTAACTTGAGTAAAATTTTAAAAAAGTTGAAATAATATATCCAAATATATTAGCATAATAGACACACACACACACACACACACACACACACACAGGCGCTCATTACAAAGGACCAATCAGATGTTCCATACATGTCGTATGTTCACCACGGCAAGTTTCACATCAGGTCATAAAAGCAAACCCCAAAAAAAAGGCAAATAAATATATACATAAATAAATGTGTTCACATTACATGACCCTGATATGAGCACACAGACTTACTCATACAGACAAATATATAGACACACACACACACACACCCGCCTACACACAACACAACACAACACAACACAGCACAGAGAGGAGTAACTCTGTATATAAAAAAAAATAATAAATATTCCATGGAATTCCCTATCGCCACTTTTTTTTTTTACCGCTCCCCACTTTCCCCCCCCCCCAATCCCATTGGAATCCACCCCCCCCCCTTAAAAAAAATCCTTTCATTTGTTCATTTCTCGACTCTCACCGATTCGCTCACTCATTGAGGGGGGGGGGGCGGGTGGAGTGGGGGTGGGGGAGAGGAGGTAGCGTTCTCTTCTGTTTAATCCCCTTTCTTCTTCCCTGCACGATATAACGTAATTTAATGGCACGAGCTGAGGTCTCACACATTCACACCTTCCCTTTACTCCCCCCACCCCACCCCACCCCCCACAGCTCTTACTAACTCAAAACTATTTCGACTCACATAAAAACACACAACAACAACAACAACAACAACAACATGGTCCTCACCTTCAACCTACCACTCCCCCTCCTCCCTCCCTTAGTAACTACAGCATAAAAACAAAAAAAAACAACGTAAACTTCAAAAGTAGGTCAAATGTAGACAAGCTTTCTATTTATAACTCCAAAGTTCAACCAGCGGTCTTCCAGTCAGTCCCTGAGACACGTTTCAACAAGCACATCTAGGTCACTTACCTATCTCCACCATTACATAAACCTGACCCACACACTTACAGACTGCTCGCTTAGTTTTTTTTATAATTCTTTTTGTCTGTTTCCTTCCCTTAAAACCGGTTTTTTTTTTAATTTTTTATTATTATTTAAAACCTGGTAAATTTATGTAAGGCTGTCTAAATAATCGCTGTGACGTCATAGTGCGACCATGCCCTTTGGAATGTATTGGTGTGCTGTATGTTCTATGTTGTATGCAATAACAACAGCTTGAGACTAACATGGCCTGACCCTAAGCAACTTTTGTGCAGTCAGAAATACTACACAGTAGCAGAGTTTGATTACCACTGTTACATTCATTCAGTTCACTTCATTCATTATTACTTACTATACGTACTATACGGAACGACATGACATCATCACATGTACTCTTTGTTTTCAATCTACTTTCTTAAACCATTGAGAAATCAAAATGTGACTTGGGATGGTAATCCGGGCAGACATGCGACCAAGCAGATTACATAGGATTACATTGGATTAGCTATGCGGTGATCTACAAAATAGATAAAGGTGGATCTATACAACAGATTATATATATATATATATATATATATATATGTGTGTGTGTAATAGATACACTGATCTATAAAATCAATGCACGTTGATAACTGACTAAATCAGCCAACATACAGCTAGCGAATCACAGACTAAAACATCAGCCATACAGCTAGCGAATCGCAGACTAAAACATCAGCCATACAACCAACGAATCACTGACTAAATCTCCCAACACACAGCCAGCGAATTTCCAGATCACTCAACATAAGCCAATGAATCACTCACTAGATCACCGAAATACTTTATCTAAATAAGTCACCACTAAACATCCCATACATCCACTCAAAGAATCAAAAGACCATTGTCCAGCCTACGTCCATGTATTTACAGATGACCAGTCCATTTTACTTCACTTTTGTATTATTGACACAGTCAAGATGAATCAACTTTTTTCTCCCCTTCAGTCAAGTCAGCCTCGAGTGGTTTAGCTGGCCTCTTGTTTACTATCCCCCACCACCTCCACCCCCACCCTCGGACTCACTAGACGTAATCAAATCTAAATGACCTATTATGGAAATGTCTTTCACTGGGTCAGTAACTAGTACTAACTAACTGATCTGATCCAATAGTCACGCTAGGCTATCCAGTCAAATCCAGTAGCAAGATGTCTGAGAGACTAGAGTCTATAAAAAAAAGTAAGAGACTAAGAGTCACGACTGAACTGTTTTGTCACGTTGATGGCAATGAGAGTCACAATAACGCCAGACTCCTTGGCAGCAGGAGTGGTGGTGGTCCACTAGTGCCTCCACGAATACAAGTGCAGCGGTGCTAAGGAAGTTAAACGATGCAACAACGACTGTATATTGAAAGCAATGTCGTGAAGACGTTTGATAAGTATACTTAACGAAAAATAAATAGAATGTCTTGATTCGTAACGAATATACAGTCATGATTTGTGACGAATACAAAGTCATGATTCGTAACGTATATACAGTCATGATTTGTGACGAAAATAAAGTTATGATTAGTAACGAATATAAAGTCATGATTCGCTATATAATAAAGTCATGACTCATTACAAAATAAAGTCATTTTCTTTTTTAAGGGCTTGATAATATCATTTTAATGATGTTCAAAAAAGTCAATTTTTATTCACGAAGAAACGAAAAGTGTTTCATTAAAACAATACCCCCATTTCACCAGAATACAAAAAATACCAATGAAAAGTGATTCATTATAAAAAAAATGGTTTTGAATATAATCTTTTTTATCTATACAATTAGTATGTAAAAAAAGAAAGGGTTTGGTTAGGGTTAGAGGTTGGTGTTAGGGGTTAGAGGTTAGTGTTAGAGGTTAGGGTTAGAGGTTAGGGTTAGTCGGTAAGAGGAAAGCAAATCTCCGTAAGGTCAAAGCTATTTAATAGTTTCATAGATTTCAACTCAAATAGATTGAATAAACCTAACAGGCAAATCAATTCTCTGAGCAACAAACAGATGCTTGTTTTTTTATAAGTTCATTTTGTATTTCATGGTTTTCATTTACCGGCTTCATGTTTACATCCTAATGCACTTATAAGGACAATAGTTCAGTCACTGCAAGAATAACATCACATAATATAAGCATGAAATGAGGAAAATATTTTCATGTGTGGTTCAGATCTTCGTTCAAGATAACTAGACTAAATGTGAAGTTGTCAATGAAAGTTTCCTTATCAAGAAAACCATCACATCCTGAATTAAAAAAAAAAGAAAATATATATAATATATATAAAAGATTCAATTCATTGCTAATGGGTGTGTTTACTATACAACGTCACTTGCCGCAGCGGTTTTTGCATAACAAGTGGAAGTTAGAAGAAAAAAAATTCCATGGGATCCCAGGTAGCTAACTGTTTGTTCATTTTCAAAACATCGTTAAATTTTTCCATTGCCAAAATATTGCCAACCTTTTTTTTTTTAAGTTTCAGATTTGGAACTTATTTTGTAAAATGTTTTGATGTCTGGCTGACCATTTAAATGAAATGAAAACACTCCCCCCTTTCCCTTTTGTTTTCTTACAATTAATATTCTGAAAGTATTTTTTTTTAAATAAAGAATTGACGTTGGAAATACGACAATATGGCCGAGCGGTGTAGAGCGCTCGAGTGTCGACCTGAGAGTCTTGAGTTCGATCCCCGGTGAGAACAAATAGAATTTTACTGGTGAAAGCTGAGTCAGCTATATGTCGGTACCAGACACAGCCCTTTCATATGCCGTGGTTACGGAAACAGGTGAAATCTACACTTCATCTGCCCCACTGGTCCTCTAGGGTTAAGGGAACATTGGTCGGTACCAGACACAGCCCCTTCATATGCCGTGGTTATAGAAACAGGTGAAATCTACATTCATCTGCTGCCCCACTGGTCCTCTAGAGTTAAGGGAACATTTCTTACTCTTTGTCGAATGTATAGAAAAACAAAAACAAAAAAAACCAAAACAAAAACATTGAAAACTTCTAGGTACACGTATACAAACTAAAACGGAAGATAAATAAATGGCTCGACTACTACGTCCTGGTTGTAATGGTTCTAATTGGTGTAATTCTGTCCAATAAGATACAAGATGGACTGTTTAAAAAATGAAATAAGAAACGAAAAAAAAAATGAATTGTAATTTATCTTTAGTTTTACTTAGGAGCCGCTTGGCTAAACGAAATACTTTGTAACGGCTGTATTATTGACAGTTCATTTGTGAACATGATGATTTATTGAATTTGTATCGATATTACGACCCTCTAAGAACACAAAGTCTGCTAAAAAAAATTGCAGAGCCTTTAAGTTTTATGGACTGATATATTTGGGGCCCTAGAGAAAATTTCCCGCCCCCCAAAAAAAAAAAATTATAAAGGGGGGGGGGCCCTTGGTGGGGGGGGTGTCGGGGGCTGGGTGCACCCCCCAAAAAAAAAAATATGAATGTTTAGGATGGCATGGATAGGGTCAATAGACAGACAGGCTGAGTCGAGCTTGTAACAACCGCGTTCTATTTCAATATGATGTTCGTATTAATCTCTAACCCTTTTGTTTGTTCACACCATCGAGAAATTCATTTTGTAAGCATCTACAGGAAACGACCTGACCTACCTACGACTTACATACCACCGAATGACTAAACCGGTATGAGGTCAGTGTAGTGTAACAGGCAACGGAATGACAAACACACACACACACGCGCGCATGCGCGCAAGCATACATTCTTACGGAATGACACACACACACACACACACACATACATACTATACAACAACAACAACTCCAATCTCTAATACATGTGACCCCAGAAGGAACCCGAAATGATCAGGTAACTGACCTAAAGTAGGTCATCTCAAAGCTATGACCTAAATGTTAACTGTAGCGACAACTTATGTAGATAAGTGTACTGGGTGGGGGGTGGGGGTGGGAGTGAACGGGTTTGGGCCGGTTAATGTTTATTGGGGGTGGGGGAGGGAGTGGAAGGAGGGTGAAAATATGTTCTATGATATCAAAGTAGCCCGACCCACCACCCCAAACTCCCTACTTGTTCAACTCTTCTAATACAGAGTTTAACAATGTAAACAAGGGACTACGTGCTTTTTTAGCTGAATTTTCAATGAAAGCCTCGAAATAAGGAAGCAGTGATGAAATGGTCACCGTATAATCAATCACCTACTCTAACTATTTTATGAAGCAAGAAAAACAAAAAAAAAAAATAATAAAAAATCCTGAATAAAAATACTTTAAATTAAAACTATTACACGCAGTTTACAGCTGTGCATGAAAGAAAAGGAGAATAAATAAATAAAGGTGGGGGGGTGTAAACAGTCGAATTAAAAGAAATTCATTTTCTTAAAAAAAAAAAAAACAACTGTACAAGTGTGTGCATTGTACTATATATATGTTATCTATTACTATCTCCAAGTACTTCGTGCACTGTACTATGTATGTCATTTAGTGCTATCTCCACGTACTTCGTGCATTTTACTATATATATATATATGTTATCTAGTACTATCTCCACGTACTTCGTGCATTGTACTATGTATATATGTTATTTAGTGCTAATCTCCACGTACTTCGTGCATTGTACTATGTATATATGTTATCTAGTACTATCTCCACGTACTTCGCAGAATTATTCACGGATCTCGGCGTCTATTCAAATCCCGTTCTAAGCCTATTTCACTTTGCTGTCTACAAGTGTCAATTAACAAATGAAAGTTGCACTGGTCAGTGCGGTCAGTGAGTGAAGATCACTTCCTGCACCGATATTAGCTGACTATCATATACATGTAATACAAGGAATGTAAAATAAATACTTAAATATGCCAGTGGCTAAATGAAGACATAGTATCTAAAAATAAACAGCATTTGCGTATACATTATCTCCCTTGAATGTTACATAAATAAACAGTCACACAATACAGTGTATACATATATATATATAGAGAGAGAGAGAGCGAGAGAGACAGAGAGAGAGATAGTATAATTGCAGAAAAAAAATCTCTTGAGCTAAAATCTGCTAAATAGATTCTTATTCCGTTCCTGGCTAAGTCTCTGTGGGTGGGCGGGGTGGGTTGGTGTGTCTATACAAGTCAATACTTCGGCACACAAAAAGTTCAAGGGTAAAACATAAATCTTCCAGTGTTTCATTCACAAGTGTCAAAAGAAAAAAAAAAAGAAGTATGAGAGGTGGGGTGAGGGTAGGTGTGTGGGTGTGGCGAAGGATAAGTACGTCTGTTGGTGGGGAAAGGGGGGGGGGGGGAGGGAGTATTACATTTAGTTCCACGCTCTGATTATTTTTGACAAAACTTGTGACGTGTCGACCTCAGATGACACGAAAAAAAAAGATTTTTTTTTCCCAGTAGTCATTGCCACTGGTACATGATATATACATAGGTGTGTGTGTGTGTGTGTGTGTGCTATTGGTACATTATATGTACATAGGTATGTGTGTGTGTGCTATTGGTACATTATATGTACATAGGTATGTGTGTGTGTGTGTATTGGTACATTATATTTACACAGCTATCTGTGTTTGTGCTATCGGTACATGATATAAACATAGGACTGTGTGTTTGTGGTATTTGTACATGAAATATACATAGATATGTGAGTTTGTGTTATTGGTACGTTATATATATATATATAGGTAGGTGTGTGTGCTATTGGTACATTATATTTACATAGCTATTTGTGTGTGTGTGTGTGTGCTATTGGTACATGATATGTAGATAGGTATGTGTCTGAGTGTGTGTGTGTCTGTGTTTGTGTGTCTGTGTGTGACTAATATGATCGTGGCCCCATACCAGTGCGGGGGCAAACATATTGAGTCTCGGACCGGACCAAGAGCTGTCAAGCTAAACTCCTACAGCTTCCACTCACGGTCAAGCTAAACTCTTACAGCTTCCACTTTCGGTCAATCTAAAATCCTACAGCTGCCACTCACGGTCAAGCTAAACTTTTACAGCTTCCACTCACGGTCAAGCTAAAATCCTACAGTTGCCACTCACGGTCAAGCTAAACTCTTACAACTTCCACTCACGGTCAAGCTAAACTCCTACAGCTTACACTCACGGTCAATATATTTACACACACTTATTCAGTGATGTGTAATTCTACAGTCATGATATATATATATATATATATATATATATATATATATATATATATATATATATATATGCGTTATAAACGATTCCAAAAGATTCCATTCTTTTAATTCCATATAATACCCACACCACTGTAAGGCAGTCTAGTCAAAGTTCAAACAAACAACCCAGCAATGCTCTGCGTGAACCAACAAGAGCGACCAGTCCTGCATTTCCCAACTGTCCTTAGCAAACTCGGTGCTGGAGTGACGTAATGCCACATAAAAAAAAAACAACTCAGAAACACAAATACAATTATTGATTATGCAACAGCTGATCGATGCTTCCCGGTCGAAAAAGAAAGGCTAAATATAGATTACGTAGGAGACTTGGGCTGAATTAGATAAGAGCGATTGGATAATTTTAGAAACAAAAAGTTAGATTATTACGCATGCAGTTGAAGAAAGAAAAATAATTTTAAAAAACAAAAACGATTAAGTCGTACAAGATGATGAATGCAGTCTGTTTAATATATATATATATATATATATATATATATATATATATATATATATATCTATATATATATATAAACAAATTAATCTGGTAAGCATTCGAAATGTGTAGAATGAACATCAATAAACTATATTCAAGTTCCCCGCAAACTGCTACAATGGAGTTACACACCAAAAAATGCGCATTGGTCTTTTAATATAATTTTTTTTAGAACAGAGGATAGGTCAATAGATGATGAGTCATTTCTAAAGTATCTCGCGTCCTAGTCGCTCAGTGTGGCTGGATGGCATTAAAAGCGCAGGCTAGGTGTGAATGCGGTTATGTAAGTGTGGATGTGTACATGTGTAAGAGTCATGTGCACACACGTAACAAATCGGCCGACAATCCCTAAAACCCCCAATCTCGGGTTTTTCCAAATTGTGAGACGGTCTTTAGAACTTAAGGGGGGAACGCCCCACCCCACCCCCTCCACAACAACCTTCGCTTTAATTGGCTTCTTCCTTTATACATTTTTTTGTTACGTTAATACTGCCCGACCTGCTTTTTTTTATTACCTGAATTTAAACATTCGTTCCAAGCGCTGTTGGCTATTAAACTTGCTATGTTATGTCAACAAGTGAAGAAAGATCGCAGGGAATAGACAGAGAAGGGACACAAAGGGGATACGTTAACATTCTTAGAAATAATAGTAATAATAATAACGGGATTTCCCCAAAACGACAACAATAAAACACCTGCCTTACGTCACAGCGAAAGTTCAATAATAGAACGGGATGATGTGGCGTATCTTAAATGAAGATTTTATGGGTGTGTAAAAAAAAAATTAGGGGGGGGGGTGTCACTCGGTGATAAGGAAACAATGTCCAGTCGGCCTAATGCAGATCACAGGTTCCATTCCCAGTCCGTGGGTCCTAACTCGACCATTGAAGGTCGCAATAGTGTGGGAGAAATAAAACAAAAAAAGAGGAAACTTCAAAATTGTCGGAAAATAATGGTTCATACTCCCAAACATATTCACGACTTTCACCCCAAGGGGGGCGAAAATTTGGTACTTTATCTCTTGAGTATTATTCCAGTAGTACAGCACAATACACGTTCATACAAAACACATATTTGATCAGTCCTAGTAGAATGTAATTTATTACACGCGTCTCTTATAACCACAACACGCATTACAGCCGTTAAAACGATAAAAAAGGGGGGATAAGATGGTATACAAGATGTAACGGATTAAAACAAACAAAACAAACATAAAAGTCTTACCACAAGTTTCGATGTAAGGTCCATACCACGGCTGGTGGTCAATTCACACGGTCTATGTCCAGTGGTCGTCGCGACCTCATGTGAAATGCCACCGGACTCTTGAACAACTTCAACAACCATTACAGATGTATTACACTGACCAGTACAAAGTTTTACTGACCACTGGTGGGTGGTGGTGGTTATCACACCACTAGGATGGGGGAAGTAGTTAACACCAGAACACAGTTTCTGTTTGAAGTTATTGATAAAGGTGGCACTATTCCGTTATATCGAAATTAAGTTTTTAAAAAAGAAACAAGCGGATCTCTTTTGTTTTGGTTAATATGTCCAGAGAAAATGATAAAATCAATCAATAATCAATGACTGACTGTTCAATGATTTGTTTGAATGTCAGCACCAGATGATCGGGTATTAGCACAATATGGACCTGAACGACTGTATCACTGGAAGGAATAAAAAAACTAACACAATGACCACAGCAATACTAAATAATAATAACCATACGAGAACTGTAATCGATCTTTCGATTTTATCGAAACCTAAAAGTATAACAATCGGACAGTTTGATCATCAACAACAACAACTGTAACATGATATACAAACAAATAAACATATAAATGAAAACAAACACCGAAGATATAGGCCGCACCAAAAGGTGGGCAATCTTTCTGAAACGCGGGCAGCATCTGGTTCTTTAAATTTGACAACACTGTCAAACCAATGGGTGAAGTATTTATGTGAAATAACATAATGTACAAAAAATGTAAACGTCATAATGTACACTAAATGTAAACGTCATAATGTACACTAAATGTAGACGTCATAATGTGTACAAACGAAGAGGTGCGGAGAGCGGGATGACTGCCAATATCAATATCTGAATATCTAGATATTAAAAGTATCACTCTATCTTAAACATTAAAAGTTTGTATATACTGCATGTAACAACAGTATCGCACCTTTTATAAATATAATTTGTATCGGTACAAAAATATTATATATTTGTACCGCTATATGTTGTAGTAATATCGTACATATGATTTATGATTGTAATGATATCGTTGTACCGCTAATTATTAAAATATCTTCTAGCCGCTAATTGTTATAACATCTTTCAGCCGCTAATTGTTATAATGTCTATGTATTGCCATTTGTTATTTCTATAAAGTTGACTAGTAGCTGACAGAATTACAAAACAAAGGGGACCTAACTCAACGGCAACCAAGTAACCACGATCGACTGTTGTTAACAAGAGTTCTCTATTACAATTTGAACACAAAAACATGCGCGGGCTTGTAATCAAAGCCTAATACATATCCAGCTGTCAGGCGAATAGACGAATCAATCAATCAATACTTTGACCTGTGCAGTTTAGCAATAGTCCAAGATTGTTATTTCTTTCTTTAGATTTAACATTTTACTTTGATTTTTTTTTATAAACTGTGTAAATTAGAAAGAAAAGAAAATAACGTGTAAATGTGTCACGTATATAAGTGAAACTATTATTTTTTTTTAATTAATATTGCTAAACGTAAATGGCTCCAAATTAAAATGGAAACTTTTAATTGCATATCTTATTATTAGAATACAACCGACGAATCTCTCACGATAAACGTATATTGCTAAACGTGGCGTAGAAGGTTGGTCATGTTTGTATAATGGAAAGTTTGACTGCATGTATTATTATCAAAGTACAAGCGAAGAATCTGGCCAAGATAAATCAACAAACCTGTGCTAAAACAGAAAGTCTTTAGGAGCGGCTTTAAATAAAGGTAACCGTCGATATAATCGATAATACCTTATCTACCACCAGAACGGTTGGGCACAACATAAACACAACATTAGTCAAATTAAATAAACAAACCAAAACTATATCACAACTTTACAACAGCATAACAGAACGTTAATATAGCAATAATACAACGACATACTAGCCATAGTAAATAATAATACACTTCAGCAGTAAGTGTTCCTTGTGAATTAGGTACGCGGTTATTTTTGCCAGCCGAGGGTGAAATATGGCACGGAAACCAGTACACAAAAAAATATATATATATTGCGTTAGGCTGCCGTCATTCCACAACTAACACAAAATTTCAAAAACACCGAGCAAATTAAAATAAAGCAAATCAAAACAAAATTACACAAATCACGATAGTGGAAAAATAAAAAAGTTGAACCAACACGGTCAGTGACTATTGACTACTTCTTGGTGAGATGTCCGCAGCTAAACCAATGTGGTGTCCTTTAGTACGTGGTCATCTATCCAGGGTGTGACTAGAGGAGGGGGTTATGGTCAGGCCAGCCGTTAGAAGACCATCATATAGTCAACACTGTCGGCCAATCATAAATAATGGGTTTTTTTTGTGTGTGGAGGGTGGGGAGGTGAATGTGATTTAGGCGGGAAGGGGTGGGGTGAGTGAATGGAGGGGGGGGGAGAAGTTTTTTTTTTTGGTGTACGGGGGAGGGGTTGAATTAGGTACCCCGGGTGGGGTTGGGTGCGCGCGTGTGTGTGTGTGTGGAAAAAAAGCAGGATAGGGGGCAAAGGGCGGAGGTAGAGGGTGCAAGAAGATGGGGTCTGGTGTCTACAGGAAGTGTTCATGGGGAAGTGAGGAGAGAGAAAGAGAGAGAGCAGTGGACGGTAGAGCGCCACGCAGGTCGTGTGTCGCCAGCTGGACAACAGAAAGAATTTAAAAAAAAAAATAATAGAAACGAATAAAATAGAGTGGGCCAGTGGAGTTAAGGTAGATTCAATCATTCATGAAAATTTGATTTGATTTTATTACTTTTTAAATCCTTTTTACATCTACAACATACAGGCTAAAAAAATGTATTTTTAATGACAAGTTTTGGAATTTATGTTATTTCTACTCATATAAGTAAATCAATTTACTTATATATATATATATAATTACGTGTATATCCATAGATCTCTATACTATTCTACCAGCTCGTTAAACCAGACACAAGTAATGGCGAAATTAACTAATAAGAGTATTGAGGAAAGTAAATACCTACTAAAGATCTCTAATCTATTTATACATATGTCTATCCCATTTATCTTTTTCATCCGTCTTTGACGCTAGCTAAAACATTGTGTGTGTGTTGTTTTTTTTTCCATCTACATCTAATAGTTGTTTTTTTTTTAACTAAAACAGTGACAG
>JAGDYQ010000085.1:3885654-3898335 GCA_021962125.1 Bulinus truncatus | reverse complement strand
TTATATAATATATCTAATTTGTGGAATTAGACTACAGATTATATAATACAGCTAATTTGTGGAATTATACCACAGATTATATAATACCGCTAATTTTTGAATTATACAACAGATTATATAATACAGCTAATTTGTGTAATTATACAATATATTATATAATACAGCTAATTTTACATGGAATTATACAACAGGTCTATATAATAAAGCTAATTTGTGGAGATCACACTTTATTAATTAGCTTGATTGTCTAGTTTACCTCGACATTTTTACACAATGATAAGATTGTTGTTTCGCATTTAAAAAAATTATAATATAATCTGTTTTTTTTTTATTTAAGACAAAGAAGGTCTATATTTAATACTCTTTATGTAAGTGTTTGAATCAGTTATACTTATAATAATAATGTAATTTCTTTAAAAATAAAAAATAAAAATAAAGACTAGCATCAATACGTGAGATTGATAATGTTTAAGTCGAATAGAGGATTATTTATGCTCTTTAATGCAGACTGATAATTATTATTATAAGGTTTCGATGCTAAACCCCGGATGTTTTACTATGTTTGCTATAGATAAATTGTAAGGAGCGGATATATGTCAGTTGGAGGTCACGGGCTCAGAGGAAAATGCCAAGTTGGGCCTTTTTTTTAAATAAAAAGAAGAGATTATCAAAGGGCTAAAGTGGGGTTTCCTAAAGATCGGAAGGCCATGAGTGCTTTTACAGTCGTGCCCTTGCTTTAAATCCTTCACCGAGCGATGTACCTTATTTATCGTGAAAGATAGACCCCAGAACATTACAAAAAAATGCATTTTTTTATAGAGCGAATCTTTATCCTATCTATAGGTCAGTATAAGCCATATATAGAGATATCATGTGATGATTATAATGAGACACTTTTGTACATCCTGTATGTCTTTTATAACTAAAACACAAACAGAAAACAATGTCAAGGTCTCTAAAGATTCTTCCAAATGGCCCATTCCACCGTAAAGTGAAACGGAGAATCTACACAGGGAATTTCCAGCTTGGATGTCAACATGCCCCCTTGTCAAGGCCAACAAAATATTAATCACGTAAAAAAGAAAACTAACGTTTACACTAGATACAAAAAATAGGAAGAATAGTAAATGATAGTTGTATTATTGTATGTTGTTATATTCATATATAGATTGAAAAAATGTAGATAGACATAAAATTAGACAGACAGACAGGCAGATTTATAGATAGATAGATAGATAGATAGATAGATAGATAGATAGATAGATAGATAGATAGATAGATAGATAGATAGATAGATAGATAGATAGATAGATAGATTTGAAGAAAAAATTGACAGACAGAGAAACAAATAGGGAGAAAGGAGGGCTGATAGACAGATTATATTAAAAAAAATAGCGGGATAATAAACAGTTGATATATACATTCAGTCGAATACAGATAGATGGATGCAGAAGCAGCAGGACGTACAGGTGCAGACAATTTGCTTGATAGATAATTAGATAGAAAGATAACTTGATGGCTGTGTGAATTCTTTTTTTCGTAGAAAAAGGGCAGAGGTCAAAGGTATGCGACTCTATATGACGTGTCACGTTTGAATGTATCGTCTTCTACAAGCTCCAAACTGGTATAGAAAAGCGCGGCTGTGGTTCGATAGAATTATCATCAAAAAAGTTTCTTTATACTTTACACTTTGGGGG
Organism: Bulinus truncatus; assembly: GCA_021962125.1. Taxonomy (NCBI): domain Eukaryota; kingdom Metazoa; phylum Mollusca; class Gastropoda; family Planorbidae; genus Bulinus; species Bulinus truncatus. Next base: position 3,896,638 of record JAGDYQ010000085.1, on the reverse strand, counting down.
ACGATCAGAGCTAAGTAGTACACTGTTGAAAATGGTGGGTGTCGTTTCCCATAGGTAAATTCAATGAGGGCCGTTGACAGAAGTTATGGACCCTGTTTGGGGAAATGGGAAAAAGGGGGCGGGGAGGGGGGGGGAGGGAGGTAGGCGACCCGGAAGCGTCTTTACAAAATTTTACAGGAATTAAAAAAAACATATTGTTCCACCTATTTAACACACAAAAAAAATATACCAAACGTGATGTTCTTTTGAATTTCGTAGACCCCCCTCCTCAGGTTCTGCGGCTGTGACTGTGGCTGACCAGTTTCCTCGAAGCTCTCAGCCAAGAATTAATTATAGTTGAGTACATAGACAAGTCAATCCTGAACAAACAAAAAATATTAAAAAAAAAACAACAGACGGATATCGAGAATATTGGAGAGTAGAGATGAAGGTGGGGGGGCAGCGAAAATGACCAAGAAAATTTTTGCCGGAGGGCGCCGTGGCCTAAGCCCGGAGGTCGCCAGGAAGCGTAGGGCCCCAGTGTCCGAAGATGGTAAAGCCCAGACATCATTAGTGACCACTTCTGTATGTACGGCGGCCACGGGGGCTGTATCATTATCGAAGGTGTTTACGGTGGGTGCTTATGGTGCGATCTCAACGATTGGCCAATGGCTAAGCTGTTGCTGATGCTGGACGCTATCGAGCTGGGCAGTCTGACACTAAGAAATTGATTATTTTATTTTATTATTTTTTTTTTTTAAAAAAAGGATTGTTTACAATATTTTAAGAAAATCAGTATCGATACACTGTTTGCAATTAAATGCGACCGGTCTGACTATTTCGATGTTAATGGTTAAAAGAGCATTCGGTTTCGTCAACATTGTTAATACTTAATGCAACTTTTATTAGTGTTAGAGAATAAAATAAACGGTGGAAGAAACTGACTTATCATATAGCAACTATTTAAAAAGAGAACTACATTATGTTCCTGTTATAAGGAATATTAATATTAAACACATCGATTTTAAAATACGACTGATTGTTTCATATATAATAACTTCTTTTGATATATAACAACTTTTAGCTATACTTCTGAAAAAAGAGATAGAAAAAATGTATGTCCCTGTTGTACATGCAGAAACTTGTGAAGCAGACGCGCACCTGATTGTACACCTGTACCAGTGGTCAAGACGGTAATACAATGTATACATGTGTGATGGATGTTAAGAAAGCGTCTGACGAGCTAGTAGTAAAGAAAAGATCCAGTAAAAGCAATGTTCCACTCAAACTAATGACCATAGTGGCAGTATCAATGTCTCCTCCAAATAGCATTTTAACTGCGGCTAATGTTCCTCCAAAACAGCATTGACGGCAGAAACAATGTTCCTCAAAAACAGCATTGTGGCAGTATCAATGTTCCTCCAATACAGCTTGCTGGCAGTATCAATGTTCCTCCAAACAGCATTGTGGCAGTACCAATGTTCCTCCAACAGCATGTGGCAGTATTTAATGTTCCTCCAAACAGCATTGTGGCAGTATCAACATGATAAGTCTAAATTAAACATGATTGAATGATTGTATTTTTTTGGTAATGTGGATTGACAACTGACATTTGGGGGCATTAAACAGCTTTTTAACTTAAATTAAAATCCAAATGACGTATGTCGATATGCCTTTGTGTGGGGCCAACACCGTCCCTGACTTAAGAGTTTATAGCATGACCCAGGGCCGACTCCAGATAGTATCCCTTCTTCCCTTTCGATTGGGGGGCATATAAGTAAATCTCTGGCAACCGGGGCCACCCTTCCCCTTCCCACTGTCAAGCGCTTCCGCAGGAAATCATCACAAGTGGTTGGGACCTCATACCCCCAGGGCTTCGGACAGAATCCAGGCAGCCTCCCTCCCATCCCACCTCCTCTCTTTCGGGGTGTTTCTGTTCAATCCCCCTTTAGATCCATCACGTAGATGTTGCTGCCCCACTGAAATCTAACGTTCGTCACATACATGATAAGTAGGTCGTAGATACAGATCTTAACTCCCCAGGAAGTAGTTTACACACACAAAAACCAAAAATAAAAAAAATAAATCAAAAGCCCATTAAACCAAAAAAAAAACTTTACTCAAAATGTAGCCACAGACCTTTCAAGATACTTCTCGACTACAACAGCTAAACATTCAAACTTCTCATGTCATTCGTCGAGAAATGACACATGACATATGTCGATGACACCACTTGTTAAAACAGTTAATAGTTTCAGCCTTACTTACCCACGATAATGAAAAAAAAAAATTTAAATAAATACTGACTTCAAAACTCTCCACTTGATGTCAAGTTACTCCGTAAAGAGTTAAACAATATTGGACCACTTTGTATTGGACCACTTTAACTCTTCTCTACTGGAGGATGCTACGTCATGCGTTATCCACGTAGATTGAAGTAGACTTCTAAATACAAGACAAAATTAAAGAGACATACGTGACACGAAACCTGTTTTTAATTCTTATAAATTCATACTTAAGAGAAGTACATGCTGAACTGTTTCTTTGTGTTGCTGTTTCTCATGAACTCGGCAGTTTTTTTTTTTAAAACAAAAACGGTACTCGAGTTATTCTTGGGTATTACGTAATATTATGTTAGGGAAAATTTACCATCCCACGGTTGCAAGATCAAAAAGAAAGGAAATGACTTCACATAAACTAGTAGTCCTGTGAGTCTGAGCTGTGTGTGGGGTATCTGTGTGTATGTACGTCTGTATGTCAGGGCAAGCCAGTAGCGCGTTAATATCTTTTGCACAGGGAGGGATAAGACAGGAAATGATGGAACATAGGGAGAATTCGGTAAGAAATATCTGTTGTCAGACCAGGATTAAATATTAGGCAAACAAGGCACGTGCCTAGGGAACCAAGCGTCAGGGTGGCACCACAAGTCCTCAAGACAAATGTATATATTGTCCCGGTAGCTGCGCGTAATCGACATGACATTAGCGAATCGCAAAACATTGCAAAGAAGATACAAGAATTAGAATTTGCTTTCGTGCTTGTCATTTGGGAAGAAGTACTTCAACGCGCAAAGGGTCAACAACTCTAATAAAACGAGCACCGTTAATCTGAAAACGTGTCACTAGCAGATCACTTGCATGAATCTAGGAATGAATTTGAAAGAAATAACACTAGGTATGGATTATAAGTCAACTTTGACCAGTTCTCTTAAACGAAAGACAGTGGTCATTGATGGTGATGCCCGTGAGGTATCTCTGAACGCCAAAGACAACATTTCGTATATCTGCTTTCTAAGCCATTGTTGACAAACTTGAGACAGAGATGAGTAGACGAGGACAGGTGTTTTATCTCAGTGTTGTGAAGGACAAATAAATGCTTATCCTGAAAACCTGAACAAAAATTTATAAACTGAACTACAACAGCTCCACTCATATATTCGCCACAAGTTTCTTGCATCAAAATCTGAAAACAACACGTTCAGTCATGAAGAATTATTCAAAGTAATAGTTAGAGACAAAATCGAGTGTGCTTTTCGAAATGTAGAAATCGCCTTGCGCAGAAAGTTATTTAATACAATCAATTAATTTCTCACGTCTACGTACGTGGGGTTTCGGTCAGAAACATATTAAATGCCTGACTAAATCAGCAAGTTACTGCAAAGTGAGGGAACACCAAAATATCTCGCACAGGACGTTGCAGTAGCTAGCTACGGCTTCTGGGGTCAACCTAAACACTTGTAAAGGGGTATAGGGCCTTTAGAGCCCCCCCCCCTTTTCTTTCCATAATCTGATCTAACATTGCAGGCACTTTGCTTTTATACTTCATATGTGACTGGATCTCGCCGGGAGTGGAACCCTGAACCCACATCATGCAGGTTGTGTATGCAATATGAAGATCAGTCTAGCTACAGAAGAGCCAACAAGCCACCATCATAGTTAGATTTCTCCATTTCTGATTTCCTGTTAAAAGCTCGGAAGGAATCTCATAACATCTCTGTGGTTTGACGGATGTCCTGTTTCATTTTTTTTTATAGCATCTAACTTCACTTAGCCCTCAGGGTTAAAAGACAAGTAGATACAGAATTCATCTGTTTCTATAACCTCGGCATATGAAGGGATTGTGTGGTTAGCACAACGCCCAGCCGCCTTTACTTCTCCAACTTAAGTCAGGTACCAACAATAACCACCTGGGAAAATTCCAAGGATCTCACACTGAGGAACTGAGGTCACAACAGTCGAGCTTCCACACTACTCGACGATCCGTCCCACCTCGTGCATCTTGGCCGAAGGTGGAATAGCCATGGATGCACCACGGTGGACTTTTGTAAATGATGTCACTGTATCATCGAACTCTTTGCCTACATTTCATCGATAGAGCGCTGGGCGAAACAGAAATTTTGAGCCGAAGAATTGCGAAACATCTGTAAGTCTCAGTGCACTCAGGAAAGAGTTTAATATTTTCGTCCAAAGAAAGGTCAATTTTTGAGTTAAACTTAATTCTTATTGCCCAAGTAGTGACTTCCGAAGCCTATCATGTTCGTACTCTATTAACTAGCACTTCACGTTAGTCACATACACCTGTATGGCGTACATTTCCTAGAAAATAAGCCAAAAAGTCGTATGATGAAGTATTTACTCATGACCTTGAGACATCAAGTGTGCTTTACAGACTTTACTCTGACATCGGAACATTTGAGACAGCTGGTGCTTTTGCAGATAGAAAGTGTTCGAGTGGAAGTATCACACAGTTGCACAATTGAGGCATACATAGTTAAGTGACTTTAAGTGTCTGAGTTTCTTTCACTTGAAAAGAATGTACTGTATCGTGCGTCCTCGCCCATCAGAGCCGGACTTATTCATAGGCTAGTAAAGCGGCTGTCCAGGACCCTCACTGCCAAGGGGCATCCCTGTCAGACTTGAAAGTTGAACCCAGTTTTCAACGGTTTTGAATGGGAAAGGAGGGGGGTCTAAGATTTGCAAGCAGTGGCCTTGACAGTATTTTTGCTTCGGGTCCCCAAATGTACCTTTATCTAGGGGCCCCCAAATGTAATTTACCTAGGGCCTCGAATAATTTAGATCTGGTCTGTTTTCAAGATCTAGTGGTTCAATTTAAAAATTTAAAAAAATATAAACATTTTTTTTTTATAAGTTCAGTTTGTATTGAATTTTCAAACTGTCCGATGTAGAGCCGTTTGCTGAGAAATTCACACGAACAACAACAACAGCAGTAACTCTATGACACTTTATAGGGGATGTGATTCATTCTAAAGGGTTGAAATTCAAGAAAATACTTTGATAGAAAACAAAAGAGTTAAAAAAAACAAGCAATTAAGCCTGTTTCAATTCAGGACACAGACGTGTTAGCGCATTTTCGTGTTATATATCAGTACGTTTGTTAGCTTTCAGTTAATATTTGTAAATTTTTTGGAAATGTTTATAAATACAATTGTAATTACAGATTTTTGTAAAAAAAATTATGCAAGACGTTTCTTTATATTTGAAAAATTTATTGTCTCTTAAATCTAACTACAAGTGGTTTGTGGTTACTGAAATAGGACTTATAATTGAAAACATTCTAAATTATAGTCATTTAATCGTCCGAAAACTCCGTCAATTGTTGCAGGCTCTGATACTTTCAATCAAACTCAGAACACAAGCTGCATTATTTCATTTGATGAGTTTCTTAATAAATCTTGGTGAAACTACGTGCTGCAGTATTTCGCACCAAATGAACGGGTTATTGAACGTACAAGGTGTATAAATAATATGTTCTCTCCTTAGAAGCCCTGAAGCCCGGCCCTGATAGTCCTGATTGCAAAATGAACTTTTGATAAAATACACATGGCAGGCCAAGACCTACAAAATGATATATACATCATGGGTCTAGGACTTATAGTTGCTGAGATAGAGAAGAATTCTTTATTAATATAGCTGCGATAGTAAAAAACGGTACCAAGGCTCCCTTTTACGGCCCTGAAAGGTCAGACGCGAAATAGAAAAGTCATTTCTGGGTAGCCCAAGACCCACAAAATGATATATACATCATGGGTCTAGGACTTATGGTTGTTGAGATCTAGGGGTGATGACGGAGGACAGACAGACAGACAAAACGGTGTGGGACAATAGAGCATTTTTTTCTTATAAAACACATGGACACATTTTGAACTTCTTATAGCGGTTTTATGTGGATCTTGGTTGGTATGTGGGGTTATTGGTTGTTTTGTGGTTAAAGGTTGTTATGTGGGCTTTAGGTTGTCATGTGTGGTTATAGGATGTTATGTGGGGAGATTAAAAGGTTGTTATGTATTTTTCGATTTTAGGTTATGTGGTGTTATAGGTTGTTATGTGTGGTTTTAGGTTGTTATGTGTGGTTATATGGTGAAATGTGGCTATTTTATTGGTTTGTGTGTTTCTTTTTAAATATGTTTGGTTATGTGACTGAGTTGATGTTGTTGTTTGTAAGGTTTGTATATTGTTGGTTACATGTTGGTCAGGCTAGGTTGCTGAGTAATTTTCATATGCGGTTACCTGAATTTACGTGCAGCTATCATGGGCTTGCGGTGTGTGGCTCTCAGTTGTCAACTTGAGAATCCCGGATCAGATCTCCGGTAACAGCCCCGTTGTTGTCACCAGGTCTAGATACATTCATCAAGTCCGACCAGCTACAAATAGCTCTCGACTATCAGACCTGAAGGTACCTGGTTCGATCCCCGGTGAGGACCCCAAGGAAATTTTTCAGGTCTTGGCTCAAGTTCACGATATATCTCCCGTGGTGCCTCCATGGCCACTGCACCTATCGGCTATGGTGTTGATGAAAGAAGGGCACCATAAAAACCGTCCCAATGAGGTTTATAGGATATGAGAGATTTCATCTCATCCTTACAGGGATTTCTGGGCACACAGCTAGATACCTTCGACTTTCGTTTGACAAAGTTTTAGCTTTGTAAGGAGGAGGGGGGGACTCTGACTTCTAATTTGACGATGGATGGATGGGTGGCATTTTTATAGTGAGCTTAATCAGCTTGATGTGGGATATGGAATTCAACCCCAGCCGTGTCCAGTCAGCTGCACATGTATCTCGTGATTTGCTCTTGTTGGCTGTTTTATGGTGGGGTGGGAGGGGGGTTAAAGAAGTGCATAACGTGGAACAATACCGTGAGTGACTTATTATCATCTTTAAGTGACAAACATCTCACCCTGACATGAACTTTACAACAGGACACGTGACATGACAAACATTTGTCTAACCTCCCTTACCCACATCTCATTTCTCACAATTACTTTATATATATTTTTTTAATGTATTTAGACTAAATAGTGTAAAAGTTTTTTAAAACAGTGCAACCTATTGTTTATTAATAACTTCAGTATTCTTATAATTGTAGTGGGTGGGGTGCATTTTTCTAAGAAAAGAAAAGAAAACTTGCATATATCCAACTTTCAGGTCAAAACGATTAACCGCTAGAAAAAAATAATAAAGAAACATATAAATCATTCGGGGGGAGTTGTTGAAACTGAAAGTGTTCTGCCGTCGTACCTACGTATTATAAATAACTATCCACCACTCCCTCCCCGACCAGCATGCACCCACCCATACAATTATTCCCACCGCCCCCCCCCTACATAAGCACCTCCTGTCACATATAAGCTTCAACTTCCGGCTTTAATCTATCTTCCCACTTCAAAAAAAAAAAATTCCCAACTCCCCACCCCCGTTTTTTTTTTCCTCCGCACAAACAAACATCTCTTCTTTGTCTTCCTTAATTCCCCCAATCTCCAACCCCACCCCACTAATACCCTCGGTCCAGTATAACATCCGGGATCAACTTGACGCCGGGTTCATGGTGAGGTCACCCGTGTGGTCATCATCTAAGTAATGGACATCTCGAAACCATTCTCTGAGCCAACTTGAAGACACGTGTGTGTGTGTGTGTGTGTGTGTGTGTGTGTGTGTGGATGGGGAGGTTGGGTTAGAAGGAGGAGGAAGAAAATGATTTAAAAAGAATGAATGAATGGCCTACATGTGACTCATTCAAGTAGTCCAGTTTCTTCTTTGACCCGTCCCTGTATGTCCTGCTTAACGCTTATTGTCCATTTACCCCGACGACCAATAACTAAGACCTGTTTTTTTTTTAAATCTTCTAAAAGGTGTGAACACAGCCAGTTAAACTTCTTTCATCTCTTCTTTAATATAGAACGACCCCCTTCTCTATCTTTTTTCTTTTATTTGTCTTTAAAGCCAGGATGGGACTCAAGGTTTCCATTATATCAGCGGCCAAAAAATAAAAAACAATGCAGGTTGACCTCTACTCTTTTTTAAAATCTCTCTCTCTCTCTCTCTCTCTCTCTCTCTCTGCACTAATCCTGTTACCCTTTAATCAGAGCGAGGGTGGTGGGGGGAGGGGTGAAAGCTGTAGACGATGAAAGAAAGGAGATGATGAGGTCAAGCTAGTGGGGTGGACTGGGTCAGTTAGGGTGTGGTCAAGGGGTTGTGGGAACTCTGACGGTTTCTGATCCTCCATTTCTTAGTCGCTGAACATAGTAGCCCCCTAAAAGACAATGGGAAGGAGGAAATAAAATAGAATAAAATAAAGAAGTAAATGGCGGTTTGTTGTCTACACTGGACAGAGAGATCTGTACAGGTGCACATGAGTGTGTGTGTGTACATGTGTGTGTGTGTGCATTAAGAGTATCTTGATGTGCAGAGAGAGTAACTTTCATGTTCAGTCTTGGGGAAACCCTACAAGCAGAATCGCTTAATTTTGGCCTATGTCTCACTTTATCAGTGTCCATTCTATCATGGCCAAAATATATTTAGCCCTTCCTCGAACTTTATATAAACTAAAAAGTGCAAGATACTTTTTTCCCAGTTTTCCTATTAGTCGGCTAAGAAACAGTGTTTGCAAAACTGCCACTCAAAATATCACTCTGATGAAAGCAAGAGTGTTCAAAATCAGAAAATATAAATAATATGGTCAAACGAATATGTCAATTGGTGATTTTCAGTATTTGATACGAATCAAAAGTTATTTGCATTCAACCACTTAAGAAGACATACAGTACTACATCTCTTGAAGTAGGCCTACTATTGCCAGTGGGAAGAATGCACCTTCTTGTTCAAGGTATTTGTGTAACTCTTTACGTATAAAATAATTATTTGTAGCATTTTTACTGTGCTAAAGAAAATTTAACGGACAATAAGAAAATGATTCACGGTGTTGAGTCACCAGGTTTTGAGTTGCCCTGCAGTGGGTAAAAACGTATTTTTTTTCACCTGGAAGTTACGTCAGGGAAAACCCGTAACTCACAAATGAACATGTAGACATTGTTACACTCTATATCTCTCATTGTATTGGATTACTACCACTCAGCCCCAAACTATTCTCCCCTCGGCCCTCGCACACACTTCTCAGGGGTCGTGACGGATATTCCGAGAAAACTTAAAATAAGCCATACTGCATGTGTACTACTTCATAAACAAGGCCTGCTTTTGGAAGTGCAAGGCCCGATTCGAAACACTTTGTTAAGTTGGCTGACCCGGGTTAGAATGTATTGTTGCTGTGTACATGACAAACGTAGAGTGTAGCACACGAACCATCGGACTCTCCACCACACACCAACACACACGCACACACACTATACCACACAAACCACGTGTTTGTAGGGGTGGAATTAGGGTATTATTGGAACGGTCGACTTTGTCGGGCCAAACACGATGGGCGTACATTCTCAATATTAATTATTACATAAACTATGGCGTATACCTATGGACAACTGATATAAACCATAGAGTATACCTATAGACACTGATATAAACTATATCGTATGTCTATAGACACTGATATAAACATATCGTATGTCTATAGACACCTTCAGATATTAACAATCAAGCGTAGTGTCTATAGACACTGATAAAACTAGGGCGTATGTCTATAGACACTGATATAAACTATAAAGCGTATGTCTATAGACACTGATTGGTTGAAAGAAACGTCACGAGACCAACCTGGGATGTAGATCCGCTGCCGGAGGTATTTACTAGGGGTAAAAACAGGCCAATTAATCTGATGCTATTGGTGGTAGGGGGGGACCCATCAGATACTTTCTGTATGGACACCCAACATCACCCCTTCCCCCTCGCCCCACCCTCCCAAAAAATCGTTTACAACTATGGCCTATATCAGCTGTTCATAATCTTTTTCGCGACTGTATCCCAAAGGATGTGTAAGTATTTCCGCGGTGGTACGGCACCACAGCGTGCAAGTACTTGAATAAATGCACGATACGTGACCCATTCTTGTGTTGAACGATCTGTATATGTAAAAGTAAGGAACATTGGGAAGTGGAGATTTATTGATGGGAGCCCGCCCTTGGCTGAAGAGTTGTGGTTCTGGTGTAAAGCCTGCAGCTACACACCCTAGGGCCTCACGTCTGATACACACCACATACGGCCATACATTTTGAATTTTACACCTAGGGCCTAGTCTAGGCCCCTTACCTAAAGCCTCGTATCTGATACACTACATACGGCCCTACATTTGATACACACCTAAGGCCTCACGTCTGATACTCACCCAAGGGTCGCCTTTTGCTGTCAGTCACATTTTCTGTTTGTCTTTCCTCGGCGGCTGCCACGAGAACTGTCCTAGCCTGTTAGTCAATTACCATACAGTAGTAGTTTAATTACATTCTGTAATGAGAGATTATCCCCACCTCTCCTCCCACACTCACAGTTTCAGACATATGACATTACACGTAATGTGACATACTTACTTCACTAATCACATGACTTCAGTCTGATGACGACAGCTTGACTAGACATGCGCCACGATCCAATACAAACAACGCCATTGTTTTCAATGATTTAAGACAACACCGAAGTAAATTATAACCGCCTGGGGTATTAATTATGTAAGTGGAGGGGGCGGGATAGGTGACTTAAGGCACGACAGTTACTAAATATACCTTGTTTACATGGTGTCAAGATTATTAATGTGTTTATTGCA
>JAGDYQ010000085.1:3781715-3885154 GCA_021962125.1 Bulinus truncatus | reverse complement strand
TGTCCAGTTTTTACCTCGACATTTTTACACAATGACAAAGTTGTTTCGCATTTAAAAAGAAAAATAATAATATAATCTATATTTTTTTTTATTTAAGACAAAGAAGGTCTATGTTTAATACTCTTTATGTAAGTGTTTGAAATCAGTTATACTTATAATAATAATGTAATTCTTTAAAATAAAAATAAAAAGACTACATCAATACATGAGATTGATAATTTTAAATTGAATAGTGGATTGTTTATACTCTTTTAATGCAGACTGATAATTATTTTTTTTAAGGTTTCGATGCTCAAATACCCGGATGTTTTACTATGTTTGCTATAGAAAGTGTACCCAGGAGCAGATTTATGTCAGTTGAGGTCACGGGCTCAGAGGAGAATGTTGGGCCTTTTTTTCAATAAAAAGAAGAGAGACATATCAAAAGGGCTTTACCTTTGGCTAAGTGGGGGCCCCTAAATAATCGGGGGCCATGGATGCGCGTAGAGTGCGCCCTTCCTTAAATCCGCCACTGAGTGTACCCAGAACATACAAAAACAAGCAATTAAGCCTGTTCCATTCTGGACACAGGACGTGTTAGAGCATTTTCGTATTATGTATCAGTACGTATGCTATCTTTCAGTAAATATTTGTAAATTTTGTAAATGTTTATAAATTCAATTGTGTAATGCATATATCTGAAAAAAAAGATATTAAAAAGACGTTTCTTTATATTTGAAAACAAAATTATTTTCTCTTAAATCTAACTCTACACGATGTTGCTTCGATGTGTTGATGTTGACCAGATTCTTGTTTAATCGATTTTGGTTGCGATATCATCAATCCAGAATTTGTGTTTGCATAGATAATCGTACCTTGGTCCATTATTAATATAGCTTATATAGTAAAAAACAGCACTTTATAAGGCCCCTTTTACGGCCCTGAGAGGTCAGATCGCGAAATGGAAAAAAAAGTCATTTCTTGGTAGGCCAAGACCTACAAAATGATATATACATCATGGGTCTAGGACTTATAGTTGCTGAGATATAGCGTTCCTTTATTAATATAGCTTATATAGTAAAAACGGTACTAAGGCCCCTTTTACGGCCCTGAGAGGTCAGATCGCGAAATTGAAAAAACCTCTTTCTTGGCAGGCCAAGACCTACAAAATGATATATACATCATGGGTCTAGGACTTATGGTTATTGAGATATAGGGTGATGACAAACAGACAGTTTTAAGGCCCCTTTTACGGCCCTGAGAGGTCAGATCGCGAAATGGAAAAAAAAGTCATTTCTTGGTAGGCCAAGACCTACAAAATGATATATACATCATGGGTCTAGGACTTATAGTTGCTGAGATATAGCGTTCCTTTATTAATATAGCTTATATAGTAAAAACGGTACTAAGGCCCCTTTTACGGCCCTGAGAGGTCAGATCGCGAAATTGAAAAAACCTCTTTCTTGGCAGGCCAAGACCTACAAAATGATATATACATCATGGGTCTAGGACTTATGGTTATTGAGATATAGGGTGATGACAAACAGACAGTTTTAAGGCCCCTTTTACGGCCCTGAGAGGTCAGATCGCGAAATGGAAAAAAAAGTCATTTCTTGGTAGGCCAAGACCTACAAAATGATATATACATCATGGGTCTAGGACTTATAGTTGCTGAGATATAGCGTTCCTTTATTAATATAGCTTATATAGTAAAAACGGTACTAAGGCCCCTTTTACGGCCCTGAGAGGTCAGATCGCGAAATTGAAAAAACCTCTTTCTTGGCAGGCCAAGACCTACAAAATGATATATACATCATAGGTCTAGGACTTACGGTTATTGAGATATAGGGTGATGACAGACAGACAAAACGGGGACAATAGAGCATTTTTTTTCGAAAATGCTCTAAAAATGTATTTTTATAAAGCGAGTGTGCATCCTATTCTATAGGTCAGTATAAGCTATATATAGAGATATATGTGATGATTACAATGAAACACTTTGTACATCCTGTATGTCTTTTATAAAATAAAACATAAACAGAAAACAATGTCAAGGTCTCTAAAGATTCTTCAAATAGCCCATTCCACCGTAAAGTGAAACAGTCACATCGGGAATTTCCGCTTGGATGTCAACATGCCCTTGTCAAGGCCAACAAAATATTAATCACGTAAAAAGAAATAACGTTTACACTAGATACAACAAATAGGAAGAATATTAAATGATAGCTATACTATAATATGTTGTTATATATATATATATATATATATATATATATAGAGAGAGAGAGAGAGAGAGAGAGATAAAGAGGGAGAGATAGAAAAATGTAGATAGACATAAGGATAGACAGACAAATAGATAGATAGATAGATAGATAGATAGATAGATAGATAGATAGATAGATAGATAGATAGATAGATAGATAGATAGAGAGAGAGAGAGAGAGAGAGAGAGAGAGAGATAGATAGATTGAAAAATGTAGATAGACATAAGGATAGACAGACAAATAGATAGATAGATAGAGAGAGAGAGAGATAGATAAAAAAATCAACAGACAAGCAGAGAAACAAATAGGTTGAAAGAAGGCTAACAGACAGATTGATTAAAAAAAAATAGTTGAATAGACATACAGTTAATACATACATTTAGACAAATAGATAGACGCAGAAGCAGGAATACGAATAGGCAGACTGCTTGACAGATAATTAGATAGAAAGATAAAGATTGGTTGTGTGATTTTTTTTTTTAGAAAAGTGGCAAGGTCAAAGGTATGCGACTCTAGTGATGTCATCGTTTGAATGTGTATCGTCTTCTACAAGTTCCAAACGGTCAAGAAAAGCGCAGCTGCGGGTAGATAGAATTATCGAAAGTTTCTTTATACTTAACACTTTAGGGCCACCGGTACACTGTTGAAAATGGTGGGTTGTCGTTTGGCATGGGTACATACAATCAGGGCCGTTGAAAGAAGTTATGGACCCTGTTTGAAATGGGGGGGGGGGAGGGAGGTAGGCGACCTGAAGCGTCTTTACAAAAATTCTAAACAAATTATAGACATATTGGCATACCTATTTCTAACACACAAAAAGATATGGCTTGATGTTCTTTGAATTTCGTATACCCCCCCTTTTTTTTCTTTCTCCTCAGGCTTGGCTACTATTATTGACTATGGCTGACCAGTTTCCTCGAAGCTCTCAGCCAAAGAACCAATTTATGTTGAGTACATAGACAAGCCAATCTTGAACAAACAAAAAAATATTAAAAAAAAAACAACAATTGGATATCGAGAATATTGGAGAGAGGAGGAGATGGAAGGTGAGGTGGGGGAAAGGGGGGGGGCAAACGGAAATGACCGAAAATTTTTGCCGGAGGGCGCCGTGGCTTAACGAGGCTCAGGAAGCGTAGGCCCCAGTGTCCGAAGATGGTCAAGCCCAGACATCATTAGTGACCACTTCTGTATGTAAGCGGCCACGGGGGCTACATCATTATCGAGGTGTTTACGTGGTGCTTATGGTAGATCTCAACGATTGGCCACTGGCTATTGCTGAGGCTGGACGCTATCGAGCTGGGCATTCTTGACACTAAGAAATCGATTATTTTATTTATTATTTTTTTTTTAAAAAAAAAGGTATTGTTATAACTTTTAAGAAAATCGGTATCGATACGTTATTTGTAATTAAATGCGACCGGTCTGACTATTTCGATGTTAATGGTTAAAGAGCATTCGGTTTCGTCAACATTAAGTATACTTAAATCAACTTTAATTAGTGTTAGAGAATAAATAAACAGTTGGAAGAAACTGACTTATCATATTGTAACTATTAAAAAGAGAACACATTATGTTCTCTTAAAAGGAATATTACTATTAAACGCGGTGATTTTAAAATACATTAACTTTTAGCTACACTGTACTTCTGAAAAATTAGATAGAAAAATGTATGTCCTGTAGTACATGCAGAAACTTGTGAAGCAGTCGTGGACCTGATTGTACAACACCAGTGGTCAAGACGGTAATAAATGTACACATGTATGATGGATGTTAAAAGCGTCTGACGAGCAAGTAGTAAAGAAAAGATCCAGTAAAAGCAATGTTCCTCCAAACAGCATTGTGGCAGCATCAATGTTCCTCCAAACAGCATTGTGGCAGTATCAATGTTCCTCCAAACAGCATTGTGGCAGTATCAATGTTCCTCCAAACAGCATAGTGGCAGTATCAAGGTTCCTTTAAACAGCATTGTGCAGCATCAAGGTTCCTCCAAACAGCATTGTGGCAGCATCAATGTTCCTCCAAACAGCATTGTGGCAGTATCAATGTATCTCCAAACAGCATTGTGGCTGCATCAATGTTCCTCCAAACAGCATTGGGGCAGTATCAAGGTTCCTCCAAACAGCATTGTGGCAGCATTCAAGATTCCTCCAAACAGCATTGTGGCAGCATCAATGTTCCTCCAAACAGCATTGTGGCAGCATCAATGTTCCTCCAAACAGCATTGTAGCAGTATCAATGTGATATGTCTAAATTAAACATGATTAAATGATTGTATTTTTTTTTTTGGTAATGTGGATTGACAACTGACATTTGGGCGCATTAAACAGCTTTAACTTAAATTAAATTCAAATGACGTATGCTCGACGCGTCTTTGTGGGCCAACATTTGTCCCTGACCTAAGAGCTGACAGTACGACCCAGGGCCGACTCCAGAAAGTATCCCCCTTACTTTTGATTGGGGGGCATATGGCAACCTGTTATAACGGGGGCCACCCTTCCCCCTCCCACTGTCAGGTTATTTCGCAGGAAATCATCAAAAATGGAAGGGACCTCATACGCCCAGGGCCTTTGACAAGAATCCAGGCAGCCCCCCCCACCTCCTCCCTTTCAGGGCGTTTCGGTTCAACCCCTTTTAGATTCATGGCGTGATGTTGCTGCCCCACTGAAATGAACGTTCGTCACATACATAAGTAGGTCAGATACAGATCTTAACTCCCCAGGAAGTAGTTTCTTACACACACACAAAGCAAAAATATAAAATAAATCAAAAGCCTATTAAACCAAAAAAAAAACTTCACTCAAAATATAGTCATTGGCATCTCAAGATAAGCGCCGACTACATCAGCTAAACATTCAAACTTCTCATGTCATTCGTCGAGAAATGACACATGACATATGTCGATGACACCACTTGTTAAAACAGTTAATAGTTTCAGCCTTACTTACCCACGATAATGAAAAAATATTTAAATAAATACTAACTTCTAAACTCTCCACTTGATGTCAAGTTACTCCGTAAAGAGTTAAACAATATTGGACCACTTTGTATTGGACCACTTTAACTCTTCTCTACTGGAGGATGCTACGTCATGCGTTATCCACGTAGATTGAAGTAGACTTCTAAATACAAGACAAAATTAAAGAGACATACGTGACACGAAACCTGTTTTTGTTTCTTATAAATTCATACTTAAAGAGAAGTACACGCTGTACTGTTTCTTTGTGTGGCTGTTTCTCATGAACTCGGCAGTTTTTTTTTTTTTGTGGCTTTAATGGTACTCGAGTTATTCTTGTGTATTAAGTAACATTATGTTAGGAAAGTTTACTATCCCACGGCTGGCAAAGGTTATTTAAAAAAGAAAGGAAATGACGTCATATAAACTAGTAGTCCTGTGAGTCTGAGCTGTGTGTGGGTATCTGTGTGTATGTTACAACGTTTTTCAAAGGGTCAACAACTCTACAAAACGAGCACGTTAACTTGAAAACGTGTCACTAGCAGATCACTTGCATGAATCTAGGAATGGATTTGAAAGAAATAACACTAGGTATGGATTATAAGTCAAGTTTGACCAGTTCTCTTAAACGAAAGACAGTGGTCATTGATGGTGATGCTCCTGAGGTATCTCTGAACGCCAAAGACAAAATTTCGTATATCTGCTTTCTAAGCCATTGTTGACAAACTTGAGACAGAGATGAGTACACCAGGACAGGTGTTTTATCTCAGTGTTGTGAAGGACTAATAAATGTTCATCCTGAAGATCTGAACAATAATTTATATACTGAACTACAACAGTTCCACAAGTTTCTTGCATCGAAATCTGAAAACAACACGTTCAGTCATGAAGAATTATTCAGAGTAATAGTTAGAGACAACATCGAATGTGCTTTTCGAAATGTAGAAGTCACCAAGCCAAAAAGGCACCATCATAGTTAGATTTCTCCATTTCTGATTTCCTGTTAAAAGCTCGGAAGGAATCTCATAACATCTCTGTGATTTGACGGATGTTCTGTTTAATTTTTTTTTTTGCATAGCATCTTAGTTCACTTAGCCCTCAGGGGCCATCGGGGCAGAAGAAATGTAGAAATCATCTGTTTCTATAACCTCGGCATATGAAGGGAATGTGTGGTTGGCACAACGCCCAGCCGCCTTTACTTCTCTAACTTAAGTCAGGTATCCATTTTAAAGCTGGGTGGACTTTCCAACAAATAACAACTGGGAAAATTCCAAGGATCTCACCGAGGACCGAGGTCAACAGTCGAGTATCTACACCACTCGGCTATCCGTCCCACCCTAGCATCTTAGCCGAAGGTGGAATAGCCACGGATGCACCACGGTGGACTTTTGTAAATGATGTCACTGTATCCTCGAACTCTTTGCCTACATTTCATCGATAGAGCGCTGGGCGAAACAGAAATTTTGAGCCGAAGATTTGTGAAACATATGTAACTCTCAATGCACTCAGGAAAGAGTTTAATATTTTCGTTATAAGAAAGGTCAATTTTTGAGTTAAACTTAATTCTTATTGCCCAAGTAGTGACTTCCGAAGCCTATCATGTTCGTACTCTATTAACTAGCACTTCATGTTAGTCACATACACCTGTATGGCGTACATTTCCTAGAAAATAAACCAAAAAGTCGTATGATGAAGTATTTACTCATGACCTTGAGACATCAAGTGTGCTTTACAGACTTTACTCTGACATCGGAACGTTTGAGACAGCTGGTGCTTGTGCAGATAGAAAGTGTTCGAGTGGAAGTATCACACAGTTGCACAATTGAGGCATACATAGTCAAGTGACTTTAAGTGTCTGAGTTTCTTTCACTTGAAAAGAATGTACTGTATCGTGCGTCCTCGCCCATCAGAGCCGGACTTATTCATAGGTTAATAAAGCGGCTGTCCAGGGCCCTCACTGCCAAGGGGCATCCCAGTCAGACTTGAAAGTTGAACCCAGTTTTCAACGGTTTTGAATGGGAAAAGGGGGGGGTCTAAGATTTGCAAGCAGTGGCCTTGACAGTATTTTTGCTTCGGGTCCCCAAATGTACCTTTATCTAGGGGCCCCCAAATTACCTAGGGCCTCGAATAACGTTAGATCTGGTCTGTTTTCAAGATCTTGTGGTTCAATTTAAAAATAAAAAAAAATAAAAACAACATTTTTTTTATAAGTGCAGTTTGCATTGAAATTCAACCGTCCTGATGTAGAGCAGCCGTTTGCTGAGAAATTACACGAACAAAACAACAACAGCGGTAACTCTATGACACATTATAGGGGATGTGATTCATTCTAAAGGGATGAAATTCAAGAAAAATACTTTGATAGTGATAGAAAACAAAGATTTAATAAAAAAAAATTCTTATAAAACACATAGCCACATTTTGAACTTCTTATAGCGGTTTTATGTGGACCTTGGTTGGTATGTGGGGTTATTGGTTGTTTTGTGTGGTTAAAGGTTGTTTTGTGTGGTTAAAGGTAGTTATGTGTGGTTAAAGGTTGTTGTTGAGGATCCCAGACGAGCCCCCAGATGTTGAGGATCCCGGACGAGCCCCCAGATGTTGAGGATCCCAGACGGGCCCCCAGATGTTGAGGTCCCCTTTGAGGGTATCCTTGGCTTGTAGCTAAGAGTATGAGGGCTGACTCAATGATGACTCGTATTTATATTTGTGTTTCTGCCACACACAGTCTCACCAACAATTAGGCGTATAATTCCACAAGCGTGTGTACAACACTAAGATTTGTTTATTATACAAAGGCACCAGTCCGTAATAGGGATCTGGTGACTTGTCAAAAGCAAAGATAATTCAAACTGCAGCAAATAATCCAATATAAAATGAATGATGGGAACGAATGCGTTATCGCCTGTTAATTCTCTCTCTCTCTGTCTCTCTCTCTCTCTCTGTCTCTCTCTCTCTCACTCAGAGACACAAAAATCGACTCGGTCACTACTCAGACCCTCCGTCGAATGCCCGCGAATCTATATTTCATTCTTCATATCCCTTTCTCCCACGTGACTCTTAGCCAATCAAATATAATATAGGTTTCTTTCAAACTTTCAAATTAGGGGGTGGAGCCTAGATGAGGAGGGGGGGGGGAGAAATACGTCGTACAGACAAAGACCTTAGTAACTGGACATCGAGCGGGTCGCTGTCCCTTTGAAGAAGCCGACCGGAGAATAGTCCGGTGGTCAGAGAATATTTCCCCTGGAATGTAACGTGTTTCTGTTACCTCCCTGCCTCGTACACCTGGCTGATGACGCAATTAACGGGGGTGGGTTAAAAGGGGGGAAACTGGAGCCCGGGAACGTATATTACTATACATGGTATAATATACACCTTAACTTTAGTAATATTATTAAGTTAAGGGTTGGAGTAAGGGGATAGTTTCGACATATTAGTCACAACCCGTGACAGTTGTTATGTGTGGTTATATGCTGTTTTGTGTGGTTATGGGATTTTGCGTGTATGTTATAGGATGTTATGTGTGGTTAAAGGTTGTTATGTGTGGTTAAAGGTTGTTATGTGTGGTTTTAGGTTGTTATGTGTGGTTATAAGTTATGTGTGGTTATAAGTTGTTATGTGTGGTTATATGTTGTTATGTGTGGTTATATGTTGTTATGTGTGGTTATAAGTTATGTGTGGTTATAAGTTGTTATGTGTGGTTATAAGTTGTTATGTGTGGTTATATGGTGAAATGTGTGGCTAGTTTACGGGTTTGTGTGTTTGTATTTAAATATGTTTGGTTATGTGACTGAGTTGATGTTGTTGTTTGTAAGGTTTGTATATTGTTGGTTACATGTTGGTTTGTGTTGTGTTGTTGAGTAATTTTTATATGCGGTTACCTGAATTTACTTGCAGCTATGACGGGTTTGCGGTGTAGGGCTCTCAGTTGTCAACTTGAGAATCCCGGATCAGATCTCCGGTAACAGCCCCGTTGTTGTCAAAAGGTTTAGATACATTCCCCAAGTCCGACCAGCTTTACATATAGGTACCTGACTTTAGTTTGGTAAAGGAAAGGCGGCCTAGCGTTAAGCTAGCCTCACAATTCCCCTCAGCATGCCATGGCTACACAGCAGATGAACACTACACTTCACTGTACCTAAAGTCTTCTATAAAAAGGAATCATCAAAATGATTTTATCAATAAATGTGTTTTTTGTTGTTTGTTTCCATTGCAGGGTGGGGGGCGGGGGGTTGTAAGGATGGTTGGGAAGGGGGGACTCTGACTTCTAATTTGACAAGAGGGATGGATGGGTGGCACTTTGGTAGTGAGCCGAATGTGTATAATGTGGGATAAAGGGGTTCAACCCCAGCCGTGTTCAGTCAGCTGCCCATCGTGTCCAGTCAGCTGCCCATCGTGTCCAGTCAGCTGCCCAACCGTGTCCAGTCAGCTGCCCATCGTGTCCAGTCAGCTGCCCATCGTGTCCAGTCAGCTGCCCAGCCGTGCCCAGTCAGCTGCCCATCGTGTCCAGTCAGCTGCCCAGCCGTGTCCAGTCAGCTGCCCATCGTGTCCAGTCAGCTGCCCAGCCGTGTATAGTCAGCTGCTCAGCCGTGCCCAGTCAGCTGCCCATCGTGTCCAGTCAGCTGCCCAGCCGTGTCCAGTCAGCTGCCCATCGTGTCCAGTCAGCTGCCCAGCCGTGTATAGTCAGCTGCTCAGCCGTGTCCAGTCAGCTGCCCATCGTGCCCAGTCAGCTGCCCATCGTGTCCAGTCAGCTGTCCATGTATCCCGTGATGCTCTGTCGGCCATGGTAGTGGGGGGGGGGGTTAAAGAAGTGCATGACGAAAACAATACCGTGAGTGGCTGATTGTATCTTAAGGGATAAACATCTCACCCTGACATGAACGTTACAACCAGACACGTGACATGACAGACATTTGTCTAACCTTCCTACCCACATCTCATTTCTCATAATTACTATATATTTTTTTTAAATGTATTTCTGACTAAAAAGTGTAAGTTTATTAAAACAGTGCAACCTATTGTTTATTAATAACTTCAGTATTCTTATAATTGTAGTGGGTGGGTGCATTTTCTAAGAAAAGAAAAGAAAACTTGCATTTATCCAACTTTCAGGTCAAAACGATTAACCGCTAGAAAAAAATAATAAAGAAACATATAACTGGCCCGGGGGGGGGGAGTTGTTGAAACTGAAAGTGTTCTGCTCTCGTACCTACTATTATTATAAATAAATATCCACCACTCCCCTTCCCTCCCCGACTAGCATGCACCCACCCATACAATTATTCTGCCGACGCCCCCCCCACCCCACCCACCACCTACATACGCACAGCCTGTCACACATAAGCTTCAACTTTCCTCTTTCATCTATCTTCCTCCCCCCCCCCCATTCCCCCCCACCCCCGTTTTTTTTTTTCCTCCGCACAAACAAACATCTCTCTCTACCCTCCTAACCCCCCCCCCCCATCGCCAACCCCACCCCACTAATACCCTCGGTCCAGTATAACATCCGGATCTACTTGACGCCGGGTTCATGGTGAGGTCACCCGTTTGGTCATCATCTAAGTAATGGACATCTCGGAACCATTCTTTGAGCCAACTTGAAGACACGTGTGTGTGTGTGTGTGTGTGTGTGTGTGTGTGTGGATGGGGAGGGTGTGTTAGAAGGAGGAGGAAGAAAGCTGATTTAAAAAAAAAAAGAATGAACGGCTACATGTGTCTATTCAAGTGTCCAGTTTCTTCTTGACCCGTCCCAATATGTCCTGCTTAACGCTTATTGTCCATTTACCCCGACGACCAATAACTAAGACCTGTTTTTTTTTTATTTTCTAAAAGGTGTGAACACAGCCGGTTTAACTTCTTTCATCTCTTCTTTTATATGGAACGACCCCCTCCCCCCACTCTCTCTTTTTTTTTCTTTATTTGTCTTAAGCTTTGATGACCTAAGGTCAACATAGACCTGGGGCAAAAAAAAAAACAATGCAGCCTGACACCCTACTCTTCTCTCTCTCTCTCTCTCTCTCTCTATTTCTCTCTCTCTCTCTCTCTCTGTCTCTCTGTCTCTCTCTCTCTCTATCTCTCTCTCTCTCTCTCTCTCTCTCTCTCTGCACTAATCCTGTTACCCTTTAAGGAGAGCGAGGGCTGGGGGAGGGGTGAAGCTGTAGACGATGAAAGAAAGGAGATGATGAGGTCAAGCTAGTGGGGTGGACTGGGGTCAGCCGGGGTGTGGTCAAGGGGTTGTGGGAACTCGGAGGTTTCTGATCCTCCATTTCTTAGTCGCTGAACATAAACCTCAAAAGACAATGGGAAGGAGGAAATAAAATAAAATAAAATATAAAGAAGTAAATGGCGGTTTGCTGTCATCACAGTACACAGGACAGAGAGATCTGTACAGGTGCACATGAGTGTACATGTATGTGTGTGTGTGTGTACATGTGTGTGTGTGTGTGTGCATTAAGAGTATCTTTATGTGCAGAGAGAGTAACTTTCATGTTCAGTCTTGAAACCACAATAGAGTCACTTAATTGCCATGTCCACTTTATCAGTGTCATTTATCATGGCCAAATATATATTTAGCCTTCCTCGAACTTTATACAAAATATATATATATATATTTTTTGTCAGATTTCCTATTAGTCGGCTAAGCAGTGTTTGCAAAACATACAATCAAATAATAATATATTAAAAAAAAAACGCTGGACACAGAATAAAAAAATCATATTAAAAAAAAAACATGTAGAAATCAGAAAATATATATACTATGGTCAAACTTATATGTCAATCGTTGATTTCAGTATTTGATATGAATCAAAAGTTATTTGCATTCAACCACTAAAGACATACAATACTACATCTCTTGAAGTAGGCCTATATTGCTAGTGGAAGAATGCGCACCTTCTTGTTCAAGGTATTTGTGTAACTCTTACAAATAATTATTTGTGGCATTTTTCACTGTGTTAAAAAAAAGATAACGGGACAGCAAGAAATGATTCATTGTTGAGTCACCAGAATTTCAGGAACTTAAGTATTGAGTTTGCCCGCAGTGGGTAAAAAAACGTAATTTATTATTTTTTTTATGGAAGTTACGTCAGGGAAAACCCGTAGCTCACAAATGAACGTGTAGTCATTGTTACACTCTATCTCTCATTGTATTGGATTCTACCACTCAATGTTCCCCAAATCTGTTCTCCTCTCGGCCCTAGCACACTTCTCAGGGTCGTGACGGATATTCCGAGAAAACTTAAAATAAGCCATACTGCATGTACTACTGCTAAACAAGGCCTGCTTTTGGAAGTGTAAGGCCCGGTTCGAAACACTTAGTGTAAGTTGTGACCCGGGTTAGAATGTATTGTTGTGTACAAGACAAACGTAGAGTGTAGCACACGAACCATCGGACTCTCCACCACACACCAACACACACACACACACACACAAACCACGTGTTTGTAGGGGTGGGGTGGGGCCATTAGGGAACGGTCGACTTTTTCGGCTAAACAAGGGGCGTACATCTGAATATTAATTGACTACATAAACTATAGCGTGTGTCTATAGACACTGATATAAACTATAGCGTGTGTCTATAGACACTGATATAAACTATAGCGTATGCCTATAGACACTGATATAAACTATAGCGTATGCCTATAGACACTGATATAAACTATAGCGTATGTCTATAGACACTGATATAAACTATAGTGTATGTCTATAGACACTGATATAAACTATTGCGTATGTCTATAGACACTGATATAAACTATAGCGTATGTCTTTAGACACTGATATAAACTATAGTGTATGTCTATAGACACTGATATAAACTATAGCGTATGTCTATAGACACTGATATAAACTATAGCGTATGCCTATAGACACTGATATAAACTATTGCGTATGTCTATAGACACTGATATAAACTATTGCGTGTACCTATAGACACTGATATAAACTATAGCGTATGTCTATAGACACTGATATAAACTATTGCGTGTACCTATAGACACTGATATAAACTATAGCGTATGCCTATAGACACTGATATAAACTATAGCGTATGTCTATAGACACTGATATAAACTATTGCGTATGTCTATAGACACTGATATAAACTATAGCGTATGTCTTTAGACACTGATATAAACTATAGTGTATGTCTATAGACACTGATATAAACCATAGCGTATCTCTATAGACACTGATATAAACTATAGCGTATGTCTATAGACACTGATATAAACTATTGCGTATGTCTATAGACACTGATATAAACTATAGCGTATGCCTATAGACACTGATATAAACTATTGCGTATGTCTATAGACACTGATATAAACTATTGCGTGTACCTATAGACACTGATATAAACTATAGCGTATGCCTATAGACACTGATATAAACTATAGCGTATGTCTATAGACACTGATATAAACTATAGCGTATGTCTATAGACACTGATATAAACTATTGCGTATGTCTATAGACACTGATATAAACTATAGCGTATGTCTATAGACACTGATATCGTGTGTCTATAGACATTGATATAAACTATAGCGTATGTCTATAGACACTGATATAAACTATAGCGTATGTCTTTAGACACTGATATAAACTATAGTGTATGTCTATAGACACTGATATAAACTATAGCGTATGTCTATAGACACTGATATAAACTATAGCGTATGTCTATAGACACTGATATAAACTATTGCGTATGTCTATAGACACTGATATAAACTATAGCGTATGCCTATAGACACTGATATAAACTATTGCGTATGTCTATAGACACTGATATAAACTATTGCGTGTACCTATAGACACTGATATAAACTATAGCGTATGCCTATAGACACTGATATAAACTATAGCGTATGTCTATAGACACTGATATAAACTATAGCGTATGTCTATAGACACTGATATAAACTATTGCGTATGTCTATAGACACTGATATAAACTATAGCGTATGTCTATAGACACTGATATAAACTATAGCGTATGTCTATAGACACTGATATAAACTATAGCGTATGTCTATAGACACTGATATAAACTATAGCGTATGTCTATAGACACTGATATAAACTATAGCGTATGTCTATAGACACTGATATAAACTATAGCGTATGTCTATAGACACTGATATAAACTATAGCGTATGTCTATAGACACTGATATAAACTATAGCGTATGTCTATAGACACTGATATAAACTATAGCGTATGTCTATAGACACTGATATAAACTATAGCGTATGTCTATAGACACTGATATAAACTATAGCGTATGTCTATAGACACTGATATAAACTATAGCGTATGTCTATAGACACTGATTGGTTGAATGACGTCACGAGATACAAGGGATTTAGATCGCTGCCGGGTTATTTACTAGGGAAAACAGTCCAATTAAATCTGATGCTATGGGGGGGGGGACCCATCATATACTTTTCTGTATGACACCCCACATCACTGCAGCTACACACCTAGGGCCTCACGTCTGATACACACCCACGGCCCTACATTTGATACACACCTAGGGCCTCGCATCTGATTCACAATCACGGCCCTACATTTTGATACGCACCTAAGGCCTCACGTCTATTACTCACCCAAGGTCGTCTTTGCTGTCAGTCACATTCACTGTTTGTCTGTCCTCGGCAGCTAATGAGATCTGTCATCGCCTAAATGTATTATGTTAGTCAATTACCAGACAGTGTAGTTTAATTACATTCTGTAATGAGAGATTATCCCCCCTCCCCCTCCCACACTCACAGTTTTAGACATGTGACATACGTAATGTGACATACTTACTTCCCAATCACATGACTTCAGTCTGACGACGACAGCTTGAATAGACATGCTTCACGCTCCAATTCAAGCATCGCCATATTGTTTTCAATGATTTAATAACACTTAGTGAATTATGCGCGCCTGGGGCTGGTTAATTATGGGCGGGGGCCGGGATGGGGTGACTTAAGGCACGACAGATACTAAATATACCTTGTTTACATGGTGTCAAGATTATTAATGTGTTTATTGCACACGTGTTTGTACGTACGTGCGCAATCCAGCGAGGAGCATTTTGAAACCAGGTTAAACAACTATAGATTCCATTACAAACAATCAGCACGACTTCGATAGTCTCCCTTCTTCGTATCTCGTGTTGTTAAAACTGCGGATGAAGTAACCACCATTACTTAATAAAATTAAAAAAAGTAAAACAATATGTTTCTATTTCTGTATAAATAGGTAAAAAAAAAATAGCAATGAATTTAGAGGATGGCAGGTTAAGAAGTAAAATTCAATAAACGAACATGTGAGATTAAAATGTAAATATCAGGGCCAACGTTGTGATGTGGGGGGGGGGGGTGAAATAGTTTTAAAAAATAAGACAACCCCCATGTTCAAGGACATGGCGCAGAAGCGTACCTAGGGTGGGGGGATGAGGGGGGTCCTAATTCAAACGTCCCCCGGGCCCCAGCTTGAGGGGGCATCAAAAAAACATTTTTTTTCATTAAATATGGGTGTCGAATGTCAAAATGCAGGTCCCCAAAGAGGCCAAGCCCCCCCCCCCCCCTCCCGGGCCTCCTAATCCCTAGGTTCGGCATTGTTCCTATGTATATATATCATAGAAAATATTAATACATTTTTCTGTACGAGTTATGACCGGCAACACTCACGCCTCGTCCCTGTCAGGTTACCTATATGTACTGGGTATGTTGTACCGAATACTTCCTACGACAAAAAAAAATACCAATTTTTATGCGTGACCTACTTTGGAGCGATTTAATCAATCGTTAATGGCGGCGCTGGTCGAGGGTTGTTAAGATTAAGTCTCGTCAAACCTTGAACGCTTGTGATGGTCGTCAAACCTTGAACGCTTGTGATGGTCGTCAAACCTTGAACGCTTGTGATGGTCGTCAAACCTTGAACGCTTGTGATGGTCGTCAAACCTTGAATGCTTGTGATGGTCGTCAAACCTTGAACGCTTGTGATGGTCGTCAAACCTTGAACGCTTGTGATGGTCGTCAAACCTTGAACGCTTGTGATGGTCGTCAAACCTTGAACGCTTGTGATGGTCGTCAAACCTTGAACGCTTGTGATGGTCTCCAGCATGAAATATTTGAGAAAGTCAAAGGACGTTGTGACGATATGGGGGATCAAGAAAAATGTTATGGTCAAGGGGTAACTATTGCAAGTGTGAGTTAACGGAGTAATTACAATGTCGCAGACGTAAACACAAACCTTCTTTGGGGGGGGGGGGGGAGGGGTGTACAACATGTTGCCAAACTGTGCTACTTTTCGCCAATTTTCGCTACTTTTTTTTGAGGTCATGCGCTACAAAATAAAGTTTTTTAGAGGCCGAAAATAAAAATATGTGCGCTTCCCTGTGCAGCTAATTTTAAGTTGTGGCCTACTTTGTTCCAAAACTTGTTGGCAACATTGCTCTTGACAGTAAACTATAAAGAGCCAAATGCGGTTTGCTTGTAATCATACCTGGCACTGGGAAGGTCACGAGTTCAAATCCCAGCATTTTTTTTTCGTGACGTGACCCTCGTAGTATCCTCATAGCTGATGCAGCTCCCTGTTAATTTGGCGTGAAAAATGAAATGACCCCTGTAAAATTACCCCTGATGTGGAGGGGGGGGGGAGGGCTCGATACGAGACATTTTTATAACTGTCATTGAAACAAATAACCTCAAGCAGGATGCACAAGAAAAGGAAGATATCCGTTAAAACATAGAAAACATGTCTTTCGACAAGTGAGGTTACAAAAACTGTTGTTTTGTTAACGCTTGGAAAGAGACGAGTTCAATGGACGATGCAGTGTTGTAATCCAACTGAAGGCTGCAGTCATGTCAGCACTGAGTGATCCACTCACTCAATGTTACACATCTATCTAACTGTGCTAGATATCAATGCACACGTCTAAATTAAAATGTTAGCTCTGAAATCAGCAAGTAGAGAAAAAAAAATAGTTCGGCAGTTCTCAAAGTGTGGGTTGTTAGCCCACCAGTGCAGTGGCGCAACTAGGGGGGGGGGCATTGGGGGTTGCCCCCTCCGAAATAAAAAAAATAAATAAAAGATTAGACCAAAATTTGTTTAAAATAAAATACAAATATATAAATAATGTGATTTTTTAATACAAATGATTTTTTTTGCTCCCCCCCCCCTGAAAGTTTGGTCTAGTTGCGCCTCTGAACCAGTGGCTCGCGAACTAATTTGTAGAGGGCCGCCTACCAGTGTACTTATAATGAAGAATATATACACTTGTTTGTATCTTTCTCTTTCTCTCTTTTAACCATGTCCATTTCTGGCATCGTCTTATCTTCCTTTACAGGTGGGTTACAAAAACCCAGTGCTTTTTTTGTAAAAAAAAAATAGGTGCCGGTACTCAGAGATGGATTGACTAAATTTTAACTACAAGTTCTCACCTCGATGCAAGTTAAATCACAACTGCAAAGTTACTAAATGTCTAAAACAATTTTATTTTATAATTAACCAACATAAATAGTCTTAAAATACACGGAAAGTAATATTTTTTCCCCACACTGAAAAAAGTGCCGGTACACACACACAAAAAAAAAAGCACTGCAAAAACCGGTCAGGTTTTTGGAAGTATTTTATAATTTGTTATATAACTAGTTATCAAAGGCCCGGTACCCGGACCGGCGAGTAGGCACACAGTTGGAGTTGAAAATTGTGATATATATTTTAACGCGTTAACAATCAGTCTATATCAGAGGTGTGCGGATCTTGAAATTTAGCGTCCGCGTCCGTCCGCGGATTTCTATCAATGATCCGCGTCCGCGTCCGCAGAATCTTACAACATTGGTCCGCAGTCAGTCTGCATTGCTAAAATTTAGCTGTTTAAATGACTTGAAATTTTTTATGGTAACGCTAAAGAAGATCCGCGTCAGTCCGCGAGTCCGCAACTTAACCATACGAAGCATCCGCTGTCAGTCCGCTGATTCGGAAAAGTCTGCGGATCTGCGTCCGCAAGCGGACGCGTCCGCTGTCCGCTCATCTCTGGTCTATATACTTGCAGTGGCCCCAAGGACATGAACAGATTATTGTAGCCAAAATACATTTGAAAATATGGACACCTAATAATATATCAAATAAAATTCATATGTTAAATAGTTCCTCCCAAAAAAAATAATCCTCACTATGGGTAGACATAAATAACAACTCTTAAAATCATATTCCTTCATAATATTTTAATGGACTCCTTTCTAAACAGTTATTCATTTAATGTTTTATGATGTTCAACATGGCGTATTTAAAAAAAAGAGAGACGTGGAGTGAGTGCTTGTGTTAAGCAAAACGCTACATGTTTACCAGGTGGTTTATTTACTGTTTTACATTGTAGCATAGTACAATTAACTAAGAAAAATTGCCGACCCGGCAGTGCAGAACCTAGGAATTTACGGGCCCGGTGGCTTGGCCTCTTTGGGGGCTGCCCCTGCATTTTGGCATGAGATAATTTTTGACGCTTCTCAAGCTTATCCCGAGAAGAAAGAATCGTTGTGTAGCTTTAGCTGACCTTCCAATTAAAAAACATAGTATTCCATCAATGCAGTTGAGGCCGCAGACGCAGAAAACATTAGGCCTCTTAAAAAAGAAAGACATATCAAAGCTTTCAACATTATAGTTCTGTGAAGCCAATGCCGAACCAAGGGATTTTAGGCATCTTCGGGAGCCACTACATTTTGACATGAGATAATGTACTTAATATTTAGTTTAAAAAATATTTTGGGGGCCCTCCTGAAACTGGGCCCCCTCCATACACCCTCTGTGTGAAGCCCCCATCATAAATGATTAGTTTGCATTGTAAACGTTGTGTACGGCGCTACTCAAAATCAACCCTTATTCATTTCATTCATGTGACGTAATAGTCAAAAAAAAAATAAAAAAAAGTGACGTATATAAGGTTAGTAATAAAGGGAAATAATTGTACATTAGAAATAGACATATTTTAAGAAATAAAAACAATTAATAAATATAAATATTACATTATATTCCAGCTATCCATAATTTTGGTTTAAAATTGAGATTGTGGAGACATAACACAGAATATTAATTGAACGATTTCTGTAAATATTTCTTTTACGATCACTTCTCATTTTATTAACAAATTGAACACCATAGATTTATTACGTTACTGTGGGATATAGATAGGCCTTTGGAACCACTTTTGATTAAAAATTTGTTTCGGGGAGTATCACAGAATATTTGGCATGATTTTGTGTTACTTCTCCTAAGATCGCTTCTTGCCCTTTGGTAATGATGGAGGCGGTCGACAACAGTATCTCATTGTGATTGCCATTTGGCATTCACGATCTTACCTGCCGTATGTTAGTGTACGGTGTTTTGTCACCTCGGCACTAAACATACTGGCTGGTCCAATGTCAATTCTGGCAGCCATGTAGGTGAGACTTTACTCGGCTGGCCAGTTGATGATAGCCGGATTATGCATGTCAAGAAGAAAACAGTAAATGTTTCTGCCATCTTTGAATTGTCTATGCCGCCATGTTGGATGACAGACGGAAGTAGCGATGACAGACGGAAGTAGCGACGACAGACGGAAACCGGAACATATGATGTAAAATTTGTATTATAGATACTTTTAAATGCCCCCACACGTCTAGTAGGTCAAATTTCACCTGGAAAAATTTTCCATGGCTCACCGAGGATCGAAACCAAGACTGCCTCGTAGTCGACAGTCGAGGTCTACACCACTCCGCTACGTTGTGTGTATCAGATAATAAACAACCCTTTTTTTTAGCTAACACGTGATAATTACTTAAATATTTTCTTACTACAAACATCTATGAAAAAATCAATTTGCAAGATGTAATTGCAATAATAACTGTTCAAATGAGAGAAAATACATGAGTTAGTTGCTGTAGATAGAGTTTTGTTTTTGTATTTGTGTCTAATCTAAATAAAACAGACTTTTTTTGCATCAACTGTTCTGAACCAAGTACATTTAAATTGGTTTATTAATCTCTGTTTCATTTTTATAGGAACTAAATATGTGTAATAACTATTAAAAATGTATGTAATAAATAATATAGAATGAAATATAAGATCTTCTTGTTGAAGAACAACAATAGCTAATATAATGTCTATTTGTAATTTTTTCGGGTATAAATGGCGCACAAGAGAAATTTCTTCTCAATGTTATACAATATTTTTATTTTTATTATCACACTGAATGTGTTTTACTGATGTAGGGCTAAATATGTGATAAGTGCAGGAAATATTTGTGATCAAAAAATGTAGGGTGGCATTCATTATTAAAATCCAGTCGATTTTCATTGGTTGCAGCTGATGATGAACAATGTAACCAGTGCCCCAGACAGCCTGGGCGTACTCCGCTAGAAGCAATGACAATATTTTACAAATGTCAATAATTCTTCTCAACAGCAATTGTATTTTTTAAAACCACCTAGCTCAATAATTTACAAATTGTTGCTTTTGTTTCTCTGTTAGTGTGACAGCAATTAATCAACGCTTTGCTGAAAGTGTTTTTTTTTTAAGAAATGTCTGATAAATTGGTTTAGAGTGGGGTTGAGAAGTAGAAAGTGATACTTATTGGAGATGGGAAAATATGTGTTTTAGTTTTTAATAATTATTTCTTTTACTAACAGTTGGTATTGCTATCAATAGTAAATATTCTTTGGTGTATTTAGTTGAGACTAGAAATGTTGTATTTTATGTTATGAATGAAATTGAGAAACTTGTCAGTTAGTTGATGTATTTTCAACAACCTAACGGGTGCATAAACTTTTTATGGTTTTAAAAAATATTCGTAATTGTGAATTCAGCCCCAGCGGTCAGATTGACCTGCTGTTCCTTGACCATTCGGCCTTTAAAAACACAATCTCAAAACACTAAGCCTTTGTGTAAATTTCAATAACATAGTCTTACTTTAAAAAATTCAAGGTTTATTTAAGCTAAGACTAAAATTGTATTTATAACTGAGTACCTTATTTATAGAACAAATTTCGCAGAAAATATTTTTTTAATTGACCTTTAAAAGAAATTTATGAACAAAATCTGTTACAATGAACGTAGCTATTTTTTATCGTGGGAGAATTGTCGATTGTTACAGTGACTTGAGTTTGACTATTTCAAAATGCTGCCTGTTGTAATAATATTTTTTTAAATCTTCGTTTATACAGAACTTTGGTTTCAGTTACCTGACGTGCCAATGGATACGTTGTTTTTTGAATTATTAGTACATTGTATACTAGCTGTATCCTGCTAAACCTTTGCATAGAGTTATTTTCCTTAGGTTTGACAGTAAGCTAGGTTATAAAATGGGACACTGTTATATTCATTCTTGACTTTCGATTTAACGCAGAACACACAACGCTATTGTTTATATAGATTATAAGAATATCTTTAGGCGTATGAAAATATTTGTACGACTATAAAAAGGCTTTTTTTCAGTAAATGCCATGTAGCTTTTGTAAATGCATGAAATACAGATTCAGTTTTGAAAAGTATTATTCGATACTTTTGACACACGTAATCAACTATTTATAAAAGATGACCAAATACAAAAAATTATAGTTTGCATCATATTACTATTTAATCTTTATGAAGATAGACATTATTTTACAAAATAAATAACACATGGCTTAAGTAATATAATAAATTACTACTACATTCAACTACTGTATTAGCAGCTATACAACATAAATTACTCTCTTATGCACGTTAATATATATAATATATATGTGTTGTTGCAACGCCTGTTTATATGAAATAACACTCACTTGTGATTTAGCATGAGCCATCTTTTCATCAAACAATCTATAAATATAAACAAATGATCACATGACCTATCCTGATTATGAAATACATCAAAACCACCAAAGCTGGCTGCATTCACTTTTTGATCCATAATAAAATGATTACATAATTACATAATTACATAATTACATAATTACATAATTACATAATTACAATTACATAATTACATATTACTTCTACATATAGTCAAGACAAGTAGATAAACTAACTTATTTTTTCTTTAAATTGAGGAATTTAATTATTAAGTCTCGCTTTGAATTATTTTTTTAATTTCAATTATTGTTTTGATATTTAATTTGCAGTCTTCGCACTCTGGTAAATCTGATTTACTTAACTATTGTGTATCAAATCTGACTACATAATCAAATACATTGAAGACTTTCTCATAGGTGATTTCAACCTGTGTATTATAAAAAAGTTATTGTTTCAGAAATACATAAAACAAATAGATTTTTAAAAAAAACGTAATAACACATTGCATTGGAGATTGTGATTGCGATAATATTAAAAGCCATTGATTGTAAAATAAAGAAAGCCTAGATTTTGTATGTACTTTTTTTTAATATCTAGCTTACTGATGAAAAAATAGAAAACATGGATTGGACATAGTGGGATTATATGAGATATGAGATTTGAGAGGTGATCTCATATTATCTCACAAAAAAAATATAATATTCTTCGATGCCCGTATGTTGACCAGTATTTGGTTGGTTTAATGTCATGTTCCCAATTGATAAACAGTAATTGTATATGTCCATCGAGTTACGGCTGGGAGAAACCTAGAAACACAACACAAAGTAATGTTGTGTAATGTCCATCAGAGTGTCAGTCAGGGTCTTGAGTTGCATGTTATAGCCTCCTGGTGGACACACATCTTGTGATGACCGTGCACTGACGGACCGATTGAAATAAAGGAATTACATATCCGATACACCGCAAAGTAATTTAAGAGTTCACGGCTATGTGAACAGTAGAAATAGGTCACTGGTAATCAAATCAAAATGTGTAAGGATATGAGAATGAGTGTAAGGATATGAGAGTGTGTAAGGATATGAGAATGTGTGTAAGAATACGAGAATGTGTGTAAGAATACGAGAATGTGTATAAGAATATGAGAATGTGTAAGAATACGAGAATGTGTGTAAGAATATGAGAATGTGTAAGCATACGAGAAAATATGTAAAAATACGAGAAGTATAAAAATACGATGTTATTTATGTTTTTTATAAGAAAACTCAATTTCCAAGAGATTTTTTTTTATTATGTAGTGTTAGCTTTTTCAAATATGTGGTGGGTTTTTTTAACGAAGGACATTAATAAATAAACTTAGTCCTTATTATTCGAATACACTAAATCTACTTCTCAGGTGACGCTGTAGGAAAGCTCAATCTTCCTTCTGCAGCACAACTTGCAAGTCTCAATCTCCCACATATGTCACCCGTAGTACCTCCATATCCATCGCACTATCGTCAATGGTGAGAATGAAAGTAGTGTACAGCACCGTCCCCGTCCCCATTAGTGGTTCGTTGGATCTAAGTGATAAATATATCAACCTCTAAAATGTAGTTGATTGGATTTGTTCTAATTATTATTAATCTTATGAAGAGATGTATCAGCATTTATTTTATAACCGATTTAAAACCTTGTACAGCTACATAATTTAAACACTTGTACAGCTAACATAACTAAAACACTCGTACAGCTCCAACGTACAATACTTTCATAAACAGTACCCATTGCTTTCATAAACTGTGTACAATATGAACAGTAGAAATATGTCACTGGTAATCAAATCAAAATGCGTGTAAGAATACGAGAATGTGCGTAAGAATATGAGAATGTGTAAGAATACGAGAATGTGTGTAAGAATACGAGAATGTAAGAATATGAGAATGTGTGTAAGAATACGAGAATGTGTAAGAATACGAAAATGTGTAAGAATATGAGAATGTGTAAGAATCTATATATATAAACAGTATAAATAGTTTCATAAAAAGTGTACAATACTTTCATAAACAGTGTACAATACTTTAATAGACAGTGTACAATACTTTCATAAACAGTGTACATTACTTTCATAAACTGTGTACAATACTGTCATAAACAACATTGACTACTAACAGCCCAGTGATTTACTTAATGACAACTATTAACATAAAAATGTCCAAGTCCTAAAAGTCTCCCAGTATCGCACACTGACATAGTTCAAGTAGTAGTATTTGCCTTACGAGGTAATCAGTGATATATTTTACTCTCTATGTCTATAACATTGTAAAACATAATAAACCCTACACAGACTAATTATTGTTATATAACAATCAGCAGTGAAGTTCTCCAATAAATGTATTCAAGTGCTGAAATTACTGCCACGTCCAAACCTACCATGATAATAATATTTGAGATAAGTAGTGGTTGTCAACCATGATACAACAAATATGAGACAGTTCTATGTGGGACCATGATACAAACAAATATTAGACACGTTCTTTGTGTTGACCATGATACAACAAATATTAGACACGTTCTTTGTGTTGACTATGATACAATAAATATGAGCTATGTGCTGAATGTCCCTTAGTAAGTTTACACATTTATATTTATATTATTATAAAATACGTAACAATTAATATATTAAATAAAATAACTGGTGTACCCCAGCCAGAGCTGTAGTTAATAGTGTGGCGCCCTGTACGAGTTATACTTTAGGGCGCCCTCCTTCCAATCAGAAAAATTGCAAAAACATTTAACAGCTCTCTTATGGCGCCCCTTCCTAGTTCGGCGCCCAGCGTGGCACCCACAGCTCTCTTCCTACGCTCCTGACCTCGGCTCAGCCCATAAAGTTTCCTTAGTCTATGTATGGCCCCTAAACACGTTAGGACGGCCCTAGTTAAATGAAACCGATTACAGTATTTTATTCGCGTGTATTATTATTATGTTCATTCATTCTTCTTTTAATTTCAATTGGTTGTCGTGTTTTTCATTCATTCTTCGTTTCATTTCAATTTGTTGTCGTGTTTTTCATTCATTCTTCGTTTCATTTCAATTTGTTGTCGTGTTTTTTCATTCATTCTTCGTTTCATTTCATTTTGTTGTCGTGTTTTTTCATTCATTCTTCGTTTCATTTCAATTTGTTGTCGTGTTTTTCATTTATTCTTCGTTTCATTTCACTAGTTGTCGTGTTTTTTCATTCATTCTTCGTTTCATTTCAATTTGTTGTCGCGTTTTTTCATTCTTTCGTTTCATTTCAATTTGTTGTCGTGTTTTTTCTTTCATTCTTCTGTTTCATTTCAATTTGTTGTCTGTTTTTCTTTCATTCTTCGTTTCACTTTGGTGTTCGTGTTTTCGTTCCATCTTCACTCTTATTTCAGTTTCTACACATTTTCGTCTCTTATTCTCTATACATA
Organism: Bulinus truncatus; assembly: GCA_021962125.1. Taxonomy (NCBI): domain Eukaryota; kingdom Metazoa; phylum Mollusca; class Gastropoda; family Planorbidae; genus Bulinus; species Bulinus truncatus. Next base: position 3,859,721 of record JAGDYQ010000085.1, on the reverse strand, counting down.
CTTATAAGACGCATTTGTTGTCTGTCTGTCTGTCTGTCTGTCTGTCCGTTCCCTTATAACTCATGTTCCAGAAAAACAAATAACGTGAAATTTGTTACACATACACACATTACATGGGGAAGCAGTTATAGGATAGGTTTCGTTTCATATCGATGGGTAGTTTAATTGTAATTAATTTTTTTTTATTTTAGTATTTTACTATATTAAAGTAATCTCGACGGCGCCATAAATAATATTCCTCTGTGACGTCATTTCCCATGTGCCTGAATAGAACTTCTGCGTTGGTGCTACATTGTGCTCATAGGATGCAAAGAATTGTTAATGTTTTTTCATGCTCTCTGATGTGTACAGTTTGAGGAAGGTGGAATGAAGAAGGATTTAGAAGAAGTGTGAAACCATAATAATAAGTATATATATAAATATATATATATATATATATATATATATATAGAGAGAGAGAGAGAGAGAGAGAGAGAGGGAGGGAGAGAGAGATAAAGAGAGAGAGATAAAGAGAGAGAGAGAGGGGGAGAGAGGAAAGGAGGGTAGGAGGGAGGGCGGGAGGGGGAGAGAGGAGGGAGGGGGTGGACAGGGGGAGAAAAGAGGGGGAGAAGGGGAGATTAGAGAGGGAGTAGGGGGAGAGGGAGAGAGAAAGGAAGGGAGGGAGAGAGGGGGTAGGGGAGGGAGAGAGGGGGTGGGAGGGAGGGGAGAGGGGAGGGAGAGAGATAAAAAGTGAGGGGGCAGGGGAGGGAGGGAAGGAGGGAGGGAGGAAGGGGGAGAGAGGGGGGAGGAGAGAGAAAGGTGGAAAGGGGAGGGAGGGGAGAAAGGAGGGAGAGAGGGGTTAGGGAGGGAGAGAGGGTTAGGGAGGGAGAGAGGGGAGGGAAGGAGAGAGGGAGAGGATGGGAGAAATGGGAGGAAGAGATAAGAGAAAGAGCAGGAGGAGAGAGAGGGAGGAGGAGGGACGAGGGAGAGGGATGCGGAGATGGGGAGAGGGAATGGAAGATTTTGTGGTTAGAAGGGAGGGGAGGGAGAGGGGGAAGGGGGAGGGAGGGAAGAGAGAGAGGAAGGGAGAGGGGGGGTAGGAGAAAACAGAACGTGGCCAGAACCATTTGTAAACCCTGGCAGTTACAGTAACTAAGTTCTCTATAAATAGTCACCGGTCTCATTTTCACGACAAACGAAAACATCGTTGTAGTCAGTATATAGAAATAAGCATGTGAGCCGCCAACAGTGCTATATTTCTGAGATAGTTATGAAGAGCACTTGAATAACGAACAGTAATACATCTTTATCAGCTTATCTTTTCTACCTTCACATTACAATAATTGTTTCTTCACTAGAGTTATCATAATGGTGTATATTTTATTAATAATTTAAGAGAGTTTTTGATGACGTCATTTGCCAAAATAACGCTCGAAAGATTTTATTTTAAAGCATAATATGACAACATAGAATATATAAGCACATCACTGTGTGTTCATTAACGACTAAATAATATAGTCTCGTTTGTAAATATTTTTACGCACCTTAATATTGATACACGATAGAAATATACACATCTATGGTTACATTTACTTGAACATAGAGTTCAATATATCAATAACCATATTGTCGATATTAATGCACATTAAATGAAATGCTTTTTTTAAAATAATATTACAAATAATGAAATAATAGAAAGATTCATTAAAGTTTTGTCTTAATTTATTTATTATATCTATATATATATATATTTTTAGATGATAAATCTGTGTAGCAATATAGGAAGTACGTCAGTGGTATGTGCGGACCTGAACAAAGTTTATCTGGCAAGTCAGGAATCTTAGGGAACAACCATTAATGGAATCACATTCGCCAAATGGAAGCGTCATGGACCGTAGCCCAGAAATCAGCCCTGCTTTTCGTCACAACAATTCGCACGGCGCGTTGTGTCATGCTTCGGACGCCGAGCTCATACCACGAGGGGATAAAAATTAAAAAGAAAATAAGAGAGTCGGGGTGCGGAGGGGGGGATGGGGGGAATGGGATGAAAGGGAATTAACTCTGGCTGTATATGAGACACACTTACGTCCTAGAGTCCAGCAGACCAAAAATAAAGAGAAGGAAAAAAGCTCCGAGGGGGTCAGGACGGAGGATGGAGGGTGGGGCATATAAAAATGCAGGGGGGTAGAGGAAATGCACCTAGAACAATGGTTGCTAGACTGGGAAGGGTTGGATCTGGTCTGTACCTTTTATATAGGGATGGTGTGTGTGTGTGTGTGAGGATTGCTTTCAGGGAGGGGGGTCCCGACATGACACAGGGATTGATGGAGTGGGCTGAGGGGGTTGAAATGAAGAGAGTTAGTTTCGAAACATCCGGGTGTTGTCCGTGGGAGTCGGACTTGGTATATCAGGTGCCCGTATCGCCGCTTCATTTTTAGCATCCTCCTGTAGCAAGACGGCGGCATAGTCAACAGGTCCGAGGAACAGAAAGTAGAAAGAGCCAAAAGGAAACCAGAAAGCTCAACATTTAGGGATAGACTACAGGCAGCGTTGCCGCTCATACAAACTAGACATCAACTTCAATCAAAAAGTCGATTGTTTATGTTACATTCCAGATATCATTGTTGGTCTTCGTTTGCTTTGATGTTTTGATTTTTAGTTGTTTTTGTTGTTTGTTGTTTTTTTTGTAAATACATTATAATTCAGCTTTTGAAAAAGTATGTGCGATATGATTACTGAAAGATGATCAGCTAAATTATATTTTGCAACATTTTACATTTCGGATTATTATGACAGCGATCGTTTGTTTTATTTGGCGTTTTGCTTTTTAGTTTGTGAATATCATAACTGCTATCGGTGTAAGGGGCATTTTGAATTTTATTTACCAACTTCCTTTATAAACATTATTGACTACAAACAACGTTAATTATGCCGAATCTTAATAAATTAAAAACTGCAACATTTTGTGAAATATTTAAACCAATTTTAGATTTTGGATTTTAGTTACAAACTGACATAAAGTTTACAAAAAAACGACCGTATTTGAGTGAAACTTATCTATATCACAATACAAATGACTTTTTTAAAAAGCTTCAGTTTTTTTTTAAAGTCAATATAACCACAAATTTATAAAAGATGGATCTTTTCAAGTATAGTTTTTATTTATCAAGAATTATAATCTTTCCTATAGTTTAACATTAAAATGCTTTAACCTGGCACCTAGACATCTGATTACATTTGCGGAAACAGAAAATAGAAAATCAATATTAGGAATAAATAAAAAATACGATCAGTCTCTAGTCTTTTGGGTTGTTTTTTATGTTTTGAATTAATTTTTGTGGCGAACTTGTCTTGACGTTTTAGTATTTACAGAATTTTCTGCATATAGATATGTCTGAAATCTTGACGTATTTACAGAATTAGCCAGAAAGTAAAAACGTGTAACAATAGTTGCGCATCCAGGTTGTTAGATCAGGCCTTCACTTGTACCCTCCTTTTCACTTCCATTACGTTATGTTATAGTTTATGTTATAGTTTATAATATGTTGTAAATTTTTTGCTATGTTTATGTTTTAAAGTTTATGCCATACATTTTGCGTTTTTGGTATTTTAATATTTATGCATTTACTTTTTTCTTTCAAAAAATACTATTGTTATCAGTGGTAGAAAGAGGTGAATGGACTGTTTGACCTGAGTGAAAACATGGGTATTTTTTTAGATCAGTATCCGGAATTAATATAGGACGCCCAATTTATTTATCTTTTACTTTAAAAAATGAAATGAATGGATTGCTTTCATTAAACTTTCTTTTTGGCTACTTTCTTGGCGGATCTGCATCGCTTAAATACATTGGTATCTGAATATCTCAAATCGCGTGCCAGAAAACATGTTAGTGGCTCAAGTTCTAAATCGTTTAATTTTCTTTTATAAAACAAAAAATGAACGCGCTCGTTTGATCATAAAATTTTATTTCAAAACCTCAAATCTGAATTAAATAACGTTCGTTTCCAATCAGTTATTGATCCTTTATGAATTGATATTAATTTAGTTAGGCCGACCCATTTGTTTGCTTGCCGTTTGATTGTGGATCATCAAATTTTCAACGTCACATTTTGTTTCGGTTGTTTTTGACTTGACTCACAATAATTAAAATGTTAAAATTTTTAATTAGTGAACGGATGAGTCCGTGCGATTGACGGCGAACTAAAGGTTCTGAGTTCGATCCTTGCTAAGATTCTATGGATTTTTTAAACCTGCTTATAAACGACGCTAGTATTTGGATCCGTGTGGCGAGTAGTTGTTTTGATAAAATTGTGATAGCTAAAATTTATTTATTTCTGTAGATCACCATTATTTTAATTTGGAAAACTCGCTTGATATACATATGTCAGTCTTTGTTTCAACATTACTTAATGCTTGCCACAATTTTTCTTAAAGGTTTCGAACATTTAGTTAGAATTTTTGTAACTTGTCATTCCAAGGCTGGAGATGTAAAAGGAATGCAGTCACTATAGGCTATTGGGGAATGCACTATGGCTATTGGGGAATGCATCCACTATAGGGCTATGGGGAACGGTCCATTCATAGGGTTATTGGAATGCAGCCACTATAGGGCTATTAGAATGCAGCCACTATAGGGCTATTGGGGAATGCAGCCACTTAGTTAGAATGCAGCCACTATAGGCTATTGAATGTTTCCACTATAGGGTTGTTGGGAATGCAGCCACTTGAGATCAAATGGGCGTTATTGGGGGTTTTGTGTTATCTATAGCCACTATAGGGCTATTGGGGAATGTTCACTATAGGGCTATTGGGGAATGCAGCCACTATAGGGCTATTCTGAATGCAGCCACTATAGGCTATTGGGGAATGCAGCTCACTTTAGGGCTATTGGGAATGCAGCCACTATAGGGCTATTGGGGATGTATTTCACTATAGGCTATTGGGGAATGCAGCCAATATCTAAATGCAGCCACTATAGGGCTATTGGGGAATGCGCCACTATAGGGCTATTGGGGAATGCAGCCACTATAGGCTATTGGGGAATGCAGCCACTACAGGGCTATTGGGGAATGCAGCCACTATAGGCTATTTGGAATGCCACTATAGGGCTATTACAATGCAGTAGGGCTATTGGGGAATGCAGTGCCACTATATTGTTGGGGAATGCAGCCACTATAGGCTATTGGGAATGCAGCTATGGTTATTCGGGAATGCAGCCACTATAGGCTATTGGGGAACACTTTATATTGTCCATTCCCCCATGCTCTTTATTGAAGAGCGCTTTTTTTTTTGTCTTTGTTAAACTTTCTGAAAGTAACAGAGATAACACCAGAATTAAATTTTACCTAACGGTGTCTATCTACCAATATACTTAATTATTTGTTATGCTCGGCTCTTCAGCCATGTCAAAACATTTGCCTTCTCGGACATTTAGTCACTTAGTTAAATATATTTTTATTTCGGTGGATTTTACCATGATCTTTTCTGATTTGCATCAAACGTCGTATTGTAGATGTGAGGGAAATTGGGCGTTGTGATAGTCACCTGCGTATGTTAGCTATGGATAGCTAAACTGATAGTCACCTGCGTATGTTGCTATGGATAGCTCACTGATATCACTGCTAGCCTATGGATAGCTAAACTGATATCACTCGCGTTAGCTATAAATCGCAAACCCTTTTTTAAACAGAACGAAATAAAATAAGGGGAAACTAAAAACAAATAGTTTTACCAGGTACTCGGTATTACTAAAAATAAAGAAAAAATACACATTATTTACAACACTAAAGAATGATTACGTTACATACTTTACGGGACGATTTATACATTATTTTTTTTTTTTTCTACCTGTTTTACGATATATAGTTAATTTTATGTGTGGCATACAGCCTGACTAGTCGTATGTAAAAAAATGGTTGAACTTGTTATGAGGGGATGTGACAAGCTAGTCTGCTTGTCAAGAGTATCTGGGTGGGTGTGAGAGACCCTGATCATGTCCGAGTGCAGCTCACTAGTCCTGTCTTTTCATGACATTCATAAATTAATATTATTATAACTAGTTACACATTAAATTCGTAATCGTATTATACTGATTACTGGTAATATATTATTTTATACGCTCACACATTTTACTGGTCACTCACACATTATATGACTATCTCGGCCTAGTTGAAATTAATTTTACATTTTGTTAATTAAAAATTTTCTTTATTATTTTTTATACTAAATTAAAACCAATATTTAAATTTACAAAATTTAAAAGCTTTTGCTTGATTGAAACACTTACTTACCAGCCTACTCAAAACATATCATATAATGATTTTTTGCAGAAATTTTTGTGTTATTTGCTTAGATATTTTCTTTTGTACAGAATTGTCTCGTTAGCTTCAGCAATTTTTATTTCTGTTGTCTGTATTTATAATCCCATACGCAGTGTATATATAGCACTGATAGAGATCTGGCTGGCAATTGGGAGAAAGGGGGGAAGATTTGCCGGAAAGGTGAGACAACAAATGAGATGAGCAGAATACTTATATAAGTTTTTTTTTATTTTTGCTAATTAACTATTGATTCGTAAGATTCAGAAATAGAATATTGACTGCATGAGTCGCATTATTTATATATATATATATATATATATATATATATATATATATATATATATATTTATATATTTATACTATGCAGAAAATATAAGATGGACGTGGATACTAAAGAAAACATGTAAGAAAGTTTATTTGTATGTTTGTATGTTTTTTTGTTATGACGCTGCTTATGTAATAAATGACTATAATTTTCAGTCATATGATACAGCTTTGTGTAGTAAATAATAAATAATAACTCAATAAACTCAGAATAGTCCAAATGCCAGTGATTTGTTTTGTTCCTAAACAACTTAAAATTGCCATTATGAATGACATGACTAAGTCAACTAATAGTTGGACTGTTTTCGATAGCAGTTTGATATTTTAGCAAATCCGATTCTGATAAATAGAAAGAGAATTCGAGAAACGGAAGAGACGAAACTCGGCGAAAAATTTAAACCAGGAGTAGTAAATTGAACGAAGTTAAAATAATATTCACATATACATTCAAATTCGTAGCTTCGTTTTTAAACAATGTTTTGTCGCCGCCACACAGATATTCTGAATACAAATGTTTATTATATATATATATATATATATATATATATATATATATATATATCAGCTCCCTAAAAAAAACCCATGAACTCATGAATTAAATAAAATATTATCATTTTTATGTTTATAAAGCAAAAGCGTGTTTATAAGTCTTGTTCATTCGATTTTTTGTCATTAAAACAGTGTAAATAGGTCTGTAGAATGGGAAAATCGTCATTGAACAACACAATATAACAATATCGAGAGATATTTCAACACAAAACTGAGGACTATTTATACAGCGATGTGCTATGTGTATAATATATATTCATAAGTAATATCTGTATTATGGTGTCCCATACTCTACACATTTTTTGTTTTTTGTACATCTACAATTCTACTATCTAGCTACATGGTCAACTTTGTTTATTTTACAGTTTTGGAAATGCGTAACGAAGCAAAACATTCACTTATCAAATATGTTAGCAGAGACAGTCATCTCTGCCATCTAGCTAGCTTGTTCCAAATCGATGGTCGGTTTATTTTATTACGGAGACGATAGTTATATTAGACACGATGGTCAGTTTGATGTGTTATCATTAGACACGATGGTCAATTTGATGTGTTACATAGAACGATGGTCAGTTTGATGTGTTACACGATGGTCAAGTTTGATGTGTTATATGTTAGACACGATGGTCAGTTTGATATGTTGTTGAAGATTAGAGACATTTTGTGTTGTGTGTGGTCAGTTTGAGTGTTACATTAGACACGATGGTCAGTTTGATGTAATTACCACGATGGTCAGTTTGATGTTAGATAGATCGATGGTCAGTTTGACGTGTTACATTAGACACGATTGGTCAGTTTGATATGCATTTGCAACCTAATTTTGTTTAGGCCCATCTTATCAATATATTTTTTTCTCAACAAAGAGATGGTGACAGAATATCAGATATTCTTCTGTCGGCATTCATATAAGTCGATGTTGTCAATCTGAATTACAGATTATGTAATGGAGTTTTAGATTTCAAAGTCTAGATAAGAGCCGAATTAGATGGAGGAATATGTAAGACATATCGAGGGTCAAGAGACACAAATACCTCCCCCCTATATGTCTGATTTAACTGATTTACTCCCACGTCACTGAGTTTTGTATATTATTTATTTTTGTTGCTTATTAAATTCTCAAAGAGGTTAAAATTTTTTCACGCTCATTAATTTAAGAAACGTAGTTCTGCTGATAACATGAGAATAAGCCCGGTGTTAACGTATTATTTCTCCTCTATAACCACACAAATTTTATGTTTTTTGAGGTTATAGAAACAGATGAATTTACACCATCTGTCCCGATGGCTTATTGATAGGCTTAGGTAACTTTTAATCTATAAGTTATGTTATAAATCACCATGTGTCCAAATCATCATTCTTGGGGTTTGCTGCCAACTAATAAGAATGTTGTTTTTTTTTATAAAATTTGCCAGTTACTTCCAGAAATTTACCATTCAAAGTCTTCATTATTTTCCCATGAATTTAATGATCTATGAAATCCAGTAATTTCTTTCTTATCATTAAAAAAAAACAAACTAGTTTGCCATCTTAGAGCACGACATAAACTGCAGACTATTAATAAACAAAATGTACATTTGCGTTCAATTATAAATGTTCCGATTATAAAAGTAAATTAGTTGCTGGTTGTACGCGTACTCCAAGTGTCGCTCAGTGTCAGTGTGGAACGATTTTGTTTGACCTTCTGACAAAGAATGATGACCCCATGACCATCGATGAAACTGCTGACTGGGACTATAAAATGGATAGACATCGACTATGGTGAATTATTTAGAATGTTGTTTGGACGATAAATTACATAACGATTTTTCGTTAAAGATAATGGTCATTATAGGTAATGGTTATAACAACAACATAGGTAACATCAAACCAGATATTGATCAATATATCTGTTATATGTGGTCCAAATCACCACAGCTAGTGGTCTTATACCAGCTAGTGACCATATAAGATATGACCATATATAAACATTGTTGTCCACTTAGGGTAATTTGAGGATCCCGAGAAGGGTACCCTTGGGCTTGTGTCTGGGCATTAGGGCTGACCCTTAAAAAGCACCGTATTTTTTATTTATAGTTTTCACACAGTCACCACAGCAATTGTAAACAGTGACTGGGAACAACTCGACGTCGTGGGCATAACAATCAAATATTTATTATGTACAGAGGTACCAGCCCGTACAGGGATCTGGTGGCCTTTCAAATAAATCAAAGATAATCCAAAAGGTATACAACGAAGTAACTCAACATAAAATTATGAATAACTGAAGGACGTCCACTACACCCTCTTCTTCTCTTTCTCTTATCTCTATCTCTTTCTTAATAATCCTCTTTTCATGTGTCTCTTTTTCACTCAGATCATTCAGAGTTTTCGCCGACGCTTTTCATCGCAGAATCCAGTCTGCAATCTCACCTATCTGCTACATTCAAACTTTCAAATTAGTAGCCTAGGGAATACGTGCGTGTGACAAAGACCGCAACTGGATCGCCGACCGTAGTCCCGGTTGGGTGGCTTGAGTTTCCGCGGAATAGCAACATGCCACTGTTATCAGCTACTTTGGTTCTGTCGACGGATTCGTCGAACACCTGGTCGGTGACCCAGGGTGGGGTGAAGAGGGTGGGGAAGAACGGAGGAGCGGAACGTAGAGATTGTTATGTATAGTTTACTTTAATATACATATTAACGTTATTACTTATTACGCTAAGGGTTGTAGTAAGGGATAGTTTCAAGTAAATTAATCACAACCTGTGACAACCATATATAAGAAGAAATGTCCATATAGATAATGACCATATAAAAGATAGTGACCATATAGATAAGTGACCATATATAAGAAGGCGACCATATAAAAGATAGTGACCATAAGATAGTGACCATATAGCATAAGTGATCATTATGCTAGGTACTGACCCATACATAAGTTAGTGCCAATATTACATTTGGTCCTATACCAGTTATGACCATAAATAGTTGTTAAGGTCAGAAACCAGATAGTGACCCTTTATATCATATGGTCGTCACGTGCGCTGAACAGTGCAATGGTCACAGTAAAGTGCGGCTATACCAGATCATTATATTCGTACTGGACATTATAAAGTTGTATTCATACTTCTTTTTCTTTCTTTGATTGTGTGGTTTTGTCATTTACAATGTGATATTTATGTTAGACATGATTGTCCATATCACCGCACTATATATCAATCGCGACAAAGAATGATTCAATTCAAATAATGGTCGATATTCAAGCAGCACCCTTAACAAGCGGCCATTTTCTAGATGATCTGAATTTTGATTGCCAATCTTAAAATCTTTCTTTCAACGACTCATTTATGACTGACACTTTTAGATTCCACCAGTCCTGATAGTGTTGGTAACTGCCACTAACTGGTGATTACAGATTCGATTATTATTCATTGGCTCAAAAGTCTGTTGGTTTTGAAATAACATGAACTTAATTCTTTGCAATGAATCTTCTTGTTTCTCTTCTCTCTCTGTTTTCTCTCTTTCTCTCTCTTCTCTCTCTCTCCCTCTCTCTCTCCTCTCGCCCTCTCTGTGTGTGTGTGTGTGGCTCCGATCGATGGCAGGTAAAAGTTGAAAACGTCCTGAAAATGTTTTTTCAAATATATTGTGACGTGTTTTGACTAGGTAGCCAATGGAGAAATAGACTGAATAGAGTGACACGACCGAAAACGACAGTCTTTCATTGGCCTACGATTTGATTGCACTCAATAATTATCAATTTAAATTATCATTATGATAGTAGCTAAAGGGCATATGAAGTGTACCTATAGTTTCTGTAAATAGGGATTATGTTAGTTCAACGTTGTATTTCCAACTTGTCAGGTACTCCATTTTTAAAACCTACATCTTTGTGGACTTAAACCAACTTTCACCAGGACCGGTTCATCGAGGATCGAACTCGAGAGTCTAAGGTCGACAGCAGTGATACGTCGGGCACCGGAGACCTCATAATGATTTATATCAGTGTGCGACATTTTCATCTATCGCAGTATTATCATATTTATTATCATATACGATCATTATCATTTGCCACGTTTATGTTGTCAACCGATAAATAATCTTATCGTACGTCTATTGCACGTGTTCAAAGACAACTGTAACAGATAATCACAGATCTTATAGAAATGATCTATTGCGAGAATAATATCTATTCGAATTTTTTTTACATAAATACTCATATCATTTTTTAAAAGAATGGACTAATACTTCCACTTTCCCGCTTATATGCTACTTATTGAATTAAATCAACTAGGTGGCGCATATTAATGAATTTTTTTTTTTTTCTCAATTTGTTAAAAACTTTGTAATAATTTATTTATTTATTTCATTGTCTAAATACTTATTAGTTTCTTGTTTTCAAAAAAACCAATGAAGCGTTACAGGCTGTTTTAAAAGACTTTGAAGCTGATCTTGAAAAAATTATTGAAAAGTTTGAGAAAATATGGTTAAACTCAATTGCCATTTTTTCCCTTTGATTTTGTTTTGAAGTTTTCACGGTAAAACATTTCATACCAAACTAGTGGAAAACAAAATGCAAAAAGAAAAAGACATTTTATTAGGCACTATGAACATGTGGGCCTATGTAATCTGGCATCTTCTATAGCTTCATAGATACACTACTAGATTACATAGGCCCACATGTTCATATCAGCTTTAGTTATCTACCTAATAAAATGTCTTTTTTTTCTTCTTTTTGCATTTTTGTTTTCCACTAGTTTGGCATGAAATGTTTTTACCTGTAAACTCAAAGAGCAATGCTAAGGAAAAAAATCAACCAATTGGGCTTAACCACATATTTTCTCAAACTTTACCAATAATTTTTAAAAATTTTTTTCGATCAAATATTTGTAAGTCTTTAAAACAGCCTATTGATATAGCCTCATTGGTTTTTTTTTAGATTGAACCTAACAAGAAACTAACAAGTATTTAGACAATGAAATAAATAAATAAATTATTACAAAGTTTTTAACAAATTGAGAAAAAAATTCGACAATATATCGCCACTTAGTTGATGTTATAATCAATAAAGTATTTATGTAAGAGATACTGAGTGGAAGTATTAGTCCATTCTTTTCATGTTAGTAAAACAATACAGTATTTGATAAGAGAATACTGAATGGAAGTATTAGTCCATTCTCTTAATATGATCATTTCTATAAGATCTGTGATTGTCTGTTACAGTTGTCTTTGAACACGTACAATAGACGTACGATAAGATTATTTATCGTATGATAAACATAAACGTGGCAAAGATGATAATGATCGTATATGATAATAAATATGATAATACTGCGATAGATTGAAATGTCGCACACTGATATAAATCATTATAAGTCTCCGGTGCCCGAGCGGCGTAGATCACTGACTGTCGACCTTAGACTCTCGAGTTCGATCCTCGATGGTTATTTCTTAGGTCCTGTGAAAGTTGGTTTAAACCCACAGGTCCACCCAGTTTTAAATGGGTACCTGACTTGTTGGGAAAGTAAAGGCAGCTCAGCGTTGTCTAACCACATAATCCCTTTATCGGCTGTGGCTACAACAAAACTATAAATTGTACACTTCATATGCCCTTTAGAGCTGAGGGAACTACTGTATAACTATCATAATGATAATTTAAATTGATAATTATTGAGTGCAATCATAATCTGTAATGTCAATCTCAAAAACAGGTGTGAGAGACTGTCGTTACAGTTAACTCACTTTTCAGTCTATTCACTCTATTCAGTCTATTTGCTCCATTGACACCTAGTCAAAACACGTCACAATATGACACAGAAAACAGTTTTTCACATTTATGTTGAGATAATGTCTGATGTAAGGAAAAACTTTCGACTTCTTTGGTCCTATTTAATTATCGTTAAATATCGACCAGTCAGCCAATCAATCAACCCACATACAAGTAATTAAACAAAGAGCGAACAAAAATTGTCTTCACACCCCCCGCCCCCTCCCTCCCTTCCCTTGCAGTACCCCCTTGTGTTGTAACCATGCACAGGGACCCAACCCAGTTCCTGACATCCCACGGCAAGTACAGATAACAGGCATTCGGTTGAGTGGGCCGTTGGGGGTGGGTGGGGGAGGGTTATATCATTGACGTCATTGGAGGTTGCGTGGCGTTCATATGTTAATTTATCTAATGTCATGTACCATCAGCGGTTTATATGCCATGTACCATCAGCTGTTGTAACGTCATGTCATGTACCATCAGTTGTTAATTTATCTAGTGTCGTGTACCACCAGCTGTTTAATGTCATGTACCATCAGCCGTTGTAATGTCATATACCATCAGCCGTTGTAATGTCATATACGATCAACTGTTTGAATGTCTTATACAATCGGCTGATTTTAACGTCATGTAACATCAGCTGTTTAAATGTCATTCACCATCAGCTGTTTAAATGTCATTCACCATCAGCTGTTGTTATCTCATGTATTAATGTACATGTACCCTACACTAAAACTGTACTGAAAAAAAAAGATGTTGGTAGCGGCAAAGATCAATGAAAAGCCATAAAGTAACTCCCACAACAATTTTGAAAACAACATAGTCCCGGCATAATAACAATAATAATAATGATAATAATAATCACAAAATGATTGAACTAACAGAACAAACAACGAAGAAAGATTTAAAAACAATAATAATAATAATAATAATACGTGCGGTTAAATATATAAAAAAAATGAAAATGTCGGGTAAAAAGGAGGAGGGGGGAGGGTGGAATTAACAAATGATAGTCTACATATGGATTGCAGATCAAATGTCAACAACAGACTAATAATTATATCCGTACCATAACAAACACAAAAACACACTATATGGTGGCTGTTATAATATATAGACTGAAAAAAAAACACATTTACACAGCGGTGAATCAAGCCGGTGAATCAAGTCGGTATAACTACGGATCATACAATACCCCCCCCCCCCCACTATTAACAAAGGAAAATCCCCCAACTGATCTAAACGTCTAAAAATATGTGTCATGTGTCTCTCCTTTAATGACACCCCCCCCCCAATTCTTTTTTTAACATCCATATCTGACGTAATCCACCACGTCGTGTAATGTGATCTTATTACTCATGTGTCATGCATTGTCCCTAAAGTCGCCAGGTAATAAATGAGTGCTTCAGTCTGGCCAGGTAAATGCCGTTCATTTATTCGGTTACAATGCACACATCCACACAAACACAAACACACACATCCACACACACACACAATTTGAAAAAAAAAAGGGGGGCAAACTTGTCAATTTAAACAAGTCACCGTCATCGAGCGAGTCCAATTACGTCATTGAAACACACCTTACAGAAGTCAACTCCCCCCCCCGCACACACACCTTACAGAAGTCAACTCCCCCCCCGCACACACACACACCTTACAGAAGTCAACTCCCCCCCACACACACCTTACAGAAGTCAACTCCCCCCCACACACACACACCTTACAGAAGTCAACTCCCCCCCCCACACACACACCTTACAGAAGTCAACTCCCCCCCCCCACACACACACCTTACAGAAGTCAACTCCCCCCCACACACACACACCTTACAGAAGTCAACTCCCCCCCACACACACACACCTTACAGAAGTCAACTCCCCCCCCACACACACACACCTTACAGAAGTCAACTCCCCCCCACACACACACCTTACAGAAGTCAACTCCCCCCCACACACACACATCCCCCAACCACCTTCCTGCACTCTTTAACGCCGATCAGCTTAATTTTTCTTTTTACGAATTTTTTTTTATGTTAGTAATAGGGGGAAGGGGTTCGGAGGGGGGGGGCAAAGTCATCCTTCAGCCGGAAATATTTTCAAGACCCACGTGATCAGACTGATGATACGCAATAAAGTGAATCCAAATATGTTCACAGATTGTTGAGTCACAGAAGTCCGAAAAAAAAAATATAAGACGAAACAGATAAGTACGGACTTGACACATTGTCGTCTTATTATATACTGCTACTAATTCTGGGTGAGGGGGGCGGGGCGGGGCGTGGAAAGGGGGGGGGGAAGCGGGGATTTAACAGGCACATTCAAGTTTATGTTGGAAGTATACTTTTGAACCTCTTTTTGGGCTTGACAACAAACAACCATGTTATGGACCTCAAAAAAACGGAAGGGGGGGGGGGGAGAGATGTGGGGGAATGGGGCAGCTCACTATTGGGGCGGGGGTCATGTATGACACCTCGGGGAAGGGAGGGGGAAGTGACTTTGAACACACCGGGGGGGGGGCACGAATATAATGTATTGAAATAATACAGTGACTCGCCATATGCAACTAATTTTGATGAACGAAATGAACTAACAGGACAAATATGAAGGAGTTTCAACATTCAACTATGAGAGCCACATTCAACTCTTAGAGCCACATTCAAGTCTGAGAGCCACATCCAACTTTGAGAGCCACATCCAACTCTGAGAGCCACATTCAACTCTGAGAGCCACATTCAACTCTGAGAGCCACATTCAACTCTGGGAACCAAATTCAGCTCTGGGAGTTGCATTAGGACATCTTTGGACTAATGATAACAACAAAAATTAACGAAAATTGCTACAAGAAATAGACATATTCAACGAGAAATTTAATTGTTATTCCTATTCTCATTTGTATTCAGAACGAGTGTAAGTAAGAGTGTGTGAGTGTGTGTGTGTGTGCATTCCGTTCATCAGTGACATGGGCCTGGCTTCTGTAAGCGATAAGATATGGCTCAATAAGTGCCTGAAAACAAAAGAATGAAGTGACCCACTTTAAGAATGTCTATAGATCATCCATCAGCCAATTTAACAACAACAGGAAGTGACGCAAGAACTGCAAACTCGCTGATAAATTTTTTTGACATTTTACGGGGGGAAAAAAAAAAGAAGAAAAGAGTGAACCTCAGTGAGTTGGAGAATGCACCGAGATGATATCACAACTTATTCTTGGAAAAATTATTGAACAACTTTTAGCGTACGTGCCAATGTTGTGTTGCTGAATTTTTTTTTTGTATATTCAAGTGTCAATCACAACTTTTTTTAACTACTGAAACGTGTTGATTGGTCTGTTGTAACATTCAGATCAGATAATAAAATACAATTATCTTTCTTTTTAAAAAATAAAGCTAAACCCCCCCCCTTCCCATCCACCCCCCAACCCAATGGTTACCGGCTAATACACAATCAGGTTTTAACGTCTTCTTGATTACATGCACTCATAACGGGTGAGGCAGGGGAGGGGAGCGGAGAGGAGGGGTCGCAGCACTCGGCATCCAATTTGACCTCATTAAGCACTAAACTCACAGGTTTATCCCTTATGGACCACTTTTTAGATATGTGTTTTAAAAATGAGTGCATAATAATAATAATAATAATAATAATGAGTGTGCAAGATGAGCGTGCAATAATGAGTGTGTAATAAGAATATTATACCGTCACTTACACACACGATTAGCCGAAGTCTGGCAACAGCTGGTTTAAGAGCAGAGAAGTCTACGCCACCAATTCTCTCTCTCTCTCTCTCTCTCTCTCTCTCTCACACACACACACACACATTATATTACACACGCACGCAATTTGAATATTCTTCATGATGTATGTAGAAACCATAGTAGAAACAAAATACACACACCACCCTCCTAGCTAAAACTGCGCACCAGACGTGACAAAAAAAAAAAAACAACATAACCCAGCTAAAACACAGACCGACGTGTGTAGTAAATGTGTTCAGTTGTGCACTTAGGTACTAAAACACAGACCGACGTGTGTAGTAAATGTGTTCAGTTGTGCACTTAGATACTAAAACACAGACCGACGTGTGTAGTAAATGTGTTCAGTTGTGCATTTTGGTGCGACGTTTTGGTGTGTGTCAAGAGATGTTGCGGCCGGGCGCTAGTTTTTTTTTTTTTATTTTAGTTATTTTAAAACACCGGGTAACTTATGAGATCTAAATTTTAACAGACTGACGGGAATAGGGACGCAGGGGGCCGATTTACAGAATCGAAATAGCCATACTTGGCCCCTGCGTGGGCAGTAGATGATGGCTCATGTCTTTGTCTGTTGAGACAATGTTTTGCATTCATTACAAATCCAGAATACAATCAGTGGCTGCATCGAGTTACGAACTGTACTGGAACAACTTACGTAACACAATTACAAATGAGTAATTGTTGATGTAATGGCTGTTGAGCTATAAATAGAAATACTTAAGTTAAGACGACGTAAACTCACTCTATTAGCATTAACCCCCCAACCCCCCCCCACACACACACGCACAATCAACACCCTCGTCCTAGTCCTTATATAAAAAAATAAACCCACCCGGACAAAGCCACAGTTTGTTTTCAAAGTCGATGTTTTTTAAACACATCTGATGCTGCCGCTTGATAAACATGCATGACGTTTGATGTCGTGTGCGTGTGTGTGTGTGTGAGAGAGAGAGAGAGAGAGGTTCAATTTTATTCAGGTGAAACGGGTCAACAGTGCTAACTGGTAGGTTGTTCATTCGCAGCATCATTTTTTACTTTCAGATCAATGGGAAGTCAGTGAAATCAATGGCCCCTGGGAGGGGCGGGGGGGGGGGTATGAGAAAGGTAATGGTGAGTGTGTGTGGATATATTTGCGACTAGTATAGAAAAAAAAAACAATGGAAAAATTCAGCGGGTTGGGGGGGGGGGTTAATGCGTGGGTGGATACAAGAGAACAGTCTGGACAGACCATTCAAGATAGACTAGTAACAGACTGTACACATAGGTAAGGCCATTCAAGATAGACTAGTGACAGACTGTACACGTACTCCAGTAGGTTCACGTGTTTATCAGACCCATACTGGTAAATAAATGTAAACAAGACCATCATATCGATTTATAATATAGTGGTTTTTGTCCCATAATAGCAGGAGTTCCCCCCTCCCCCCACCCACCTCCATTGTTCCCAACCCAAAACAACTTATATGCAATGTATACACAACTGAGAATGTGTGTGTGTTTGTGTGTGTGTGTGTGTTTAAATTATCGATTAAACAACTGCCGTGTGTTATGGAATTTATTTCTTGAGTTATCTTGATAGTTGATTATTTGTATAAATAACAAGCGAAGTTTATTTCTACAAAACAAGGTAGGAGATATACTGACAGTGTACTGACAGGCAGTGTAAAGACTGACAATGTACTGACAGACAGTGTACTGACAGACAATGTACTATTAATGTAAATACCTTTACCCTAACTAAACATGGCCAGTTGATTGTTTTCGTTTAATCCACTAATTAGATTTAAACTGTCAGACAAATGGAATACACTTCACAAACAATATCACCATTAGGGATATAAGCTGTATACACTTCACAAACAATATCACCATTAGGGATATAAGCTGTATACACTTCACAAACAATATCACCATTAGGGACATAAGCTGTATACACTCCACAAACAATATCACATTAGGGACATAAGCTGTATACACTTCACAAACAATATCACCATTAGGAACATAAGCTGTATACACTTCACAAACAATATCACCATTAGGGACATAAGCTGTATACACTTCACAAACAATATCACCATTAGGGACATAAGCTGATAGTTGAAAATAAAACCTACCGGTATATCCAGGGCAGGCCTTAAGAACTGCGGGGGGCCCAATTTAACGGATGCTTGCGAGGCCCCCCTCTTCTATTTTTTTTTCAACAACAACTATCAGTATCAATATAAATGTAAAAAAATTGCGGGGGCCCCTGCCAGGCGCGGGGGCCCAATTATGACCAATCGGTCAAATCGGCTTAAGGTCGGCCCTCTATGTATATCACAAGTTACGTGAATACAAGTCCACCAAATCGGGCATTAAGGGGGGAGGGGGGCGCTAAAATAAACCCCTAAGGCCAGTTCTCAGGTTGGCACGTGCATTAAAAAAAATGAAATGGCTTACTCACCTGTTCAATAACCAACATTTTGAAATGTTGCTCATAGAAGATTCCAACAAACACTTTTATTTATTTATATATGTATATAATATTATATATGTTGATTTTTTTTATGTGTGTGTCAATCTCTCGAATGAAGTCACTTATAAATAATCCAATTTTAATATTCCGAAAATATTTTATTTCAAAGTATAAACTTGCGTGGATGTCAGTTTGATTGATATCTCTTCTTTCAACTGCCGCGTATAGAAACAGTTTTTTACTGTGAATGATTTAATTCATATACTGTTTACATAGTATCACCATCATCATCATCATCACCGACTCTTCAGTTGTTGGCTATTCATATTAATTGACGCAAAGCGCGCATCAATGGTGAACGCAAGCCGACACAAAACACATGATAAATATCATCAACAAGTGAAACACGCAGTTAGTAGATTCACAATATTGGGCGAAAATAAACATGTAAATAGGGTTGGTCGAAGTTGTAGCCTTGCTAGCTCTCTCTCTCTCTCTCTCTCTCTCTCTCTCGCTCTCTTTCGCTTTTTTTTTTCCCGTGCACTATTTGGAAGTTTTCACGTAAGCTATTTTAAGGCTGGGCTATAAACAACACCAATCGACCGGAGGCCGACACACACACACACATACAGTAAACTTACAGCACAATTTCACGCACGCATTTCTCTCTCTCTCTCTCTCTCTCTCTCTCTTACGAGTGAGGTCACGGCGAAGGGTAGGGTAGACAAGGGTGGGGGAGGGGGGGAGGGAATTACTAACGGACCTATACATGTACTATTTTTTTTTCTTTCCTAGCAAACAGCGGCGAACTTTTCCCCTCTCTCGCACCCATTCGCCCTCGGCATAGTCATTCAGTGACTTATCCCCTCGCTTCCTGCTCCACTCTCTCACCCGCCCTCGCGGCATGTTTCGTCTTCATGTCTCCAGTCTCCCCCCCCCCCCCAACTCTCTATCGTCATTCTCGGCGGAGCTAAATTTAAATATGGCACGTGACCAGTATTTTATAATAAATGTTCCTACGTTTACCAGGTAATAAATGTTGGGAAATACGTAGAATTGGTAAAAAAAAAAAATTAAGTGACATAATTTGCTATAAATATATTATTATAAATATAATTTTTTAAAAAATACTGACCAATCATGAAACTTCATTTAAAGCCGCTGACCTTCCACAAGCCAATTATGTAATCCTCGAAAGAATGAAGGCTGACCACATGTATCCTCTCTCACTGACCACAGCTCTTTGACCTGAAATGACTGCTACGGATTAAAAAAAAAGGGGGTGAAAAAAAAGCCCAAAGCGGTATTGATCGGCTGTAGTTAAAAGAAAGGGGGGAAAAAGGAGAGGGGGAAGGGAAGGAAGGTGGCTGGGGGGGAAAAAATGCTAATCCAAAATTAACTAACCAATCACAGCGCATCGGCACAACTCGTACGGCATGTCCCAACCTCAATACCACCGCTTGCGCTGGCGATGTTGCGGCATCTGATTGGCCCACGAGCTTCCGCGATCAAGGTTACGTAAGTGTCAAGGTACGGGACAAAAGGTGAAAGCCTCGTTTTGGCCTGAATCGACTTTGGGGGGGGGGGGGGGGAAATATAAACTTAAAAAAAAAAAAACAATGTTGCTTTTAAACCGGCAGGACCTTAAAAAATGGCGGCCGCTTATTAACTGTATCAATTCATGTCTAATGACAATTCTTATGGAGTATCTTTTTTTTACGTTCAAAGTAAAAGATAATTTTTAGAGTTTATTTTTTTAAAGAAAGCTTTTAACTGTTGCTGTCAAAGGCGGGTTTAAC
This sequence comes from Bulinus truncatus, assembly GCA_021962125.1. Taxonomy (NCBI): domain Eukaryota; kingdom Metazoa; phylum Mollusca; class Gastropoda; family Planorbidae; genus Bulinus; species Bulinus truncatus. The sequence goes on along the minus strand of JAGDYQ010000085.1, from coordinate 3,838,795 downwards.
GGCGGACACGCCTGGGGACCCGATGTGTTTGTGGGGGGGGGTGCACATAGCCCAAATTTTTAAACAGAAATAATAACGTTTTTATGTCAGTATTTATCTGGGAGAGAGACCGATTTGTTTCCTCCTGTGCACGGGAAGGGGGCCCAATCTCCGTGGGCCTCTTGTTGCAGTGAAGTGTCAAGAATATGCCCATACGTCTCGAAACTTCTACAGCTAGCAAAACAAAACATTTGAAGTAATGTGGCGCAAAACCTTCAAACAAAACGTCGCAGAAAGTAGCGGCAATTTTTTCGTAGCGCTGCAAGGCTTGAAAAAGTAAAGGAATTTGCGAAAAGTAGCGGAATCTGACAACACTGGCCTCCCCTTTCCCCCCTCCGCCTCCCCCCGCTCATAATAATTACAATGCTATCCAGCGGGTCAGCAGGCGCTATCGCTGCTTCGTGCATGCTATAAATGAGAAGAGGAGAGAATGGCTCGCTGGTCAACTTTTTTTTTCTCACCCCTCCACCATCCTCCTCCACTGCTTTTTTTTTCCCCCTCCCTTCTTTTTTTTTTATCTCCTCCCCCCCACCCCCTCGCCCACATCTCCCAGATCTCCCCTCGGACCAACTCATCCCTATCAAAAGTTCAAGGCCGAGGTCACGACCCCCCTGGCAGGACAGAAATATAGTAGCCCCGTCAAGGTATTTTTTACGATAGATGTAACGGAACTACCCCCACCCTCCGGCCCCTGCACAAACCTACCCCCTCTCCCATACACACATACTATAACATATACCCCCCACACACACACACAAACACACAAATACTCCTACCTATCAATGCACCCCTACCCCCCTAGCTACAGTTTGTTCCCCACCCCACTATTAAATGTCTCAACGGTGCCTCGTTTTACAAGAGACCCTCATACCGAGGCCAGTTGTTTGCGATGTATTTTTATTATAATTATTATTTCAAATTTGATTTATTTGGGTCTTTACCTTCACGTTAACCCTGTGAGAACCTCCAGCAAGTTTGTTTGACTTTTAATGTCAACCTTTAGAGCTACATTTTTAACATAATCCTACCTTGCGGCCCACTACCTAAATTGCAGCCCACTACCTATCATGTAGCCCACTTTCAATCATACAGCCCACTATCTATCATGTATCCCACATGAAGCCCACTACCTACCATGCGGCCCACTACTTATCATGCAGCTCACAACCTATCATGTAGCCCACAACCTATCATGCAGCCCACTACCGATCTTGTAGCCCACTATTTATCATACAACCCACTATTTATCTTACAGCCCATACCCTATCATGTAGCCCACTATCTATATCTTACAGCCCATACCCTATCATGTAGCCCACTATCTATCATACAGACCACTATCTATCATACAGCCCACTAACTATCTTACAGGCCACAACCTATCATGCAGCCCACTAACTACCATGCAGCCCACTATCATACAACCCACAACCTATCATGCAGCCCACTACCTATCATTACTTTCTACTTGATAAAAAGTAAACACCCTCAAAACTCTAACATAACGTAGGGAAATTCCCAAATTTGCGGTTTTAAAAAAAATAAAATCTAACTTAAAAAAAAAAAATCGTAAAAAAAAAAAAGTTCAAGAAAGTTGAGAATAACAAGTCGGATAAAAATCCAAAGAAAAGATTTTATTTACAACTTGATAATAATAAACATTGTAGAGCGGTCTTAGAGTAACAGTGTTGGCTTTAAAAAAAAATGAATTATAGACAATTACTTATGATAATACTAAAGAAGGAAATTATTTTTTTTTTACTGAATAAGATCAAGAGGGCGCTGCGGGCATGCGGGCGACTGTCGTTAGGTCTTTTTTTTTGACAACTGAATTATAAATTACAGTGTGAACTATGACCTACTTTTTATTTTTTGGATAAATGTGTGGTGTATTTGGTTTTTATTTAGAAACAAACAGATGTCCCAACACACATCATTTTCTGTCTGTTGAGTACTGTTGACTATTATGGCTGTTTATAATCTTTATAGATTGATATATTACTAAGATAGAAAGGTTATACTCACAGCCACGTAATTGACCAATCAATAATATGTCACGCTGAAGCAGACAAGACCTGATTTGAATTACCTCCATCATACCAAGCCTCTATAGCTCAGTGGTTAGAGCACTAGTCTTGTAAACTAGGGGTCCTGAGTTCGATCCTCAGTAGGGGCTAATTTTTTTTTTTTAATTTTACGTTTTTAATAATCAGATTATTAATGAAAGTTAGTAAATATTTGTAATAATTTTTTACCCTCAAAGAACTAAATAATTTAAGCATACATTTATAGTTTTCAGAATTTGTTTTTTAAATGTATATTGTTATCACTTGTAACAAGTATGTTTTCTATTGGTAAACACAGTCTTCCCCTGTACCTAAGCTGACGATGTAGTTCTTACTGATATATTTCATCGAGAGAGAGAGAGAGAGAGAGCGAGAGAGAGAGAGAGAGAGAGAGAGAGAGAGAGAGAGACAAACAGACAGACAGAATCTACTCCTAGGTAAGCAAGCTTCGGCAGTTCACCATAAACTGAATTTCACTGGTATTTATTTTATCGATGATTTGGATTAGTCAATTTTTATTATTCGTATAGTTATTGGGGTAATAAAGGTTATAAAACATAAATACAAAAGCTGAATTTATATTTAGGCCTACATTAAAAAAATATGTATCGGTTTTTGGTCCTAATCAAGCTGACGTAATATATATATATATATATATATATTAACTTATTTATTAGCGAATTGAATTTGTTAGATATTAGAACAAACAAAAATATAATGATGATAAATAACATAAATAATTTTTTTAACAATATTACTGTTTACAATTCAATTCTTGTCGCTAATTTCAAATCGTTTGAACAGTTTCCACACAGGAACCAGTCAAGTTTCAAGCTTGACCGCTAGCGCTTAGCCAAGGCATCCTTAGGTGAGCACTGAAAGTATTGTTACTCATGGCTGTCAGTAACCAGCTGATCTGGGAAAGAAAGGGGGGAGAGTTCACCCGGTCGTGCGGCAGTTTCTCCCCCCCCCCCCCACCCCTTTTCCCCCACCCCACCTTGCCATAAACATAATAATAGGCTTGTGACTGATCTATACCTTCCAATCCCACATGAATCCACTGCAGTAGGTACCAATGCTTGACGAATTATGTCTTTTGTTTGAAGGAGTTCAGTGTGAGTGTGAGTGAGCTAGGGGAGTGAGTGAGTGAGTTAAGTGAGTGAGTCATCTAATGAGCTGCTGATTTGTGAGTAAAGAGATAAAAAGAAAAAAAAAACTGAAGGCTGGAAAGAAATATAAAGATATAGAGAGAGTGGCGAAAACCGAGTTGATTAAGAAATAGACAATAGAAACAAAACAACAACAATAGAACAAAAATGGAAACAAAATATGGGCGGGAACTAGGGAATGGTGGTAGTAGAACAAAATATTGGCGGTAACAATCATACGATAGACGCGTGGATTGTTATATAATAGTGGAGCTAATCTTTTATTAATGGAAAGTTATTTTAAAAAAAAACAATTATGAAAGAGAAAATGAAACAGTATGTATCAATAAAACTGTTCCAGATAACCTGTACCGTAATGTTAAGGTTTGTGCAGGGGCCGGAGGGGGGGGGGTAGTTCCGTTACATACATCGTAAAAAATATGGTTTATTGAAAAATAAATAAATTTTAAAAAAATCAGAATATATTTTTTGCCTATAAAAAGCTGCAATGAAATACATTGGTGAGTCCCAGTAGCATACATATAGGTCTTCAGTGGTACATACAAGACGTTTCAACTTAGTATTAAGTATATATGTAGATGTCTGTAGTAAAACAACAAATGAAACTAACTTGTCACTGGGAAGAGAGTAAATAGAACTAGATTCATAATAAAAGACAAGAGAAACTTTAATACAAAGACCGATGAGTGACAATATAAACAAACCAAAAGAAACGAACCGCAGATGTAGAGATGTGTTGAATGTGTTTATCAGATGTAGAGATGTGTTGAATGTGTTTATCAGATGTAGAGATGTGTTGAATGCGTTTATCAGATGTAGAGATGTGCTTAATGTGTTTATCTGATGTAGATATTTGTTGAATGTATACATCAGATGTAGAGATGTGTTGAATGTGTTTATCAGATGCATAGATGTCTTGAATGCGTTTATCAGATGTAGAGATGTGTTGAATTCGTTTATCAGATGTAGAGATGTGTTGAATGCGTTTATCGGATGTAAAGATGTGTTGAATGTGTTTATCAGATGTAGTGATGTGTTGAATGTGTATATCAGATGTAGAGATGTGTTGAATGCGTTTATAGGATGTAAAGATGTGTTGAATGCGTTTATAAGATGTAGAGATGTGTTGAATGTGTTTATCAGATGTAGAGATCTGTTGAAAGTGCTTATTAGATGTAGAGATGTGTTGAATGTGTTTATCAGCTGTAATGATGTGTTGAAAGTGTTTATCAGATGTAGTGATGTGTTAAAAGTGTTTATCAGATGTACTGATGTGTTGAAAGTCTTTATCTATTGTAATAAAAATAATAATAAAAAAATTTCCAAACTGGCTAAAGAAAGAGATGACCCATAACACAAAAATAGAAATTATGGGATAAGGCAGGGCTGGCGATTATATTCGTCCACTGGACAGACTTCAAAAGCTTTACAAACCAAACGACATAAATGATTAAATACATACGAATGAATGGGGTGGTGGGGGGGGGGAGGGGACAAACACACACGCGCGCACATACACTCGCACACACGTCCACACAATTATAGCGTGAATAAAGAAAAAAGAAGAAAAGAAAGAGTACAGATTTTGTAATTATGAAGGATTGAGGTGGGGATGTGAGAGAGAGGGGGGGATTGATGAGATTTACCCTTCCCTTATTTATCCACACCCCCCACCCTCACTTAACCAAACACGCGCACACACACACACACCCATTGGAACATGCATTCAATATTTTTTTTTTTCTTTTCCTTGACATCCCTTTCTGCCCAAACTGTGGGGGCCAGCGCGATTAGATTTTTGCGCGTGCGTGTGTGCATGTGTGTGTGTGAGAGAGAGAGAGTTTGATGTAGAACGAGGGGCAGTTGTAAGAATGAACAAAAGCTGTGGTAACCACTATCCAAAGTCTCTCCCCCTCTTCCCCTCTCCCCCTCCCACAGCCCACCGCCACTTTTTGTTTACATAATGTCAGGGCAGGTCGTTTTGTTAAGAAACTGGACTGAGTATTCACCTCCCATTACTGGTCGTTGTTTTTTTGTCTCCCTTCTCTCCCTTCGGTAGTTGTTACTTCCCTTTATCCACAGCAGTTTCTCTCTCTCCCCTCCCCCCCCCCCCCCCAAACACACATTCCCTTTCCAATCTTACTTCTTTGTCCATCTAAAGTCCAGCGAGCACTGACCTTACGATGAAGCTAAAGGGAGAATAGGGAGTGGGTTGGGTGGTAGTAAAAGCCTTAGCAGATGTTCCATTTGCTGGTGAGTAAATCTTCGTAGCTAACAGTATAGGTTGTGCAGCGATGGGTGATTCTACACACAGAAACACATCATGTAACTATCTATCTATCTATCTATCTATCTATCTATCTATCTATCTATCTATCTATCTATCTATCTATCTATCTATCTATCTATCTATCTATCTATCTATCTATCTATCTATCTATCTATCTATCTATCTATCTATCTATCTATCTATCTATCTATCTATCTATCTATCTATCTATCTATCTATCTATCTATCTATCTATCTATCTATCTATCTATCTATCTATCTATCTATCTATCTATCTATCTATCTATCTATCTATCTGTCTGTCTGTCTGTCTGTCTGTCTGTCTGTCTGTCTGTCTGTCTAATATGTCTTTCTGTCCGTCCGTCTGTGTTTAACCATTAAGGTTACCTTACTTTCCAAAACAATAATGGTCAAATTGGTCAAGCGATTTTAATGTAAGTTTTTAAGTTTTTGCTACACAAGCCTCTATAGCTCAGTGGTTAGAGCACTAGTCTTGTAAACTAGGGGTCCTGAGTTCGATCCTCAGTAGGGGCTAGACGATACTGTATTTTTTTATTGGTGACTGTGATCCCCATTGTCTCGGTGCAGATGACTCGTATGACAATGTCCCATGCAAGGCTTTCTTAAGGATGCTACGGCTCTTAGGAGCATTTGAATCAACAGGGCAATTGGGGCCCCCTGCTATAGAGCCATTTACTCTCGACTAGACTGAAAAGGTTTTTAGAAGTTCACAAGATTAAATCGTCTAATTATAATGTTTTGTCAAAGAATTATCATAAATATTATAAACATGTATGATTGTCTCAAATAAAGTAAACCAAAAAAATTTTTTTTAATCAAAACTATTTTTAGCATATTATGACGCATTACTAATATACATTTTACTTTTAGAATTCTGCCCCCCCCATCCCAAAAGGTCAGGGGTCTAAGAGAGAGTGACCTAGTCCTATATTGTGCCTTTACGTTCATTGCAGTCAAGTAAATAATTTGATTTTTTAACCGTTGAAGAGTCTTTGCCTAATTTCGTTTAACAATTCGCAACGTAACTATAAATAGCCCTATGACTTCAAGTACATGTACTCAGACCTTGAAGAAAGTAAACATAATGAAACGGAGAAATGAAAGGCTTTGAAATAAATTGATAAAATAATTATTCGAAGGAAGTTAGGCACATCTCTACAAAAAAAAAAAACAAGCACACAACAAAAATGTCGGTTGATCTGTAATGACGTACATTATGACGGCTCCCTTCCCGCCATTTACTTGGTATGCACTCCCCCATTTCAAGATTTATTACCAATTTTCGAAAACTGAACAGGTAAATAAAAAATTTCCGGTTTTTATTTTCACTCTCCTTTCCCCTTTAAACAATCCAACCTAGTCTAGTGCTGAAAGTTTTTCCCGATTGCGTCATTGGGACTTCATTCAAAATATGCACACCACTTCCGAAAAAAAAATAGTGTGTGTGTGTGTGAGAGAGAGAGAGAGAGAGAGAGAGAGAGAGAGAGAGAGAGAGAGAGATGGTGTATGTGTTTTCTGTTTAAACAGGTGCGACTTTAGCATTGCGCAATATGAACACGATGACGAAAGAAATTCGCAGATAATGTACATCTACAAGTTGACTTGTACTATTGTTTAATTCTAGTCATGTCACTGCAGTTACTTCAGAAGTCCACGGTGTATTTAAACTTGGATCATTATTTAAATCTAGTTGTTTGTGTAACGTTTATGGTCAAGATAAATTTGCTAACTTTAATGAATGACTGCATTCTAGTCCATGGTGTATATTCATGTCCGTGATAGAAGTTAAATTTAATTGTAATCCGTTGCACTCCAGGTTTTATACACAGTGCAGTCAGTGGTGAAGCTGACGTCAGTGGTGAAACAGACGTCAGTGGTGAAACTAACGTCAGTGGTGAAACAGACGTCAGTGGTGAAACTAACGTCAGTGGTGATACTAACGTCAGTGGTGAAACTAACGTCAGTGGCACCCAGGGAGGAGTAAAAAAAATGCGCCCCATTTGTTTGCCATAAAGTACTAAAGTGAAAGTGCAGCCTGTGGACGGACCACCCATTTCGCCCCCCTCCCACCCGGTCCCTTTGCTTCGCCGTTGTTTAAAATAATGTATTTTATTCGTTTTAATATTTCCCCACTTAATACTTTTAAATACACTTTCATAACTTGTTTAGACCAAAGTATTCTACACTGGATCTGTATACAATATTTAGCAATAATATAGAATGGAGTATGATGTGTGTTGACATGTATTTAAGTATGAGTTTGACATATTGATTGATTAGTCTCATTCACCCCTCACACTATTGATTTATTGGGAACGTTTAGTTGTTAATGATTTGTTTTTTAATACACTCAAAGTTTCACACTTGGTGTGTAGTTGTTGGTGTGTAGTTGTTGGTGTGTAGTTGTTGGTGTGTAGTTGTTGTTGGTGTGTAGTTGTTGGTGTGTAGCTGTTGTTGGTGTGTGGTTGTTGGTGTGTAGTTGTTGTGGGTGTGTAGTCGTTGGTGTGTAGTTGTTGGTGTGTAGTTGTTGGTGTGTAGTTGTTGGTGTGTAGTAGTTGGTGTGTAGTAGTTGGTGTGTAGTTATTGGTGTGTAGTTGTTGGTGTGTACTTGTTGGTGTGTAGTTGTTGGTGTGTAGTTGTTGGTGTGTAGTTGTTGTTGGTGTGTAGTTGTTGGTGTGTAGTTGTTGGTGTGTAGTTGTTGGTGTGTAGTTGTTGGTGTGTAGTTGTTGGTGTGTAGTTGTTGTTGGTGTGTAGTTGTTGGTGTGTAGTTGTTGTTAGTGTGTAGTTGTTGGTGTGTAGTTGTTGGTGTGTAGTTGTTGGTGTGTAGTTGTTGGTTTGTAGTAGTTGGTGTGTAGTTGTTGTGGGTGTGTAGTTGTTGGTGTGTAGTTGTTGGTGTGTAGTTGTTGGTGTGTAGTTGTTGGTGTGTAGTTGTTGTGGGTGTGTAGTTGTTGGTTTGTAGTTGTTGGTGTGTAGTTGTTGTGGGTGTGTAGTTGTTGTTGGTGTGTAGTTGTTGGTGTGTAGTTGTTGGTGTGTAGTTGTTGGTGTGTAGTTGTTGGTGTGTAGTTGTTGGTGTGTAGTTGTTGTTGGTGTGTAGTTGTTGGTGTGTAGTTGTTGGTGTGTAGTTGTTGGTGTGTAGTTGTTGGTGTGTAGTTGTTGGTGTGTAGTTGTTGTTGGTGTGTAGTTGTTGGTGTGTAGTTGTTGTTAGTGTGTAGTTGTTGGTGTGTAGTTGTTGGTGTGTAGTTGTTGGTGTGTAGTTGTTGGTTTGTAGTAGTTGGTGTGTAGTTGTTGTGGGTGTGTAGTTGTTGGTGTGTAGTTGTTGGTGTGTAGTTGTTGGTGTGTAGTTGTTGGTGTGTAGTTGTTGTGGGTGTGTAGTTGTTGGTTTGTAGTTGTTGGTGTGTAGTTGTTGTGGGTGTGTAGTTGTTGTTGGTGTGTAGTTGTTGGTGTGTAGTTGTTGGTGTGTAGTTGTTGGTGTGTAGTTGTTGGTGTGTAGTTGTTGGTGTGTAGTTGTTGAAGTGTAGTTGTTGGTGTGTAGTTGTTGGTGTCGTTGTTGGTGTGTAGTTGTTGGTGTGTAGTTGTTGGTGTGTAGTTGTTGGTGTGTAGTTGTTGGTGTGTAGTTGTTGGTGTGTAGTTGTTGGTGTCGTTGTTGGTGTGTAGTTGTTGGTGTAGTTGTTAGTGTGTAGTTGTTGGTCTTTTTTATCCACTTTCTGACCATTTCTCTATCTATCTATCTATCTATCTATCTATCTATCTATCTATCTATCTATCTATCTATCTATCTATCTATCTATCTATCTATCTATCTATCTATCTATCTATCTATCTATCTTTCTATCTATCTATCTATCTATCTATCTATCTATCTATCTATCTATCTATCTATCTATCTATCTATCTATCTATCTATCTATCTATCTATCTATCTATCTATCTATCTATCTATCTATCTATCTATCTATCTATCTATCTATCTATCTATCTATCTATCTATCTATCTATCTATCTATCTATCTATCTATCTATCTATCTATCTATCTAATTATTTATAAATAATCAGATGTATTTGTATATATATATATATATATATATATATATATGTGTGTGTGTGTGTGTGTGTGTGTGTGTGGCCTATATATAAATTGAAGTTAAGTTACACACTTAAAATGACATACACATATGCAAATAGTACACTGGAATACAGAAGATAAGTTTAGTGTAAAGGGAAATAAAGTTTCGAATTTAGTGGTCCGCGAATATATATTCATATATTGAGTGATCCTCTGTAATGAAATTTATGAATTTGGTGGTCCGTGGGAAAAATTCACTATTATTATGGTCCGTGATGTCTGAAAGATTTCCGACAGCTGGAGCTGGTGTGGTCTCTATGCAAATATTGAAATTTATAAATAATTAAAAAAATAATAAATAAGGTGAAAAATAAAATTTAAAGAAGTTTTATTATTAATTATTTGTACAGTGAGACATAATTGAAAAAAAAAAAACAAAAAAAAAAAAACAATCTATAATACAAATTTTACATCATATGTTCCGGTTTCCGTCTGTCATCGCGACTTCCGTCTGTCATCCAACATGGCGGCATAAACAATTCTAAGATGGCAGAAACATTTACTGTTTTCTTCTTGCTACCAACTGGCCTGCCGAGTAAGAATTGTCTCAACATGGCTGCCTGAAATGACATTGGACCCAGCCATATGTTTAGTGCCGAGGTGACAAAACACCGCACACTAACATACGGCACGTAAGATCGTGAATGCCAAATGGCAATCACAATGTAATACTGTTTTCGACCGCCTCAATCTTTAACAAAGGTCAATAAAGCGATCTTAAGTGAGGTAACACAAAATCATGCCAAAATATTCTGTGATACTCTCCGATATATGTTGTAAACCGAAATGTGGTTTCATAGGTCTATGTATATCTCACAGTATCGTTATAAATCTATGGTGTTCAATTTGTTATTAAATGAGAAGCAATCATAAAAGAAATATTTACAGAAATCGTTCAATTAATATTCTGTGTGTTGTTCCACAATCTATATTTCAAACCGAAATTATGGATACCTCAATATAATGTAATATTTATATTGTTTAAATTGTTATTTTTTCTAAAATATGTCTATTTCTAATGTACATTATTTCCCTTTATTACTAACAAAATACGTCACTTTTTTTTCAATTTTTGATTATTACGTCACATGAATGAATTGAATAAGGGTTGAGTTTGAGTAGCGCCGTACACAATGTTTACAATGCAAACTAACCCATTTATGGTGGGGGCTTCACACAGAGGGTGTATGGAGGGGACCTAGTTTGAGGAGGGCCCCCAAAATATTTTTTAAACTAAATATTAAGTACATTATCTCATGTCAAAATGTAGTGGCTCCCGAAGATGCCTAAAATCCCTTGGTTCGGCATTGGCTTCACAGAACTATAATGTTGAAAGCTTTGATATGTCTTTCTTTTTTAAGAGGCCTAATGTTTTCTGCGTCTGCGGCCTGAACTGCATTGATGAAATACTATGTTTTTAATTGAAGGTCAGCTAAAAGCTACACAACGATTCTTTCTTCTCGGGACCAAGCTTGAGAAGCGTCAAAAATTTATCTCCTGTCAAAATGCAGGGGCAGCCCCCAAAGAGGCCAAGCCCACCGGGCCCCTAAATCCCTAGGTTCTGCACTGCCGGGTCGGCAATTTTTCTTAGTTAATTGCACTATGCTACAATGTGTATAACAGTAAATAAACCACCTGATAAACATGTAGCGTTTTGCTTAACACAAGCACGCACGCACGTCTCTCTATTTTTTAAATACGCCATGTTGAACATCATAAAACATTAAATGAATAACTGTTTGGAAAGGAGTCCATTAAAATATTATGAAGGAGTATGATTTTAAGAGTTGTTGTTTATGTTTACCCATAGTGAGGATTATTTTCTTTGGGAGGAACTATTTAACATATGAACTTTATTTGATGTATTATTAGGTGTCCCTATTCTCAAATGTATTTTGGCTACAATAATCTGTTCACGTCCTTGGGGCCACTGCAAGTATATAGACTGATTGTTAACGAGCTAATATATATATATAACCATTTTCAACTCCAACTGTGTGCCTATTCGCCGGTCCGGGTACCGGGCCTTTGATAACTAGTGTAAATAAAACTTTCTAAGCAGATGGTCATAGTAGTTTGGGAACATATTACTGATACATGTCCAAATGTTTATTTTAATTGCGTTGTAAATTTACAGTTGTATATGCTAATAAACAAATCAATTAAAATAATTCACATAACTTAGAAGATTAAGAGAGAGAGAGAGAGAGAGAGAGAGAGAGAGAGAGAGAGAGAGAGAGAGAGAGAGAGAGAGAGAGAGAGCGGCTGGTTTAAATAGAAGTCTGTTAAAAACAGAAATAGAATATTTAATCCCGCTGGTTTGATTTTTTTATAGGTCATCTATTTTAAAGTGGACCAATGTACGAGATAAAAAATGGGTCAAACATGGCGGCCAGTTGTTGTTTTTTTATTTTCTTTCTTCTTCCCTTGATAGCCGTATGATATTAATACTGTACAGTGCAGGCATTGATTCGTTTTGAGGAACACACAACTGGTAGATTTAATTTCACTGGTCATACTGTGGAGGGGGGGGGGACAGCTGATATACGGGCTTGGATGATAGGCCGGATACAGATATCCGCAACTGTCAAGTGGAAGAGATACGCTGCCAGGTCCTGTGTTAAAGTTATTCATTCATTGCCACTGATACTGTTTGTAGTGTGAAGGGGTGGGATATTACAGGGGTGGGTGGGGGGGGAGATAGATGGTCGTGCGGTAAAGCGCTAGACTGAGGGTCTACAGTTCGATCTCCAGTGATAACCAAGGGAAGACAATCAGGTCGTGGTGAAAGATCTCTCCATGTCGCCCGTGGTGACTTCATGGACATTGCACCACTGGCGATGGAAGGGTGACAAGGTGTAACAATAATACTGCACATACTCAGCCATGTATCCTAGCTCATATATCTAATAATATAATAGCGATTTTGGGTTCTGCGTTAAATCGAAAGTAAAGAATTAATACAACAGTTATTCCAGTATAAAATTTACCAATATCATTTTTTCATTAAATGGAACCAAAAAAAAAAAGGTTGAGAGCATTACAATTTTTTTTTTTTTACAATGCATTTGTTTGTCACGTTATTGGGCATTCATGAATGAAAATCACCCAGACACGTGGAGTACAGCAACCGAATTCCAAGAAGAACATAGATTGTTAATTCTATAATAGTTGTAAATGATACAACCGAAAAATAGGTGAAACTCATTTCAGATTATGCACATGTTTTAACAAAAGATGAAACTCAAATTGCAATATATTTTGCAAACCGTGCAAGAACATCGGCGTCAAATTCCAGATATGCGAAAGTCTACAATTGTGGACGCATTAATGAAAACACACGAAACAATCAACAGGTGAAGTATTCTGAAATCAAACATTGTATAAAATCATATGAATAACATAATTAAAAGTTTGTATTAGAAAAAAAAATAAAAATGCATTCTTTTTATTTATTGTTGACCATTAAATCTGATAATTTCAAGTTAATTGAACATCTTCTAAATATAATATATATAAAAGCGATTTTGGCTCTGCGTTAAATCGAAAGTAAAGAATTAATACAACAGTATTCCAGTTTAAAATACAATCATGAAAAAATCGGATCTGCCCGAAACCAAAAATTACATAGCCTGCCGATCATGCCTAAGGGGATATAACTCCATGCAAAGGTTTTGCAGGGTACAGCTAGTATAATATATAATATTATTTTGCAGAGTTTATTATTTAATTAAAAGGAACGCAATTAAGGGTTGAGAGTCCAATTTCGAGCACTTTGATTTTTTTTGTCACCCTAATATATATATTTATATATATAAGAAAATGCTATATATATCCCAGATGTAGCCTATATCTTTTTTTTCTCTCAGTTAATATAAAAATCAAAGTTATTGACGTATTTTATATTCATATCGATGATTGTCATTTATTTCTGTAAAGGAATACATTGCGTATTCGGCGAAGTTTGTTTCGGAGAGTATCACAGAATGTTTTGGTATTTCAAAATATTTTGTGATCTCTCCTTCCTGGTCTGAGAGACATACCATGATCCACGGGGGATGGATCATAGGGGTTCTCTAGTCAGGAAAAAAAAACCATTACTTGCGAGGGTGGTGGTACTGTGGTCAATGAGGACTATCCGAGACCGCAGTATTCACAGCTGGCGGTGGTGACGGATGTGGTCGGCACACAACACCCTTCCACTCCGTCCCACTCAAGCACACCTGCGCAGCTTGCCATTTCCGGCTGAGGGTACAGGCACACTACACCCTCCCCTCTGTCCTAGTGGCAGGAAAAACCCCTTTCCTTGCCATTCTGGCCGACCGGCAGTACACACACCCTGCTGGTCTGGCCGGTTTGGCAAGGATTAAAACCCATCTTTCTGCCATCCCTGCAGATGATAGCGGGCACACTCACCCCGCCGCTCTGTAGGCATGGCAGACGTGCATCAACGCCGCCAACAATGTTGGTGTGGTAGGCACACTACACCCTACCATGCTGGCAATGGCGGCGTTAAAAAAAAATAAAAAATTTCTGAATATTCGTTAGCGAGAAAAGTTGGCAGCCCTGAGTAAAGATGAAAAAAGGGAAAGCACTGCAATTTATAAATAGATGAATTGACATAAAATGATGTGACGTTAATTGACTCGGTATACATTTGACCCGTTAACTACCACCAGCCTGTACAACGGTGTTGTGATGCAGCTTCTTCTTATTGACCAACATATTTAGTCAACACTATTAACAGGTGAAGTAATGAAGGAAGGAGCAATACAATGTAGGTAGCTGTGAGTGTGGTGGTGTTTTAAACAGGGGGGAATGGGGGGGGGGAGTTGGGGGTGGGGGTTGGGATTAACTTGGAAAATAATCAACAGCTTACTTCGACCTAACAGCGTGGGTTTCGACAAAAAAATAAACAAATATGTGAACAAAAGGTGTGGAGGGTGGGGGGAAGGGGGGTGATATTAGGACGTTTTGTAATGGTCTAGTCAGTCCGGTGTTAAGTCATCGTTACAGGCCAGTCGACATGTACTGACGTGTCGGGCGGTGTTGATGTTGGATTGTTTACCCAGGACACATTTTTATTTTTTAATCCATGTGACTCATGAACAACAAATCTACACACACACGCGCGCGCGCGCACAGACACACACACACACGCACGCACGCACAGACAAGAGAACGGACAATTATTTTGATGAGATCATATGGCGATGAACTAAACACAGGGCCGGTCTTAGCAGGTCCGCCAGGGGGTGCGCCAGGGCTATGGCGGGGCGGCTAATGGGCGTCAGTGTACGGCTGTGATTATATCGTAAAACGTCGCTCCTATGCAGGGGCTTCCTTAAGGCACGGGGCCTGGGGGTGGGGGTGGGTGGGTGGGGGGGGGGTGAGCGGATGACTTAATGCCACCTCCCGCACCCATCCCACCACACAAAATGACGTCACTGACTAATCCACCCCACTGTTGTACAGCTCCTGGTCTCTTTTAAGCAGTTTTCACGTATGATTCATTTTTTTTTATTGCACTTAGGATGGTTTGGAGATATAGACGGCGATCTATTTTTTTTTTTGTTTTGACTTCTTGCGCAGTAATACATAATGTGTTGCTCTGATCTCATGTTTCGTTTACAAAAGTGAAAGGTGTTAAACATTGTGTGTGTGTGTTTTTTTTTTGTTGTATGTGTTTGTATGTGAGAGAAAATAAAAAAAAAGACAGATAGATGAATAGATAGATGGATCTATTTTTTTTTATATTTAGATAGGCAGACAGGTAAGTAGACAGACAAACAGATAGCTAGATGAATAGTTAGAGATTATTCTAACCAATGACAAACTTCTACCAGAATGAAGTAATCACAATATCCAAATCGAAATTTAGAAACCAATCATATTTTTATAATAAGTATGTATGATGTGAAGCATTAGGCGGGAGGGGGGGGGTATGTCTATCGGTAATTCAGGTGATTTTTTTTTTTTTTATTTTCCTTATTTTTAAGCACAAGTAGAAAAAGTGATGGAGTGGTTATCGGTATAATGGGGAAAAAGCGCGAGCGCACAACTTCACACACACACACACACACACACACACACACACACACACACACACACAACGCTGAGAGATATATTTACTAGGATGTTTAACTAGGTGTGGATCTTTGGAAAGATTTTTTTTTTTGAACATTCTTTTTGCGTGTGATACAAATAAACGTGAGTTATGCCCCCCTTGGCTGGATTATGTCATTTTCTTTTTCTGTCAAGGAAGTTTTAATTATGGCGGGAAAATATGTTAACGAAAAAAAGGATATTAATTGATATAAAATGAAATGTTTTTCTAATTTTATATAGGCTATATATAAATTGTCAGTTTCATGTCTTACAACAATAGACAAAGTAAATTCCAAGCCATCTCCATGGAAACAAACAAGTTTAATTTCAAAACTCCTAAATTTTTTATGGCATTAAAAAACAGGAATTTAAAAAGAAAAAAAGAAACTTTACACAAGTTTTACACAAAACACACTTTACTTTGGCGGTAATTTTTTTTTTAGATTTTTTTTTCTTTCTATTTATGAACGTTAAATACAATTTCTATTTTAAATATGCTGACCATCTATACCAGTGGATCACATTCCCGGGGGGGGGGTGGGGAAGTGTGTGTGTCAGTGGAGCGAGTTGCATTCATTTTTAAAGTTGTTGCAAAAAAAAACAAAAATAATAGAATACAGGTAAAGAACACACACTTTCGGGTGATTTTTTTTTCTAAGTGTTGATTTTTTGCTATCAACATCAGTGGCGTCACTGATTTCATAACGGTTTAAACCCCCACCCCTCCCTCCTTATTTAAACATGGTGAATTGTAAAAAAAACATACTCAAAGTGTTCCGCGACAAAACATGCTCAAAGTGTTTCGCAGAAAGACAAAGCCCCAAGACGTCATACCAATTGAGAATCACTGATGGACGCTCTGATTAAAAAAAAAACAGTTCTTAAAATTCAGACACCGGTCTCCGTTTTGCTTTTTTTTTCCACTACCAAGATAATCTTATTGTATTAACCGATGACCGTAGTGGGACGGATGACCGAGTGGTGTAGATACTCGACTGTCGACCTGAGAGTCCTGGGTTCGATCGTCGGTTAGGACCATGGGAATTTTTCCAGGTGAAATTTGTTTCAAAGCCGTCCCACACGTCTACCCAGCTTTAAATGGGTACCTGACTTTAAGTTGGGGAAGTAAAAGGCGGCTGGGCGTTGTGCTAACCAAACAACCCCTTCATATGACGAGGTTATAGAAACAGTTGAATTCTACACTTCATCTGCCCCGATGGCCCGTTAGGGCTAAGGGAACTTTACAATGACCGTAATCCTACTGATTCAAAGATATCCAATACTGATGCACCGAAACAAACATTGTTTATTTATCTTTGTTTATATTTGTACATATACAAAAAGAGAAGGTTTTTTTTAACCTTTATTTAAACAGTTCACAATTCTCTATGTGTGTAATATTGTGTAACATGTTCATGTCAAAATCGCCTACACCCTTAGAACAGTCAAATTTTTTTATATTTTCATGTTTGGTTTCTGAAATATACAAATGAGTTCTTGTTTATTAACACAGGCAGATACAAAAACCCATCACTAGATCATATTAAAACACACAGACGCTAAACATTTTACACACAGACCCTCACACATACGACACACAGAAACACATACGACACACAGACAATCACACAGACGATACACATACGACAATCAGACAATCACATAGTCGAAGATGTTAATGAAGAGGAACAACCACATGTACGTTAAAAGTTATTCACCCATCACACACACCATTGTGTCATTAATTTATACATACAAAAAAACTGAAGAGTGGACTAAAATAGTAGTACTGGGTTCGAATTCTATCGATGTCAGTTACCACCGTCATGTTGTAGTCATCCACTCGGACTATGTGGTCTATGTTCACTATTAAGGTGTCTTTCTTAGGATAGAACGTTTGGTGTGTGTTGCAGCCTTCGAGTGAAGGGCTGTGAGTGCGATAGGGTGGATGTGGTACCAGGGGCGGCCTTAGCAGTACGCGGGGCCCGAGGAGAGTGTCTTTACCAAAGGGCCGCCGTGAGTGACAACTCTAACATTTTTTTCAAAAGCCATGTCCATTTAGACCCCACCCACCCCCCTTCCCTTCGACTTACAATTGTATTTTCATTCATTGAAATCTCAGGGGAAAAGTGGTTCAGAAGGATCCTTTATCATATTTTGTCCAGGGAGTCTAGAACTCCTGACTGCTGCCCTGATATACCGGGGTCTTGTAAAACACTTAACTCTTAATATATAAACAAATGCACTAACCGCCCTTCCCTGTCAGGGGCACTCGGCGTAGTTGCCACACCTGAAGGGCGCTACATACTTTTTTTGGGCCCCGCATGTGGCACACGACCAGATCCCACGTACATCTATATCTGCCTCATTTGGTGTGTCGAGATGCAAACCAGGAACACCCGACAACCCTTCAAGGCGTGGGAAGAGAAATACAAGTAAACAATTGCACCATCCACTCGTTAAAATATATTTCGGAACCTTCTAAAGAATACAATAATAATTTGATGCTACATCACGTCAAACTATTTACTTCCTATCTAAAAAAAAACAATAAATATTTCCTCCAGTCTAATATTTAAAAATTTTAATTAAACGTTGATTACACCGCCAAAAAAGGTATGGGAATGTTTTAATTATGGTGAAAGTTAAAGATAAAAACATTGAAATTTCAATTCTGTTTTAATTTATGATAGATCCAAATGAACTGTATTCAGAATCTTATCATCACGAGTTAGGAGGTGCATGATGTTGAATGTATGGGTAATTATTGTTGTCTCTGTTTATTTATAAAAGTCCCTGTAGATCACGACATGTTTATCTATTGACCACAAGCCGCTCATGGAAGGGACTTTGTAGTTTCCCTTTTTATTAAGTCCACCCTACCATAGACGAGTGCGCAACTGGTATATTGGCACCTCGTAGGATACAGGTAGGTGACTGGACACACACAATGTGGTGTGAATCACGTAACCTCCTTACGCCATGCAGATTGGGGTTACAACCAACTCTAGTCCCTGTGAGCTATCATCTCGACTAATTTCCGTGTTGTCTTAAGAGTTCAATCGCACCTGCCGCCATCTTACCACACAAAGGCACTCGAGAGGGAGGTTAAAGGTAAAACACAGGTAATCTCTGAGATCACCTGGTATGGTCGGAACACAGTACGGAGTATTACCTTAATTAGGTTATGACTGTTTGCTTACTATTGACTGGGTGACTCCAGCCAGCTTCTGATTGGAAAAGTGATTATTATAAGACTCGGCGGGGCGTATGGAGTTGGGGACTGAGGGGCGGAATTGGGTTGCCAGCGATCTAACTACTCACAGTAATGCCCAGGTGCAAAAAAAAACAAACAACAACTGGCGAACTCAACTCAACTTATTCTTACGATCAAACAGATTTTGAAAGAGTTCTGTTGTTTGTTTCATGTTGAGAGTGCTAAAAGGGAAAAAGGAGAGTGGGGGTGGGGGGGGGGTGAGCTAAACCGCTTGTGGCGTTGGAGATGCGAGTTGCTGGACATCCAAGTACTCAACTGCACGACAGAGCCAACGTAACGCTCCAACCACCTCTACATGTGGCCGTCTGTTAGAGGTCATGTGGTCGAGTGGTAGAGCGAGATCATGAAGGTGAAATCTCTATCTCAGTTGGCAATAATATTTTTTTGTTTCAGTCCTAGTTGTACGACTTTCTATCCCTGGGGATTTAATAACTTCTAATAGACATCTGGCAATAGAATAGTGGAGCTTTTCGCTGTGTGTGTGTGTGTGTGTATGTGTGTGGAGCTTTTCGCTGTGTGTGTGTGTGGAGCTTTTCGCTGTGTTTTTGTGTGTGGAGCTTTTCGCTGTGTGTTTGTGTGTGGAGCTTTTCGCTGTGTGTTTGTGTGTGGAGCTTTTCGCTGTGTGTTTGTGTGTGTGTGTGGAGATTTTCGCTGTGTGTTTGTGTGTGGAGCTTTTCGCTGTGTGTTTGTGTGTGTGTGTGGAGATTTTCGCTGTGTGTGTGTGTGTGTGGAGCTTTTCGCTGTGTGTGTGTGTGTGTGGAGATTTTCGCTGTGTGGGTGTGTGTGTGTGTGGAGCTTTTCGCTGTGTGTGTGTGTGTGTGTGATTTTCGCTGTATATGTGTGTGTGGGGGGGTGTGTGTGGTGTGTGTGGTGTGTGTGTGTGTGGGGGGTGTGACCAATGTTTTCAACACTAAACCAACAATTCACACTTACTACTGAAAAGTAAACGTTTTCTCATAGATAAGTAAACTAAAGAGAAAGGGAGACGACATCTCTCTCTCCATTCTCTGCTTAAGGAACCCTTTCTATTAATACAAGTTCTAATCTAGTGTGATGCTGTGAAGTCCCTAATTCTGCAGTTACCCCCACAAATATCTCTAATAGTCTCTGCCAATGACTTCCAAAGATACAAAAAAATGGCTTTGTCCTCAAAGTAATGAAAATAGAAGAGCAGATTGGCCCCCAATTATGGCGTGAAGCTCTTTTTTTTTCGGGGGAAGGGACGAAGAAAGAGAGAAAGGAGGGGGGGGGTCCCAGTTTTCAATGCTTTATAAAATTTATAAAAAAAAAATTAAAGCACTGTGAGTCTTATTTGTGCGTTATTTTGGCATATATTTTTGTAACATAAGACATTGTAGAGTGGGGAAAACCGCCCAAATTGCGATCCCTTCCAACCCCTGCAGTTGAATCCCCACTGTTTGCGGTCCACACTTTGAGAAAACGCTGCTGTTGGAGGCAGTACTGAGAGGATGAGTGGTCCAGGTGACCAGTACCAGTAACACCTATGACCACATTTGAGCCTACATAGCCACCATTACAGCCCCAGAATGTACTAAATGGTACTGAAATAAAAAATAACGTTAAAAAAATATCTCTGACGGTAATGTCTTATTTTCAAATTTGATCCAAAGATTAAAAATCTCATCCTTTGTTGGGGCATCGTTGACAGTAGTTGTAGCACGAAATTAACCCTTTTACTCTGAAATAGTCGAATTGCATCAATGTTGCACTGACTGGACTGAAGTGACCTTCAGAGACTTCAGTATCAAAACTTATCACTGCTTCAATTTTTTTTTTTATTTTTAAATAATAAAGTGACGATAAGGGTCTAATTAGGTCAAATGAAATCTACATAGATGTCAGTGACCCGGGCAGTGGCGCAACCAGGATGGGGGGGGGCAAATCACCAATACATATTTTACTATATAAAGTTACTAAAAAGACTGTCAAACTGTCTTTTTTTCTATAAGTGAGCCCCCTCCAGCATTTTTTTTCTATATGTGAGCCCCCTCCCCCCCCCCAGCATTTTTTGCTGGTTGCGCCACTGGACCCGGGCAAGGGAAAAAAAACAAGCCGGAATACCAATTTCATGAATTGATCGACATAGTGCAGTGCGTCTGAATGCGGTATGTCTATTAATACTTGCTTCAGGGCCGGGCAGTTTGTAAATTGTCATAGACTTTAATCTTCTCGAATTTCGAAAAATTCTTTTATTAGACACGTGTCGATTACCCATTGTGTCACGTGTTAAACATCTAGGTCAAGTGCAAGAAGAGATAATCACTGCACAAGGGAGAGAATAACTCGCGTTTAAAGTAAAAAAAAACAACAACAACAACAATAAAGTTAGCTTTCAAATTGTTTTGATCATTCAATTTTTGTTCAGCCCGACAAATGTCCAAATCTTAACTCACCTGTTACATTGGTTTCAATATCAGCATGTAAAATAATAATAATCGAAAGTAAAGAATGAAAACAACAGTATTCCAGTTTAAAATACAACCATGAAAAAAATCGGATCTGCCCGAAACCAAAAAAAAACCTCGCCTACCGATCAAGTCTACGGGGATATAACTCTATGCAAAGGTTTTGCAGGGTACAGCTAGTTATTCAATAATACACACAAGACTCTGCTGAAAAAAATGAATGAGCTTTAAATTTTAAAAAAAGTTTTTTTATCAATGGGTCATCTTTAACATTTCTAGATGTAGATATATATTTAAACTTATTAAATATGGAATGTGACGTCAGTGTTGAAGAACCAGACCTTCCTTCTCCCTCCCCTCCCCTCCCCCCACACACCACATGGCCAATGTTTATCGAGCTTGCAGTCTGTGGTTGACAGTAATTCCACTATGAGACCCGCAAAGAAAGAAAAAAAAATCTTAAAAAATTGTGTACATTTTCGGTGAAGTAACTATATGTTACTATAATAACATCTGGAGACCCACTTCAAATCAGCCGGCGACCAATCAATCGGTTCGACCTCAAAACTTTGAGAACGACCACAGTTCTGGACAGCCAATCAAAAAATTCAAAAATAAAGAAGAGTAAAGAAAAATCATACATTCATAAAGTGAAATTGTGAGCGATTCGTCAGACTCATCAGCCAATATAAACATTTGCACACACTCACACCCATACCTCTGTCCTCCCCCCCCCCCTTTCTCCCATCTTTGATAAAATTTCTTTGTGGTAGTTGATGTCAGTTATCTAAAAAAACTTTACCATTTTAAGCTCTCTACCTACCCCCCCCCCCCACTCGTCACGACCTCACCCCACCACAGTACAATGGTTAACTGTTTCAATATGAAACAACTGTCTAGACTTTTTTGGTGAGGAAACACAAGAATACGGCGAGTCATCCAATACTACTATCTTGAGTCCGCTATTAAATTCGACTCGTCCGGTCATTATATCTGGACAGAGGTCATCCTTCTTCTACGCTGACCTTAAAAGTCCACCCCCCTTTATTATATTTCATCATTTCCACCACCCCTCCCCTATATTTCTAATCTCACCCTCTCCGTCACTGTCTTTCATAGTCCAAAATGCTTTCAACTTTATCCTTAAACTGACCACAAGCTTAAAAAAAGAAAACTAAATATTTTTATCCCCCCCCCCACCCCGGGGGCCAAGTAACAACTGAATGGGTCAGAGCAATGGGCAGGTCAAACCCCCCCCTCTCCCCACCATCCAGCTAGCCAATCAAAGTCTGACCATGACACTCTTCTGTCCAGCACCGTAACAAAACAAAACACACGCAAACAAAAAAAAATGGAAGAGATGACCTCGGATTAGGTCAACTCCAGGTGTGCCGCCATCACAGGTCACTATTCCTCAAGTTGACCTCTTCTACTTTTTAATGACCAGTGGCGCTCAGTTTTATTCGTTCCTTTTTGCTTCCCTCATTCCTTTTATCATCTTTTATCAGTCCTTTTGTTCTCCTCCTTTATATATAACATGCCTCACCAATTCTCGTTCGTCTTATGAAACAACCCCTTCTTTTTTTTTTTTATATTTGTTAAACCTCTTTTGACCTTTCATAATGACCTTTCCACAGTGTCCGATTCCAAGTCTATTTACCACACACCCACCCTCACCTCCCAGTACTTGGTGAACTAATGGAAAGACCGGCGAAACGCAAGACGATTGTCCGGTCCAACTGGCCTCTTATTATTATTATGGCCACCGGTGGTAGTGGTGGTGTTGGGTGGGGGGGAGGTGGGAGGCGGGGGTGAATGAAGGTTGTTTTAGATCGCCGACCCAACCCCAGTTGGCTTATTGTCTGTCTGTGTGTCTGCGCGTATGTTTTTTTTTTCTTCTTCCTTCTTTTCATAACTCATTCTCCCAATGTTTGAGTCTTAGGGTGGAGTGTGGGGGTGGAGAGTGTGGGGGTGGGGGCGACATGTAATGTCCATTATGTTCACATCAGCCACTCAGAAGACGACGTTTTTTTTTTTTTGCCATATGAAATATTCTTTTCATTTTTTTTTTAAAATTTTATTTTAGACCCCACCCGCTACCCGTTGTCCACACTCAATTCTTTACGCTCCTTGCGCTAATCTATTGAGAACAAACACTTAAACCAGTGAATGTACTCGCCCCCCCCCCCCCACCCCATCCTATACAACAGTCACCATACAGTTTGTCCATCTCCATCATCCATTCCAATCCAACTCTGACCCCACCCTCCCCACTTTTTCCCCCACCCTCCATTCCCCAATACCGACGGTCCTCATCAACGTCAAAGTAAAACTAGAAAAAAAAAATGAGACGCGCACACACACACACACACACACACACAGAGACCCGCACACGCGTACTCGCACACAGACAGAGACACACACACACAGACACACACACACACACACACAGACACACATCGCTCACCGAGTGTCAACAAAAATAAATCAAGGGGACGTAATCTGGCGGCATGTACAAAGCACACGACCCTATTCTCACAGCTATTTCAAACTCACACAGATTAAGATAATGACAAGCAATGAGCCACAGGGGGTTGAAGAGGGGGGAGGGGTTAACTGGGAAGGTGTTTTGTCAGGGGGAGGGGGGAGAGATGTTTTACAGGGATCGGGCGCTAGGGGGGGGTGTGAATAGGGAACCAACTTCAACCAAGGGATGAATGCTGACAAATATTGTCATCTAACAGTAAGCTATTGTTTACTGTTCATTATTAGACTACGAAAAGACAAAAAAAGGCTTCAGTACTTCAACTAAAAAAATAGTGCAAACAATGCGAGGACGTTGTGTAATGGTAAAGTGAGCACACAATGACCAGCGTTATTATTTCTATTGCGTGTTCTCAGCAGACGTTATTCCTTGTCCTGGTATACAACACGAAAAGCTCATAACGGACATGGCCACCATTGTATGCCTCAAATATGAACAGCTTAATTAAAGTGAGTGATTTGTCATCATTTGGGACCATTTATTGAAATAGTCCTACTCCTACATCTGCTGTTCTCAACATGTGGTACCCGTACCCCAAGGGGTATGGTAAAAAGGTAACTAGGGGGGGGGTACAGCGGCATATGATTTTCGTTTAAAACAACCAATGAGATTTGAAGAATGTCGCCAGTTTGCTGCGTGACTTATCACCAAGTCACGTGACCACAGTATCCGCGTTAGAAAGGTAAACATTATGAAAATGTGCACATTTACTCGCCAAATTTTACGTGTGAGAGGGGACTCGCCGACATACTTTTCACATCCTTTGGGGTACAGTCAGTGCCGAACCTAGAGATTTGGGGGGGCCTCGGGGGCGGGGCTTGGCCTCTTTGGGGGCCCCTGCATTTTGACATTCGCGATAATGTACTTAATATTTAATATAAAAAAATATTTTTGCCCCCCCTCAAGCTGGGGCCTGGGGGGGGGGACTTTCGCATTTTGACCCCCACCCTCCCTCCACCCTAGGTACGCCTCTGGGTACAGTTGCGAAAAAGGTTGACAACCGCTGCCCTACATGAAGTTTTTACATTCTCTCCCTTGAAGACCGCGCACGACCCAGAAAATAAACGGGAAATATTTAATTTACACCTGCCGCACCAAACAATATATTTGACGTTTTTTTAAAATTAATTCTACACAATTTTTTTTCTATATATGACACTTGATGGTCAATGGGTCACTTAGTTCTCCGGGTGAGTTAAAAAAAAACATCTTATTACTGGCCTGATCAACTTACTGGGGTCATCAAAAGGAAAAAAAAATATCAACAGACAGACTATTCTATTTATAACTCACACTGACTGTACCGCCATCATAGTCACTTATTTGAGTAATTTTAGTTTGACCATTATTAATCAGCCCCGTAGCGTGCGGGGGGGGGGGACAGTGGGGGCGCCCCCCCCCCGCGTTTTGTCTGTTCCCCCCTCTGCTTGTTTGCTCTACTTAGTAACATTTTTTTTCCTTGCCCCCCCCCTCTTTCCTGCTATGGCCTGGCCCCCTGCTGTAGAATGTTCACGCTACAGGTCTGTTATTAATATGAGATTGTGTGAAAATCCTGGCCATTTAAGAATGGAAGTTAGTTTAGCAAAGAATATTGGTAAAAACTTTTTTTTTTTTTTAGTATTGATAATTCTTCAATAGGAATCAATTTACTTTAAAATAATTTGTATTCAATCTCATTTCACATTCTAATTTACATAAAAAAAATAACATCCCAATGTTTGCATGTGGCGGCCTTAACATCATTTCTTTGACCCCACACCAAACAAACAAACAAACAAACAAACAAACAAACAACAATAACAACATACGAGCGGTTCTGTGTGTTGTACAACGGTGTACAGATTGCTTGAATACAGAACGGAATGACCCGTGTGTTTAAAGGGTCATGCTACTACTAGCGCGCGCTGTATGTGAGTGTAGCGCGCACGTGTGTGTGTGTGTGTGTGTGTGTGTCAATGAGACCAACAGCTCTATCGACTGGAATGGACAGAGACTAGAGAGTAACTCAAGTATATACAAACATGACGCCACACCCTCCCCCTCTCTACAATCTACCCGCTCCCCCCCTCACCCCCACCAAATCCCCTGCTCTCACCTACGACCTCAGGTGGGACACCGAGGACAGTAAAGGAGGTCAGGGTTCCCCCCCCCCTTCAACCCCAACCCCACCCGATCCCAATCCCAGGATCATTCAACTTTTTCACATTTAGTGTTTTGTTGACTTAAACTAGTGGGACACTTCAATAGTTTACAACATGTTCTGTTGTGTGCTTGTGTGCAGTGGCGTAGCCAGCTTAATTCGCACCCGGGGCCCAATATCTTTTTAGCCCCCCACCCCCTCCCCCAATTTGAAAATTATATAATATTATATTGAAATACACCATTTGGCGCCCCTTTGTCAGTAGCGCCCGGGGCATGATGTCGCCCCCTTGCGTCCCCCACCACTACGCCACTGTTTGTGTGCTAAGATATACAGGGTTTTCACCCCTTTATTTAAACCAGTGCTAAGCGTTTTTTTTTTATATACAGTCGATTCCGCTTGATTGGGACACATCGGGACCGAGGCTTTTTGTCGCGATTAAGCGGCCATCACAATTAAAAATACAAATTTACTATTGGCTTCTTGGTTTGCTTTCTTTGAGATTTGTCCCAAATAAGCGGCTGTCCCAATTAAGCGGTGTCCCAATTAAGCGGAATCCACTGTACATATAGTTGGTCTACATTGTTGACGTTTACCCCAACAATAGAATCAATTAATCCTACTGGATAAAACTATAATATAAACGTTCAGCTATCACTTGGGGATATAGCTCAGTGGTAGAGCATTCGACTGCAGATCGAGAGGTCCCCGGTTCAAACCCGGGTGTCCCCTGGTATTTTTTTTTTCAGATAATTGTTTGTGTTCACTAATCGTAGTTGTACGGGAAACGTTATACTAGGGTACGCAGCGGTATATAATTTTTTGTTTTAAAAACCAGCCAGAGTTTCAAGAAGTTGTCGCCAGTTCCGCTGCGTGAGCTTATCACCAAACAACGTGACATCCCCCCCCCCTCCCCCCAAAAAAAATCGCACCAGAAAGGTACTCACTTTCATTTCTTAAAAAAATAAGTACCATTATTCGCGAAATTACATGTGAGATGTACCCACGAACATACTTTCACACCGTTTAGGATACAGACCGGAACTGAACCCGTTAGCCCTCCCCCCCCCCCACATACATTCCCCCACAGTCGCCACAGTCAAGATATAGCTTCCTTGGCGTCACCACCGGAGCTTACGTCTCAAACAGAGACAAACGAGGCACAGTGGAGATCATAGACAATGTTAGCATTGAATTTTTAGAAGTATGTGCGCAGCTGTCCGCGAATTTGTAAAAAGGAATTTAAATATTCGCAAGTAGAAAGGCTTATTAAACGAAACATGTAGGAGCATGATTGTAATATCCACTCGGCGAGGTGTATGCTTAGAGATAAGTAGGAAAAAGGGGTCGTAGGTTGTCGAGATGCGAACTTATGACCTTAACGATGTCGTTCAGAGTTCAGTCATCACTATCACAAAGCTATCTAATACAATAATAGCGATTTGGGTTCTGCGTTAAATTGAAAGTAAAGAATTAATACAACAGTATCTGCCCAAAACCAAAAAAATAACCTAGCCTACCGATCAAGCCCAGGGGGAAATAACTCTATGCAAAGGCTTTGCAGGTTACAGCTAGTATATCATATATAATAATACTCATTTCCAGTGTGCGTTAAATCGAAAGTAAAGAATTAATACAACAGTATTCCAGTTTAAAATACAACCATGAAAAAAATCGGATCTGCCCGAAACCAACTAATAACCTCGCCTGCCGATCAAGCCTAAGGGGATATAACTCTATGCAAATGTTTTGCAGGTTACAGCTAGTATAATGTATAATAGAAATTACGACAGTGAATTTTTTTTTCTCGTTTAGCCAATGTCAAGTCTTTTGCTGGTTATAAAGTTCCAGGCGATACATCTGTATAGAAATTGGTATTTCTATTGTATACATCGTTCAAGATATCTCAAATATCGACCCCATTAGAGGTCCAATAAATGCGATTCTAGGTCAATAACTAATAGATCACTGCTTACTATTGTAGTCTTAATTAGTTCGTATCCGTTGGAAGTTAAGTATTGCATGCGCCCGATATGTCAACTAATCCATTTTGCATGTGTTTGGTGGTTGTCGTTTAGCGGCTATGCTATAATACAAACGAACAATCCCATACTTTTTCATTTAGAGCAATCCCATCTTTATCATTTGGAGCAATCCCATCTTTTTCATTGGGAGCAATGATGAGCAATCCCGTGGTGGTGAGATTTCTGACCAGTTAGTTCTTTGAAGGCCAGGGACCTTCTCATGTATAGGCGAACTAGACCACCGCCTAACCCAGTGCCGAACCTAGGGATTTGGGTGGCTCGGGGAGGGGGGGCGCTTGTCCTCTTTGGGGGCCCCTGCATTTTAACATTCGACACCATGACATGAGAAAATGTGCTTAATATTTAATGTAAACAAAAAAAGTTTGGGGTGCCCCCTCAAGCTGGGGCCCAGGGGATTTTCAAATTTGAACCCCTCTTCCCCACCCCAGGTACGCCTCTGCGCCTAACCCAACCGCAACAGGAGAAAGGGACCCCTCAAGTTTTAAATTCTATTAAATCTGTTTCAAATGGGGTCTCAAGATATATCATATCATCTTAAAAAAACACAAATATATGTTATTTCATTTTAAAAACACAAAGATACGTTATTTCATCTTGAAACACAAAAATATGCCGTTTCATCTTAAAAAAACACCCCACAAAGAAATGTCATTATATCTTTGAAATACAGGACTGGGTGCAGCATATTTAAGTCTATGAATATAAACATGAGTATCTGGCAGAGTAAATAGGGCAGGGGAGTGGCAGATTCACCAAAGACAATGCCGTTGGGAATGAGACAGAATCATACATAGGATTGACAGGAATGTCCTTAGTGGTGAGTACAAATGAATTTGAGCAACGACATCGATTTATTACGAGAGTTGAGTGTTGATAATCAACTAGGTAGGTGAGGCTGCAAACCAAAATCTGTGCTGTAAATGGGTTCGAATCATAGAGACGCCGTTGAGCCATGTCCACAGTGGTGCCTCCATGTCCACAGTGGCGCCTCCATGTCCACAGTGGTGCTTCCATGTCCACAGTGGTGCCTCCATGTCCACAGTGGTGCCCGCATATCCACAGTGATGCCTCTATGTCCACAGTGATGCCTCTATGTCCACAGTGGTGCCTCCATGTCCACAGTGGTGCCACTATGTCCACTCCAAAAATCTGCCGCAACGATGATGTAAAAAAAAAAAAGGGGATAAGGTGTGTGTGTGGGGGGGGGCACTAATAATCACGGACACGTTTTTGAAATGATATCAATAGATCAATAGATCAATAGATCTCAGCCATTACAGTAAGGATATCCATTTGAGTCAACCCACCCCACTGTCCACACCTCCATCATGTCATGTTGTGTAATGAAACGCCCCTGCAGAGACTTGTCTGACCTGACGCCACATCACCTGATATCAGCACATACTTAAATATGTTGTATAACTGAAGCGCGGTTAAGTTAATAATATAACGGTCCAGCTGTACGTGATTGTCCTGTCTGGTCAAGATTACGATGTGCCGAGTTCACTGGGTCACTGACCGATAGATAGGCCGGCCTCGCAAACAAGTCCACTTATAACCCCCACCTCCCCCTCCTCTCTCTCCCCACGCACAAACACACAGATACAAACGCAACTAAATACATAGACAAACACACACTCCAAAAAACGAACCGGCTAGTCAGCAGTGGAAAAAAAAATGTCACATGTTTTTCTCCCTTCACCACGGGTCAATCTGCGAGACAGTTTTTAAAGTAGATTGTGACAGCGTATGATGATGGCCACACGAACTGTGGCCCAGATGAAAGGTCAGATATGATGGTACGAACAGACCTAACGATAATAACGAGTAAGACAAAAATACACAAATGAATGAGACACCTGTTATACAGTGCAAGATACTCAATTAGCAAACACACCTTGTACACCATAAGGAGATACTGCAGCACCTGTTGTAGGTATACGTGTATTATTAAATGATCAATATCATATTTTTATAATAATTTATTTAAACTAACAAACCGAAAAACACACACACATTGAAACACGTTCAAATACATGAACAACTAACACCAGTGGGGCAACCGGGGGGGGGGCAGGGGGCTTGAGCCCCCCCCAGACAAATCATCATTCATATTTTACTATATAAACTGTCTTTTTTCTATATGTCAGCCCCCCCCCCCAGCATTTTTTTTTCTATATGTGAGGCCCCCCCCCAGCATTTTTTGCTGGTTGCGCCACTGCCTAACACAACACGCACGCACAACAACAAAATATACTTACATTCTCACATTCACATACGAACATAAACATACACACAAACAAACATGCACTCTCACACACACATATTCACACTCTCTCTCACCAGGCCCGTAGCGTACGGCGGGCCAGGAGAGCCGCCCTTCCCCCCCGCGTTTTGTCAGCCCCCCCCCTCTGCTTATTTGCTCTACTTAGTAAAATGTATTACCTGCCCCCCCCCCTGCTATTGCCAGGTCCCTGCTGTAGAATGCCTGTCCCCCCCCCCCCTTGTAGAATTTTCACAGATAAACAAACAAACACACACACACACACACACACATACATTGATGAGCTTACTGGGCGACTGCTAAAGGGCCCCCTTCCAGCAACAATTCTTATCACATCTGATGCCTAAAGGGCCGCAGCAGGTTTTATTTTCTTAAATTTTGTGTCAAGGGACCCCCCCCCCAATATGTCTTAAATAAAAACTGGGCTAATGATCACATAAGTTTTTAAAAGTTCCCTGTGTTTTAAAACCAGGGCCTAGTTTTCCCATAAAAAAATAAACAATGGGCACATAACCACCATATGTCTTGTTTTAAACTCTGGGCCCATAGGTCCCCAACAGTTTAAGAAGGGCACACCACACCACACCACACCACACCACACACACACCACACACACACCACACCACACACCACACCACACACACACCACACCACACCACATACACCACACCACACCACACCACACACACTCGCCCATATTTCGGTTCTCTCCTGCTTGAATCGCTGCAAATATTTTCTTTATTTAATGTTTGTTTCGTTTTTTTCTTAGTACACTTTAAAAACTGGAAACAGCCTTCTATATATATAGACTATTTTTTAAATGCTCATTAAAGTTGTGCAGATTTAGCTTTAATATTATCTGTAACTTTATTTATAGACACAAAGCTGTTGTTTTTTTTAACTGCAAAAGTCAGCAGTTTAAAAATGACATCTCATAACCGAGTCACGTGATCTCTTGCTAAACTTTTTAATTTTTTTTTTATTTTAAAACGTACAGAGTTTCTCAAATTGTTGGAGCTCGTCAGACATTTCTTGTCACTGTGGTAAAATCGTTCAAGTCAAAAGCTCTCCTTCGAGGTCAAACTCATCAAATCTGCTGACAAGATGTATTTATAAATTACTACCTATGGTTTTTAAAACGAACAAATGTGTCTTTATGAGAGTCATTTGACGTATGAACTACACATTGGCGTCTTAATATGTTTATTTATTTACAATTTGAATTTTTTTTTTAAATAGGTATATTAATTAATGTACCTTTTCCGAGTTCATGTGTTGCCAGTTGGTGGCTACCAGCTTGCTTCGAGAACCATCACACTTGGACGTTGTGGTCAAAAGATGATAGCTCTGTAACCTGAACCGGACAGGCGTCCAATCACGGACATGCGCAGTACGCATTCGTGTGTGATATCGCTATTTTTGTCATAAATTATCACGTACGGTGTGAGACTCAATGTCTACCAACAGCACGTACGTACGGTGTGACACTCACTGCTCGTCTATATCCTGCACTGTGTGAGAAACACACTGTGTATCATATACAGCACGCACGGTGTGAGACTCACTGAAGTCATAGATTAGCCCATCCCATCCTTCTTACGGCCATGTAAATAGTTTGTATTTAGCAAGTATGTAAAAGTATGGCAAAGTTCACACCCACCAACAACACTCCCACAATGTTGCTCGTTTAAAAAGAAAACAACATTTCTTCCACTACTGTAATAGTTACATATTATAGACACTTGTATAATATACATCATGTCTAAAAATAAAACTTTCAAAATCAGTGTGTATAAATAAACAGTACATATAATTAAATCCAACTGTATCGATGCATGGGGATATAGCTCAGTGGTAGAGCATTCGACTGCAGATCGAGAGGTCCCCGGTTCAAACCCGGGTGTCCCCTGACATTTTTTTTATATTTTCAGATAATTGTATTTTCTTCTAACCTTTGTTTGTGTTTACTAATACCCCACTGTTAAGGGATATATTGATTATGCCTATTATTATCGTTACATAAATTGATCTTAAAAAAGTGATGTCTCCTATTTATAGCAATAAATTAGTTTTCAAAAGCCACGTAAATAAACTCTTAGTGCGTGCCACAAACGAGGAAATGACTGTTACATTTTTAGGTCATTAATGTTGTTGTTGTTGTTGTTGTTGTTTTCAGTTGTGACATTTTTAACCCCTTCTCCCACCCCTACCCGACCTATGTAGTGTGTGTTACCTACAGAGTACATGTACAAATGAACTATGTAGTGTGTGTTGCCTACAGAGTACATGTACAAATGAACTATGTAGTGTGTGTTGCCTACAGAGTACATGTACAAATGAACTATGTAGTGTGTGTTGCCTACAGAGTACATGTACAAATGAACTATGTAGTGTGTGTTGCCTACAGAGTACATGTACAAATGAACTATGTAGTGTGTGTTACCTACAGAGTACATGTACAAATGAACTATGTAGTGTGTGTTGCCTACAGAGTACATGTACAAATGAACTATGTAGTGTGTGTTGCCTACAGAGTACATGTACAAATGAACTATGTAGTGTGTGTTGCCTACAGAGTACATGTACAAATGAACTATGTAGTGTGTGTTGCCTACAGAGTACATGTACAAATGAACTATGTAGTGTGTGTTGCCTACA
Source organism: Bulinus truncatus (assembly GCA_021962125.1). Classification (NCBI taxonomy): domain Eukaryota; kingdom Metazoa; phylum Mollusca; class Gastropoda; family Planorbidae; genus Bulinus; species Bulinus truncatus. The sequence goes on along the minus strand of JAGDYQ010000085.1, from coordinate 3,805,603 downwards.
GAGTACATGTACAAATGAACTATGTAGTGTGTGTTGCATGTACAAATGAACTATGTGTGTGTTGCTTACAGAGTACATGTACAAATGAACTATGTAGTGTGTGTTGCCTACAGAGTACATGTACAAATGAACTACCTACAGAGTACATGTACAAATGAACTATGTAGTGTGTGTTGCCTACAGAGTACATGTACAAATGAACTATGTAGTGTGTGTTGCCTACAGAGTACATGTACAAATGAACTATGTAGTGTGTGTTGCCTACAGAGTACATGTACAAATGAACTATGTAGTGTGTGTTGCAGAGTACTACAAATGAACTATGTAGTGTGTGTTGCCTACAGAGTACATGTACAAATGAACTATGTAGTGTGTGTTGCCTACAGAGTACATGTACAAATGAACTATGTAGTGTGTGTTGCCTACAGAGTACATGTACAAATGAACTATGTAGTGTGTGTTGCCAAATACAGAGTACATGTACAAATGAACTATGTAGTGTGTGTTGCCTACAGAGTACATGTACAAATGAACTATGTAGTGTGTGTTGCCTACAGAGTACATGTACAAATGAACTATGTAGTGTGTGTTGCCTACAGAGTACATGTACAAATGAACTATGTAGTGTGTGTTGCCTACAGAGTACATGTACAAATGAACTATGAACCTATGTAGTGTGTGTTGTTGCCTACAGAGTACATGTACAAATGAACTATGTAGTGTGTGTTGCCTACAGAGTACATGTACAAATGAACTATGTAGTGTGTGTTGCCTACAGAGTACATGTACAAATGAACTATGTAGTGTGTGTTGCCTACAGAGTACATGTACAAATGAACTATGTAGTGTGTGTTGCCTACAGAGTACATGTACAAATGAACTATGTAGTGTGTGTTGCCTACAGAGTACATGTACAAATGAACTATGTAGTGTGTGTTGCCTACAGAGTACATGTACAAATGAACTATGTAGTGTGTGTTGCCTACAGAGTACATGTACAAATGAACTATGTAGTGTGTGTTGCCTACAGAGTACATGTACAAATGAACTATGTAGTGTGTGTTGCCTACAGAGTACATGTACAAATGAACTATGTAGTGTGTGTTGCCTACAGAGTACATGTACAAATGAACTATGTAGTGTGTGTTGCCTACAGAGTACATGTACAAATGAACTATGTAGTGTGTGTTGCCTACAGAGTACATGTACAAATGAACTATGTAGTGTGTGTTGCCTACAGAGTACATGTACAAATGAACTATGTGTGTGTTGCCTACAGAGTACATGTACAAATGAACTATGTAGTGTGTGTTGCCTACAGAGTACATGTACAAATGAACTATGTAGTGTGTGTTGCCTACAGAGTACATGTACAAATGAACTATGTAGTGTGTTGCCTACAGAGTACATGTACAAATGAACTATGTAGTGTGTGTTGCCTACAGAGTACATGTACAAATGAACTATGTAGTGTGTGTTGCCTACAGAGTACATGTACAAATGAACTATGTAGTGTGTGTTGCCTACAGAGTACATGTACAAATGAACTATGTAGTGTGTGTTGCCTACAGAGTACATGTACAAATGAACTATGTAGTGTGTGTTGCCTACAGAGTACATGTACAAATGAACTATGTAGTGTGTGTTGCCTACAGAGTACATGTACAAATGAACTATGTAGTGTGTGTTGCCTACAGAGTACATGTACAAATGAACTATGTAGTGTGTGTTGCCTACAGAGTACATGTACAAATGAACTATGTAGTGTGTGTTGCCTACAGAGTACATGTACAAATGAACTATGTAGTGTGTGTTGCCTACAGAGTACATGTACAAATGAACTATGTAGTGTGTGTTGCCTACAGAGTACATGTACAAATGAACTATGTAGTGTGTGTTGCCTACAGAGTACATGTACAAATGAACTATGTAGTGTGTGTTGCCTACAGAGTACATGTACAAATGAACTATGTAGTGTGTGTTGCCTACAGAGTACATGTACAAATGAACTATGTAGTGTGTGTTGCCTACAGAGTACATGTACAAATGAACTATGTAGTGTGTGTTGCCTACAGAGTACATGTACAAATGAACTATGTAGTGTGTGTTGCCTACAGAGTACATGTACAAATGAACTATGTACACAGAGTACATGTACAAATGAACTATGTAGTGTGTGTTGCCTACAGAGTACATGTACAAATGAACTATGTAGTGTGTGTTGCCTACAGAGTACATGTACAAATGAACTATGTAGTGTGTGTTGCCTACAGAGTACATGTACAAATGAACTATGTAGTGTGTGTTGCCTACAGAGTACATGTACAAATGAACTATGTAGTGTGTGTTGCCTACAGAGTACATGTACAAATGAACTATGTAGTGTGTGTTGCCTACAGAGTACATGTACAAATGAACTATGTAGTGTGTGTTGCCTACAGAGTACATGTACAAATGAACTATGTAGTGTGTGTTGCCTACAGAGTACATGTACAAATGAACTATGTAGTGTGTGTTGCCTACAGAGTACATGTACAAATGAACTATGTAGTGTGTGTTGCCTACAGAGTACATGTACAAATGAACTATGTAGTGTGTGTTGCCTACAGAGTACATGTACAAATGAACTATGTAGTGTGTGTTGCCTACAGAGTACATGTACAAATGAACTATGTAGTGTGTGTTACCTACAGAGTACATGTACAAATGAACTATGTAGTGTGTGTTGCCTACAGAGTACATGTACAAATGAACTATGTAGTGTGTGTTGCCCTACAGAGTACATGTACAAATGAACTATGTAGTGTGTGTTGCCTACAGAGTACATGTACAAATGAACTATGTAGTGTGTGTTGCCTACAGAGTACATGTACAAATGAACTATGTAGTGTGTGTTGCCTACAGAGTACATGTACAAATGAACTATGTAGTGTGTGTTGCCTACAGAGTACATGTACAAATGAACTATGTAGTGTGTGTTGCCTACAGAGTACATGTACAAATGAACTATGTAGTGTGTGTTGCCTACAGAGTACATGTACAAATGAACTATGTAGTGTGTGTTGCCTACAGAGTACATGTACAAATGAACTATGTAGTGTGTGTTGCCTACAGAGTACATGTACATATTACATACGTGATGTATTTTGTTAAACAGATTTCTCTCGAAACATTTTTGTTGACATTGTCAAGTCATTTGACTTCAGTCATGTTGACATGTTGTAAACGCACTGTCGTTAAGTCAACTGACTAAAGTCATGCTGACATATTATTGATGTGTGAATGAAGGTCAACATTTGGTTTAAATTGTCTGGGCCACTAACTCTCTCACTGATGACCTTGAAGATGTCAAAGTTTTCATGACATTTTGAAAATGTCAAACTCAGTCAACAATTGTTATGCGGTTACTCGGTGAAATTGATGACAATAAAAAATCGTCAGTGCAGTTCCTGATATTTAGCAGGACCCAGGGCTGAGCTTTTATACACAAACATATAACATTCCATATTGGGGGGAAAAAAATTATCAGGGGACACCCGGGTTTGAACCGGGGACCTCTCGATCTGCAGTCGAATGCTCTACCACTGAGCTATATCCCCATACATGCGAGATTTAATTGTATGTAGATTAGTCTATATATAGCCTGCTTCCGTAAGTTTTATTTTTAGACTTGATTTCACGGCTCGTGTTTGTTTGAGATGTAATTACTGACTTGTATAAGTATATATAACTTGTTGATTCTTAAAGTTTTGATAATGCTAGGGATTTATTTTTTCATGTTTATCAACTTCATTTAAAGTATAGCATTTGGTCGTTTAATTACAAATTTTATTAACAATGATTTCAGTCGTTTAGTACTGAATAATGCCATTGTTTTTTATTTTTTTTTTAGAAATACAATACTTATCGTATATTTATGACATTTACAACACAATGAATGATGTTTAGTTGTTCAGAACTGATAAATCTTGTTAATGACACCAGTCACAAATTCACAATATATGTCACAAATTATATTAAACTGTTTAATATTGATATTCTTCTTTGTTTACCTTGTTTTTTTTTAAACAATCTGATAGTTAGAGCTTTTGAAGTTGGGGTTTTTTTTTAACAATCTGATATTTAGATTTAGAGCTTTTGAAGTTGGAGTTTTTTTTTAAACAATCTGATTGTTAGAGCTTTTGAAGTTGGATTTTTTTTTAAACAATCTGATTGTTAGAGCTTTTGAAGTTGGTTTTTTTTTTAACAATCTGATAGTTAGAGCTTTTGAAGTTGGATTTTTTTTTTAAACAATCTGATTGTTAAAGCTTTTGAAGTTGGTTTTTTTTAAACAATCTGATAGTTAGAGCTTTTGAAGTTGGGTTTTTTTTTAACAATCTGATAGTTAGAGCTTTTGAAGTTGGGTTTTTTTTCCCAGTCACCACATTAAAAAATAAAGTGATTCATTTTATCTTATACATTTTAAACGAAAAACGAATAATACATACATACACCCATGGTGTCCCATGTATTCATGACTCATGCAACGTAACATTTTTTTTGAGGTTTATTTATTTTGTAATAGGCCAGCCTCAAGTAAGGGGCCACGAGTATAACATTCAAAACTAGGGACCACGAGTATAACATTCAAAACTAGGGACCACGAGTATAACATTCAAAACTAGGGACCACGAGTATAACATTCAAAACTAGGGACCACGAGTATAACATTCAAAACTCAATTTTATGATGTTTTGTATTTACAGTAAATAAATTATCTAAAGTTAATTAACGTGAAGCTCTGAATAGTAGTCTTACAATGACTAAGTCTTAACACTAACTGGGAATTAGAAGATTAAAACATTTTTAGAGCATTTTCGAAAAAAAAATGCTCTATTGTCCCCGTTTTGTCTGTCCGTCATCACCCTAGATCTCAACAACCATAAGTCCTAGACCCATGATGTATATATCATTTTGTAGGTCTTGGCCTGCCATGTGTGCAGCAAAAGTCCATTTCGCGATCTGACCTCTGAGGGCCGAAAAAGGGGGCGTATTAAGTACCATTTTTTACTATATAAGCTATATTAACAAAGGAGCGCCCTATATCTCAGCAACCATAAGTCCTAGACCCATGATGTATATATCATTTTGTAGGTCTTGGCCTGCCAAGTGTACATCAAAAGTCCATTTCGCGATCTGACCTCTCAGGGCCGAATATAAGAGTTTTTAGGTACCGTTTTTGCTTATATTTTAAATATAAATAATAAAAGCTAGACAAAGGGGCGTAATCATTATTTATTTTTGTAACAGTTATTCAACATGATTACGTCCATCTCTATTTATCAAAACCCATACGCGTGGAGCAAAATCTATGGCTATAACCCGGAAAGAAAATACGGATTTCGTCCGGCGTAACCGTAGCCACTGCGTACACGAAAATGCTCTAAAATGTCCTTTGTCCGAAACGGAAAAGACTTAATGTTTAATGTACCGGGCTCATTTATTTATAAGAATTATAATTTAGTACCCTCTATGTATAGAGCTCAGTGGAGATTTTATGTTTTGCCGGTGATTGTTGATATATTCTTTATTTCTTCATTATTATATTGATATAAGTCAGTTTTGTAATGTACTGTGCACCCAGACATAATAAGGAAATCAAAGGCAGGACACATAACTAAAACTGTCATATTTATATTATTTTTTACCACGCAACGCTTAACTATACATTACTTTTTTTTTTGTTACCGCGGTACACCGAACCAAACACCAGTGGCCCGCGGGACACGTTGTGATAAGCATGACCTAATGTATTCTAAGACAAAAAGTAGGCAAACGCTTTAGGTTTTTAGCGACTGACTTGAGTGACCTGCGCCCAGTGAGTCTAGCCATTCATCCTGATGACAACTTTATCAACTTTAGCGGGAACATGTATCAGTCGGTGGCATCCATTACCTAAATAGTAGGTACTTCGATAAAGCAATTTTTTTTAAGTTACCTGTCGGATGCGATAACAATGAAATAAATGGAGGCAGTTTAAAAAAAAAAAGATATAAACTCACCCAACCAAGTACACATTAATGTTGAATTTAGCGTTGAACATAATATATGTCCAGGTAAACAACTTTGTGTTGTTTAAACGTCCAAGTATCCGGGGATTTAACACTCTTGACTACCCCTCCCTGGCCCAACCCTCATAAATTGTGTCAAGTCTGGACTCAAGCTGTAAGATTACCATTGGTACTCAATAGTTCTGATGTGAAGCCGAACTAGGTGACTATCAGCTACCATCCCCAACCCCCTTTCAAACAAAAAAAAAAATCACCAACCCTTACCCAAACTCCCCGCCTGCCGTGACCGCTCCGGCACCTTTCTAATGTGACGGCCAGATAAATTGAGAGAGAGGGAGTGAGAGAGAGAGAGAGAGAGAGAGAGAGAGAGAGAGGGCCTAGGTTAAAAAAAATATAAAGAAGGACAAAAAAAGTCATTAGTTCCAAATAACCATAGCTCAGGTGAAAATATTACTTAGCTCTATGTCGCAACCCTCAGACACAGGGTGTGTGTGGGTGGGGGTGTGGAGGAGGGATGAAGTGGGACGAGCAAGTATTTTCTTTTTATATCGAAGAGGTGTATATAAATATATATCTGTGTGTGTGTGTGTGAGTGTGTGTGAGTGTGAGGCCCAGAGAGGAAAGGGGGGGGGAAAGGTTTGTCACGTGCTCAGAAGGGGATTATTGAAGCTGAGGTCGTACGAGGTTTTTTGGGTTAAAAAGGTTAGATGGTGCCCGTGGGTCGTTGACCTGGCAGTCTATTAACGTCGCATGGATGATTGTCGCTGCCCTACTGTTACATCTATGTGTGTGTGTGTGTGTGCCACGTGAGAATATGTTTGTGTGTGATGTATAATGATAGTGCGGTATTATTGTATGTATTGTGATTGACTTGACTCAGCCTGAGTGGTGTACACACCCACATGACTGTAATACTAATACTGATTGTACAATCGTAATACTAACGTGTTGTAAAGAAGAACATGAAAACTAAACAAAAAAAAAAAAACCACAAATTTAAAAGTTCAAAGTCAATTATTGGTACATTCTATTAAACGGCAAACAATACGAGGAAATCCTAGACTTGACACTAGACGCTATATTCATGTTAAGTAATCAGTCATGTTTTGATGACGAGGTTGGCGGGATACACTTGAAAAGGAGGGAGGGAGGAGGGGGGATTTAGATCGTGTTGACCAGGGGAAAAAAAACAACAATTTTGAGCGCATGTCCGATAGTTACACTTACAGACAGCACGTGAAGTCAGTGAAGTGTATATAATGTGAAGTCAGTGAAGTGTATATAATGAGAAGTCAGTAAAGTGTATATAATGAGAAGTCAGTAAAGTGCATATAATGAGAAGTCAATGAATTTCATAAAATGTAATCTAATTATGAATTTCAGCTCCCATTAAAACTCCTTACATTAAACCAGGGCCGGCTATACGAATTGCGGGGCCCCATTTAACGGATGCTTGCGATGCCCCTCTTCTAATTATTTTTTCAACAATAACAACTATAACTATTAATAATAATGTAAATTGTGGGGCCCCTGCCAGGCGCTGGGGCCCAATTTGGAGCAAACGGTCGAATGAGCTTAAGGTCGGTTCTGCATTATACTATGTGTTCATCAATGTAGTGTAAGTTAATTTTTTTTTGTTGTAAACAACAGTTTGTCTACTTTAACATAAAATCACACAATGTAGTTTTTTTTTAATGAGCCGATTACATTGGCAGGGTTTCGAACCGAAACGAATCCAGTCACTCATGTTTTCCCTAGCGCCTCCTTTCGCCTATGTATACTACTCGACTGTGGTGGCAACGAAAGGGAGATACTACTAAATAAATAAATAAATAAATAAATTCTCATTAGCAGTTTATAGGATCTAACATGTCTTCCATACATGGAGACTTTCATACTTTACGGTGTTCAACAAAAAAATATTTGTTAACTTTAATAATACATGTCAAATCATAAAAAAATGTTAACTTTAATAATACTTGTCAAATCATTACAAAAACAAATGTTAACTTTAATAATAAATGTTAAATAATTAAAAAAATGTTAACTTTAATAATACATGTCAAATCATAAAAAAATGTTAACTTTAATAATACATGTCAAATCATTAAAAAATGTTAAATTTAATAATACATGTCAAATCATTAAACAAATGTTAACGTTAATAATACATGTCAAATCAATACAAAAAATTTTAACTTTAATAATACATGTCAAATCATAAAAAAATGTTAACTTTAATAATACATGTCAAATCATTAAAAAATGTTAAATTTAATAATACATGTCAAATCATTAAACAAATGTTAACGTTAATAATACACGTCAAATCAATACAAAAAAAAAAAGTGGAGAAAAAGCAAAAAAGAAAAAATAAATTTTAACATTTTATTTTTAAATCCACGTAACCGGAAACCAAAGTATTGCATTATTTTGTTTATATCATTACCGGTCAAATATATGTATTAAATACAACAACTTTTGTAAAGCAACCAACACACCATGTTTTGTTTCGTGGACAAAGTGGCCCTGAGGTTTCTTATTTTTTTTATTTTTTTTTTCTCTCGGCTCAGGTGTTGACGTTTCAAGTCCCAAACAATTCACCTTAGTGTCCCCTCCACCGACCCCCACCCTCCACCTATATTAACGAATATATTTTCCTGTTGATGCAATGACCTTAAGAAAGACTTTGCCCGCTGGGAACTTGGAATAGGTAAAGGTGTTATCTGTCTGTACCACCGCCCCTCCCCTCCCCCTTCCCCCACCCCACACACACACAGGCCGTGGCGTTAAGGTCAGCTCATGACGGTAGGTAACAAGTACAGGGTTCATGGTGAGGTCAGTAATAAGTAGCTTCCTGGTCTGGACTCAGGGTCTTTTATTTTTTAAACTTCTCTTTGACCCCCCCCCCCACCCCACCCCTGTCCAATCTTTCTTCCCCCGTTGTTTCATAATATGAAAGGGGTTGATTGCCTGGGGAGAGGCGGAAGGCGTCCAAATGTGAGAGAGAGAGAGAGAGAGAGACAGAGAGAGACAGCTTATATTGCCTGGTAAGTCAATAGGAATTTGTTATTTTAATTTAAGAAAACTTACCGAAATGAACCTAAAGCACGTTTAATGAAAGGAATTCAAGTTTATTTCTTAAAAATGGAGTCTTCTCCAACCCCCCCCCCCCCCAAACGTCCACCTTCTGCCCTCCACTGTTCAGCGTAGCGTAATGAATCTCACTAATAAAATAAACCAATGACTATGATTTACGAAATGTTCGGGTGTGTGTGTGTGCGTCTCTCCCCCCCCCCGGGGGTCGGTAATCCAGGCATAGAATATATTCTCTTCTCCTGGTCCGTCAAACCCAAGAAACCATGAACCCATACCATTAGGGCTCATTTGGGGCCCATTGACATTGCAGCACGAGGTTCAAAACGTTTCCCCCGGCCCCTTGCGGTAGACTTGATAAATCATTTCTTATACAGTCGATTCCGCTTAATTGGGACACATCTGGACCGAGGCTTTTTGTCCCAATTAAGCGGCTGTCCCAATTAAGCGGAATCCACTGTATTTAATCAATAACAATGTGTTTGAAAAAAAAACAACATTTACACACAAATATAGAATTCCGTAATATCAAGTGAACATTAAATAAAAATTGTTGTGTGTGTATATATATATAAATATATATATACTAAATAAATAAATAACTCTAATTAGCAGTTTATAGGATCTAACATGTCATCCATACAGGGACTTTCATACTTTGCGGTGTTCAACAAAAAAAAAATGTTAACTTTAATAATACATGTCAAATCATTTAAAAAAATATATATATAGTTAAGAAATATTACAGTATTTTAATCAGTTTTTAAATATCGGGGATATAGCTCAGTGGTAGAGCATTCGACTGCAGATCGAGAGGTCCCCGGTTCAAACCCCGGTGTCCCCTGAATTTTTTTTATAATTACGTAATTAATTTGTTATTTAAAAAAAAAGAAAAAACCAACAATGCAATGATATTTCAAACATTTTGAATGCGTTTTTTCTTAGAGCCCCCGCCCCCCCCCCACACCCATATGAAAGTACCGTTGTCTAGGAGTCTCAAATAATACTTGGCCTATGCACCCGATCTGTTTTCTTTTCAGAGTTATCCCCAAAATGTTGCTTCGCCAAGTGCCCCTAAATGTGCCACTGCTAAGCCTCCTTTCCTCCTCACCCACAAAGACTCTTTTTCTAGCTATTCATCGAGGACAACATCCCTAATTCTAGCTAGATACTTTATGAAAGTAACCCTCAGCCACATTGTCTTTATGATACAAAAAAAAAACAACTATAACTCTTAGCACTTAACAAGAGTAACCACCAGCTTCATAAACACGTCACTATAACTCCAGGTTTATACCGAAAACAAATGTAAGCTAAGTTCCCTTAAGCCCCTAAGAGCTCATTGTTTCTATAACCTCGGCATATTAAGGGGTTGTGTGGTTAGCACAATGCCCAGCCGCCTTTACTTCCCCATCATAAAGTCAAGTCCCCCAGCCATTAGAGCTTGGTGGATTTGGGGGACTTACACCAGGACCTGAAAATATCCCAAGGTTCTCACTGAGATTTGAACCCAGGACTCTCCGGTCGACAGTCGAGCGTTATACACCGCACGACCACCCGTCCCCAGAAAACAAAATGTATCGCAGCCTAGTTTCTTTTGGGAACAACAGTATCTCCAGCCATTTAGTGGAACTATCACCAACTGAAAGATATTAGACAGAACGAACTATCGCAACAACTTGTTTAACTGACAGTACTGACATTATGCCAGGTACCAATGTAAGTAGCTAGAGGTTTAATTATTTAGCGGGAGCAACTGTAGCCCCATGCCATTTAATAATAGTGAATGTCAAATCAGCTGGCTTGTGTGGTACCCCACACCAGATAAGTGTACCGGTACTTTAATTACGCATCCCATCAATACTGAAGGAAGCCCCTTGGCCCACGATACGAGATGGGGGCCTTTCGGGTTGAAAGTATGGTATGTAAGAAAAGACGGATTACACGGTGGGCTCACCTGGTGCACACACAAGGCCCCGACTTAGGAAGGGGCCCTGTGAATAAAACATAATTATTTAAAGGGGGGTCAAACTTTTTCTTCAACGGCTGAGGGCCCCAATCGGGCCCCAACCGGGCCTTAATCCGCCTCTGCATATCAGACAAAGGGGAAATAAACGACGAAAAAAATTTGATAAAACAATAGAGATAATACAATGGGAATTAATCTGAATGTTTATTTATTTGTTTATCTAGAATCTAGATACTTAAAAACATACACAAATACAACAAAACAATATTGTTATTTACCGCATGTTTCAACAGACCTAAATATATTTATAAGTATATTTAAGGTTTTAATCAACACATTATATTCTAACAGACAGAGTTCCACAGTCGACTTGATTTGTTCCAATTGATTAAGTCTGACACAACTTGTCAAATTAACTAAGCTAGATGTTTTTGAGAGATTATAGAATTCAATGCTTTGCTATAAAATGCGAAGAAAAAAAAATTGTCAAGTTCAAAGAAACAGAAAATTGAGACAAAAACATTTAAAAAGAAAAAAAAACGAGCTGTGTTATGAATGGCTTTACTACTGACCTCCAGACGGCCTTAACTCGACTTGACCTCAACCTTATCTCACTGCCAAAAAAAAAATATGAAGGAGGGGAAAGGGGGACAAGTACCCCCCCACGCGCCCCACACCCCCTTCCCCACAGCATTTCAACCCTCCCCGGTCCATGTTTCAGATTTTTTTTTGGCACTTATTATTTTTTGCCTGACAGCTCCCGTCCACCTATTCGACCAATGGCCAGTGGAGTGACCAGAACATAATGCTGTTAGCGTGGAGCTACTCTTTGTTAGCTCTACTTGGACAAGAAAGAGCTGACTTCAGATGAAGAAGGGAAAAAAATAGAGAGAGAGAGAGAGAATCAGCGAGAGAGATGGGGGTAGAAGATAAGAGGAAAGAGAAGAAAGTTTAGCAAACAGAAAGAAAGGGTACAATTTAAAGAAAAAGAGAGACCGCATTAGATGTAGAAAGTGGAAAGAGAGAAAACATGAAAACATGCCAGAAAGTGAAAAAAAAGATAAAGTAATCAGGGCCGTAGATAAAGTAATCAGGGCCGTAGATAAAGTAATCAGGGCCGTAGCTATCTATTATGGCGCCCTATGAGAGTTACTTTTCTTTTTGGCGCCCTCCTCCCACTCTGAAAAGTGCATACACATTGGAAAAGCGCTTTTTTCGGCGCCCCTTTCTGGTTTGGCACCCTGTGTGGCCGCAGCGCCCTTCCTTCGCTATTGAAAAAACGCAAATACATGCACAGAGTATAATTGACGGTTATGTAATACTTACAGATACACATGGTAGTATTGACGGTTATGCAAAACTTACAGATACACATGGTGGTATTGACGGTTCTGTAAGTATACTTACAGATACACATGGTGGTATTGACGGTTATGTAATACTTACAGATACACATGGTGGTATTGACGGTTATGTAATACTTACATATACACATGGTGGTATTGACGGTAATGTAATACTTACATATACACATGGTGGTATTGACGGTAATGTAATACTTACAGATACACATGGTGGTATTGACGGTTATGTAATACTTACAGATACACAAGGTGGTATTGACGGTTATGTAATACTTACATATACACATGATGGTATTGACGGTTATGTAATACTTACATATACACATGGTGGTATTGACGGTAATGTAATACTTACAGATACACATGGTGGTATTGACGGTTATGTAATACTTACAGATACACATGGTTGTATTGACGGTTATGTAATACTTACAGATACACAAGGTGGTATTGACGGTTATGTAATACTTACATATACACATGGTGGTATTGACGGTTATGTAATACTTACAGATACACATGGTGGTATTGACGGTTATGTAATACAGATATTCACTGTGGTAATAACGGTTATGTAATACAGGTACACACATTAATATTAACGGTTATGTAATACTTACACATACACATGGTAGTATTGACGGTTACGTAATACAGATACACACAGTAATATTGACGGTTATGTAATACTTATGTAATACTTACACATACACATGGTGGTATTGACGGTTATGTAATACTTACATATACACATGGTGGTATTGACGGTAATGTAATACTTACATATACACATGGTAGTATTGACGGTTATGTAATACTTACATATACACATGGTGGTATTGACGGTTATGTAATACTTACAGATACACAAGGTGGTATTGACGGTTATGTAATACTTACATATACACATGATGGTATTGACGGTTATGTAATACTTACATATACACATGGTGGTATTGACGGTAATGTAATACTTACATATACACATGGTGGTATTGACGGTAATGTAATACTTACATATACACCTGGCGGTATTGACGGTAATGTAATACTTACATATACACATGGTGGTATTGACGGTTATGTATTACGTACATATACACATGGTGGTATTGACGGTAATGTAATACTTACAGATACACATGGTGGTATTGACGGTTATGTAATACTTACAGATACACATGGTTGTATTGACGGTTATGTAATACTTACAGATACACAAGGTGGTATTGACGGTTATGTAATACTTACATATACACATGGTGGTATTGACGGTTATGTAATACTTACAGATACACATGGTGGTATTGACGGTTATGTAATACAGATTTTCACTGTGGTAATAACGGTTATGTAATACAGGTACACACATTAATATTAACGGTTATGTAATACTTACACATACACATGGTAGTATTGACGGTTACGTAATACAGATACACACAGTAATATTGACGGTTATGTAATACTTATGTAATACTTACACATACACATGGTGGTATTGACGGTTATGTAATACTTACATATACACATGGTGGTATTGACGGTAATGTAATACTTACATATACACATGGTAGTATTGACGGTTATGTAATACTTACATATACACATGGTGGTATTGACGGTTATGTAATACTTACAGATACACATGGTTGTTTTGACGGTTATGTAATACTTACAGATACACAAGGTGGTATTGACGGTTATGTAATACTTACATATACACATGGTGGTATTGACGGTTATGTAATACTTACAGATACACATGGTGGTATTGACGGTTATGTAATACAGATATTCACTGTGGTAATAACGGTTATGTAATACAGGTACACACATTAATATTAACGGTTATGTAATACTTACACATACACATGGTAGTATTGACGGTTACGTAATACAGATACACACAGTAATATTGACGGTTATGTAATACTTATGTAATACTTACACATACACATGGTGGTATTGACGGTTATGTAATACAGATACACACAGTAATATTGACGGTTATGTTATGCTTATGTAATACTTACACATACACATGGTAGTATTGACGGTTATATAATACAGATACACACAGTAATATTGACGGTTATGTAATACTTATGTAATACTTACACATACACATGGTGGTATTGACGGTTATGTAATATGTAGAGATACACACAGTAATATTAAACTGTGTCCAAACTGTGACATAGTACAGTACAACTTGTTTACATTAGGAAGGGCATGAAGTAATAATAAATGGCAATTATTTAAACAAAAATAATGAACAGTGAATAGTGAAACTTATTTAAAATCTGTTTGAAACTTGGAGTTCTACTCTGTCTATTTGTCTGTCTGTCTGTGTTTCTGCCTCACTTTCTCTTATTCTCTGTGCATGTAGACATTAAATTATTTCCATAGACTTCGATGTAGGTGTTTTATTTTAAATTAGGAAAGAAAGAAAGAAAGAAAAAAAACAACAAGACAATGAAAGAAGGCAGTCACGGTGTATCAGATTACAACAAACTTTCTTGTGACGCCGCATGTGTTTTGTTGATAACGCACGTAAAATGAGACACGTTTACAGGAACACGGACTACGTATTCTGTTTTACTACACTGTTACACAGTCATATATATATATATATATATATATATATATATATATATATATATATATATATATATATGCACACACCCAAACATGCATGATGTTTAATCATCGGCGGCGGAACGAAATATTTTAAGGGGGGGCAAGCCAAAATTCAAGGGGGGGGCGCTATCCGTCTGTCTGTTCCCTTAAAACTCAAGATCCAGACAACCAAATAACGTGAAATTTGATACACGCAGTGGCGCAACCGGGGGGGGGGGGGGGGGGGGGCTTGAGCCACCCCCCAGGCCAAATCATCAATACATAATTTACGTTATAAAGTTACAAAAAAGACTGTCAAACTGTCTTTTTTCAATATGTGAGCCCCCCCCCCTTCCCCCAGCATTTTTTGCTGGTTGCGCCACTGGGTAAACGGACACAAAATTACATGGGGAATGTTCTTAAACAGGTTTCGTTCCATCTCAATGGGTACTTTAATTGTAATTAATTATTTTGGATATCAAACACATGAAAATTGGCAAACTTTTACCCCGATTTCAGGTTTGACGAGCTTATCTCCCACATAGCTAACTTACTATAAATATGATCGGTACGGGGAACCAAATATCACATTACTTACTACATTATTACATTCCATTCCTTCATCCATAGGAATTGTCATCTTTTGATACAGTCATGCCTAAGAGAGAGAGAGAGAGGGAGGGAGGGAAAGAGGGAGGGAAAGAGGGAGGGAGGGAGAGAGGGAGGGAAAGAGGGAGGGGGGAGGGAGAGAGAAGGGGAGGGAGGGAGGGAGAGAGGGAGGGAAAGAGGGAGGGAAAGAGGGAGAGAGAGGGAGGGGAGAGAGAGGGAGGAGAGAGAGGGAGGGAAAGAGGGAGAGAGAGAGGAACTGCCAAAAATGTTGTGTATCACATTGCTTTAAGATAAATGTACCCTTTTATTGCGATTTGTATGCAAATAAACCCTTTTTTACGCGTCTTATTTCAAATCTTAATTAAATGTCAAATTACGCTTATTAAAAAACAGAAAACATTATTTTAAACCCGGGCAAAGCCGGGTCTTTGCGACTAATTTTAAAATATGCCACAACAACTCTCAATAATGTGATTACTGTAAAATGTCAATTAATTATAATTTCTTTCAAATATTAAATTTAAGAAATAAATCAAATGAATTATGAAAATGAAAATGATACATATAAACTAAAATGAATTACAAAGTTAAAAAAGTTAAAATTTTAGGAGGGGCAGACTGGAAATTCAAGGGGGGACGCCGCCCCCCCCTTAAAAGTTTTAGGGGGGGGCCGCTGCCCCCCTGCTCCGCCGCCAGTGTGTTTAATGAACACATAAAACACATATTCATGCGCACACCCAGACATGCATGATGTTTAATGAACACATAAAACACATATTCATGCGCACACCCAGACATGCATGATGTTTAATGAACACATAAAACACATATTCATGCGCACACCCAAACATGCATGTTGCTTAATGAACACATAAAACACATATTCATGCGCACACCCAAACATGCATGTTGCTTAGTGAACACATAAAACACATATTCATGCGCACACCCCAAACATGCATGTTGCTTAATAAACACATAAAACACATTCATGCCCACACCCAAACATGCATGTTGCTTAATAAAGACAATACAAACATATACATTTAATAATACCGACTGAGCCATTCTTAGGTTACCTGTGTTTCTAAACAGAGACCTCGAGTTATATTTTAATGGCCTTGGGGGGGGGGGAGGCCTCGAACAGATTTGATATTAATTAATAATGGCCGAATGTATTTTTTTAAGGCCCTGACAGCAGCAGATTCTATAGGGATGTTGGCTAGAAATGGCCTTTGTTAATGTGGGTCCTAGAATGTAGTTTAGTTTGCCTATAAATAACAACGGATTAAAAATAAAGACACGTATTATTATTGTTACAATAATATCGGTAGTTATAGCGACGCAAAGTGAGTGTGTTTGAAAATAATTTATTTTTTATCAAGATACAGGACTTACCGCAGTCATTTCGATATACGTTACTGCACAGTCTGCACAGACAGCTCAATAATTTATTTATCAAGATACAGGACTTATTGCAGTCATTTCAATATACGTTACTGCACAGACAGCTAACTTTTAATATATTCGTGTGCGTGTGTGTGTGTGTGTGTGTGTGTGTTTGTGTTTGTGTGTGTGTACGTGCGTGGGAGTGTGTGTAATGAGGGTGTATTGTCCACAAAAAAAAAAGGAAGTTAACATATGTATAGCTTATGTAGTCAGAAATAGATATGGTTGAATTGTTTACAAACAAGCTTATGTGCCATGGACTTTTAGATTTTACAAAAAACTGCCATAATCTGTGAGCAGCAGGTTAGCAATAAGGATGGAAAAAGGGGGGGGGGCACATGAAACAGTAGTGGACTAGTGTTGTTTTCGTTGACGAAAACTAAAACTAAAGCCTTCGTTAACGAAAATGTTGACTTTTCGTCAACGAGAACTAAAACTAAAACTAAAATTAGCAGCAAGACTAAAACTAGACGAAAACTGAAATTATTACAGAAAAAACGGAATAAAAACTGAAACTAAAATATAGTGTTGCTTTCGTTCACGAAAACTAAAACTAAAACCTTCGTTAACGAAAATGTTGACTTTTCGTCAACGAGAACTAAAACTAAAACTAAAATTAGAAGCAAGACTAAAACTAGACGAAAACTAAAATTATTACAGAAAAAACGAAATAAAAACTGAAACTAAAATATGACCTGGGACTAAAACAACACTAGAGTGGACCAGGTTTTTTTTTTGGAGTGGCCGGTAACTTGCCCTTATCTGCTGTAGTGTATCTGTATATGGAGGAGTGTTAAGTTATTAATAGATTGCAGGTAAGGTGAGGTTGGGGAGGGAGGGGGGGAAGGAGGGACTATAATTTAATAATTTGCTGGCCCCCTCACAATCGACCATCACCAGGAATGTTAGATGTGAGAAATAAATAACAACTAGAATCAACACGTCATTAAAAGAACTTCAAACAACAAGACACCACACGGATAGAGTTGATCTCCGTATCTAATCAATATTTACATGTCCCCCAATGTTGACAGTTTGAAAACAAATCTCATAACGTCGGTTTACATTAGAATCACGTGTTTGTTTGTTTATTTGTCTTGTTTGTTTATTGTTCTTTACAAAAGTCTCACAATATTACAATCCCACAATATCACAATCCCACCATTACTCTATCCTACAATATCACAATCCCACATTCCCACGATCTCACAATCCCACAATCACTCAATATCACAGTCCCACATTCCCGCGATCTGACAATCCCTAATTCATTCAATCACACAATCCCACTATCACTCAATCTCACAATCCCACAATCACTTAAATCTCACAACCCCACTATCACTCAATCTCACAATCCCACAATCACTTAAATCTCACAATCCCACAATCTCACAATCCCACTATCACTCAATCTCACAATCCCACAATCACTTAAATCTCACAATCCCACAATCTCACAACCCCACTATCACTCAATCTCACAATCCCACAATCACTTAAATCTCACAATCCCACAATCACACAATCCCACTATCACTCAATCTCACAATCCCACAATCACTTAAATCTCACAATCCCACAATCCCACAGTCCCGCGATCTCACAGTCCCAAAATCATTCAATCTTACAATCTCACAATCACACGATCTTATTTGACTTAACACGTTATTTAAAAAAAAAAAACATCTCCCCCCCCCTCCACTTTCCAGTTTTTCCACAATCCTTGTCCCCCCTACCGCACCAACCCCCACAGACCACAGTTCACGTCACGTCAGTGGAATGTTATAATTCCCAAGGCCACCTGTCCTTGCACTAATGGGGGAAAAAAAACAAGGGAAGGGTTAGTGGAAGGGGCTGGGAGGGACGCGGGGGGGCGGGGGGTAGTGAGGCACTAACAGAAGGTGTAGGAATTTAAATTCTTTTTTTCCCTATGAATACGAGTAGGCTATTATTATGACATATCTTAATGTGAAAGAAAAGAATATATTATCTGCTCCAATGGATGACAGGATTTGTCGAGAGAGTATATCGCATTCATTTGTTTACATTACGTTTTGAAGAATTCACTGAACAGAAATTTTGTTGTGAGCAATTAAATAAATACTTTGTTCAAAAATGAACACATCTACTGTGGAAATAAAACGACATTGTTTAGATATTGTTTAGATATTGTTAAGATATTGTTTAGATATTGTTTAAATATTGTTTAGATATTGTTTAGATATTGTTTAATATTGTTTAGATATTGTTTAAATATTGTTTGAATATTGTTAAATATTATTTAGATATTGTTTAGATGTTGTTTAAATATTGTTTAGATATTGTTTAGATATTGTTTAGATATTGCTTAAATATTGTTTAGATATTGTTTAGATATTGTTTAAATATTGTTTAGATATTGTTTAGACCTACAATTTTCAAGGCCGAATATTCCCGCGCTTTCTTACTTCACTACGCCCACGGACATGGTCATTCAACTGTCCCCCATTGAGTATGCATAGGTGTCCCTGAGGAATTTACTAAAAATAAAATTATTGAATACTTAACAGTTACCAATTCAGTCATTAATTCTATCCAACAAATCGTCTGAATCGAACAAATAAGGCGCAATTTTTGTTACCAGGGGTAATTAATCCGCCATTTCAGTTTCCTCATGATGAGACAGTTTTTATCAGTTTTAATCATCTTATTGTATAGTGAACCAACCTTAGTTCACGAACTTCTGAACCAACCTTAGTTCACGAACTTCTGCTGTTTTTGGACTCAGTACTTGAACCACATACTAAGAGGAACGTGTCATTGAATCTTTTGTATAAGTGTTGCATTGCTTAATTGCGTAATTTTTCGCCATTTGTCCCTCTTAAATAGTTCACTGCTTTCTACTATTCAATGACAATGATATTATATCTCCCCGCCTTTTGTCTTGTCTATCATCTGTTTCCTCTCCCAATGCTAAAATCTCCAGGACATAATTTGTACTTCTAACACCTGTCAGTGTTCCTGTCTATCCATGCTCCCCACATGTTCCCATTACAGCCCACGCAATTACGTGTAGTGTACTATTATATAAGTGCAATGTAATGTACTGTTGTTATGTGGAAAACGTGTTAGGTCCTAATAGACATATCAACCACCTATAAAACATTCTCGTCACAAAAAGACATGAAGTTAGCACCCAAGTTAGCACTTTACATATCTATTCTGAAAGTGTAAGATCAAAACTGCTCAAGGTAAAATACAAAAACTATGGGACTACAAACCTCCAACCTCAGTTCAACTCTTCTTGTCACTCCCCAAACCTCCAACCTCAGTTCAACTCTTCTTGTCACTCACCAAACCTCCCACCTCAGTTCAACTCTTCTTGTCACTCTCCAAACCTCCCCTTCAGTTCAACTCTTCTTGTCACTCTCCAAACCTCCCACCTCAGTTCAACTCTTCTTGTCACTCTCCAAACCTCCAACCTCAGTTCAACTCTTCTTGTCACTCTCCTATCTCAGCTAGAACAAAAAAAAACTAAGGGAATAAAAAAGAGTAAATAAATAGTATTGACGTGTTAGCATTAAGCTTGTGTTGTATGGCCTGGTCCTTTAATCACTGGAAACTAATCTGTTCTTGACCTAAATAGCACAAATGGTTGGCTAGTGTGTATGTGTGTGTGTGTGTATGTGTTTGTGTGTGTATGTGTTTGTGTGTGTGTTTTTGTGTGTGTGTGTGTGTATAACTTTACATTGGAATGACATTTAAAACCGTCTAGTCCATTTAGAAGTACGCGTTGCATTGATTGAAGAGTTGTATGATGTAGGCAGAATATACATATCCCTTTATATGTGTGTTATTACTAACTTAAGAGCTCCCCAACATATACATTGATATAAATCTATCTATCTATCTATCTATCTATCTATCTATCTATCTATCTATCTATCTATCTATCTATCTATCTATCTATCTATCTATCTATCTATCTATCTATCTATCTATCTATCTATCTATCTATCTATCTATCTATCTATCTATCTATCTATCTATCTATCTATTTATCTATCTATCTATCTATCTATCTATCTATCTATCTATCTATCTATCTATCTATCTATCTATCTATCTATCTATTTGTGTCTTTCTGTTAATATGTCAGTTTGCCCATCTGTCTATCTTTAATTTTTTATCAAGGGCTCTGATTACATTTATCAAAATGAATGCACTTATTTAAACAAAAAAAACAAACTCGCCTTTGCCCCAACCCCCCCCCCCACTCCCCTTTACTTATGTTTACGACGCCATTTTGTCCGGCGTGCAGCCTATAACCAATGATAACCATGTATTAAAACTGGTGATGTTGGAATAAATTGCTACAAATTCGTTTTAAACCATAAAATTAACAGCCCTCTTTTTAACGAAATCGGACAATGTTTATGAAACAAATGAAATTCGGTTCTTAAAAAAAATTGTGAACATATTTATAAATAAATAAATTAATCTATTTTGAATCTATCCCTGGAAAAACCTATAACGGACTATCTGTTTGTCTAAAATACAATGAACCTTATAATGTGTCCTGTATTGTCCCCCCACCCTTTTACACAAACAAATTTTATTTTGTTATTTTTGTATTAATATGAATCTCATTAACCGCCCATAAACAAAAATAAACAATTGTGGCGCGGACTGATGTCTGTGATGGACTTTTAAAAAAAATGTCGCTCCATTCCTATAACAAAGAGGAAAAATACAATTAAAGTTATAAAAAAACGCTTCCCCATCAGAAGCGTACCTAGGGTTGGGATTGGGGGGGGGGTCCGAATTCGAAAGTCTCCCCCTCCCCCGGTCCCAGCTTGAGGGGGGGGGGGCCACAAAATTTTTTTTTTACATTAAATATTTAGTACATTATCTCATGTCTTTGTGTCAAATGCGAAAATGCAGGGCAAGTCCCCCGGGCCCCCAATACCTAGGTTCGGCACTGTTCCCCATGCTGGTGGCTAAGTAACTGTCATCAAGGCCCCCCCCCCCCCCTCTTTCCACTGTATTCATTTTTTCTTAACGTCATGGACTCAATGGCACTCACTACATTCACTGTAAGCCATTTTAATATTAAAATTTGAGTAAGGTAGATAACCTGATGAAATAAGAATGAAATCTACATATGTAGTTGTTTCCCTTTATAAGTTTTAAATAAATGTACTAGTGTTGCAAAAGTTATTTAAAAACTAACTACGTTCCTTTATCGTTCTTTTCTTTTTGTTTGTCTTCGCTATTGCTGTACGTGTTAGTGTTAATACATTGTCTGTACACACTTTAAAATGATTAACCTTTTTATAAAGTTCACGTTCATTTGTTTTTATCACTTCACGTAGCTAACGGGTATATTTTTTTTTAGGTGCAGATACAAGAAAGCAAAAAAAAAAAAATCAACATATAAATACAAATAATTTTATTTGAATTTGTCGAAATAGAAATTAAAAGCTGTCAAATTTATGTGAAATTTATCTCCAAGCCTTTGTTTGGTTAAACCTGGTAGGCAGAGGCGTGCTGATGGATAGGCGACATGGGGAAAGGAGGGGGGGGGCTGCTGATTCGAAGGGGCGGCGACCTGTCAGGAGTTTTTACAAATTCTGCAAGCACCATTAACACACATAAGTATTGATTGGCAGAGATTTGAAAAAAAAAATTCTTAATGAGTCGTAAAACAACCAAGCGACGACGGCGTTACACTTGCATCTTGAGCAGACATGAGCGGACCACGGGCAGAGGACCTAGACGTGCCACCCAGGCTGTTATATCCACTCGTTCACTTCAGAAACATTTATATGTTTATAAATTCTTTCACAATCGATCTTTTTATATTATTTCACATTAACACTACATTAGCATAAAGAGTCTGGCGCTACTAAACATTAGTTTAAAGAGTCTGGCACTGCTAAACATTATTTTAAAGAGTCTGGCACTAATAGACATTAGTTTAAACAGTCTGGCACTACTAAACATTAGCTTAAAGAGTCTGGCGCTACTAAACATTAGCTTAAAGAGTCTGGCACTACTAAAACATTAGCTTAAAGAGTCTGGCACTACTAAACATTAGTTTAAACAGTCTGGCACTACTAAACATTAGTTTAAAGTAAAGAGTCTGGCACTACCAAACATAAGTTGAAAGCTGCAAATAAGTTTTAATAATATTGTAATGATCAAACAGATTGTACTTTTCCTTAACATTTTTCTTCCAGTAATTTGAAGAAAAATTGAATTTAAAGGAGTTCGAACACGAAGATAAAAAAAAAAAAGTGGCCTTCATCAATCCAAAAACTGAAGGATTTTTTTTGGCCGAGAACCCCCCCCCCCCTCCCCCACCTCCTTAATCTAAACCAACTCATTGACCCACTGGGGCCACTTTGAGAGACACTCTTTCAAAATATATTATAAATTATTTTACAACGTGTGCGTTGTGGTTTAATCTTCTTTGAAAATGAATATGATCCAGCTAACCTTATTCCAAACTGTATATGATATGGCTCAAACTTGATATCTTCCTGTTTTTTTTTTTCACTGTACATCTTTTATAGAGAATGTTTACTGTTTACTTATCTATCAGTGTAGAGTTCAGCAGCTTCCGTTGTTTGTGCGATCAGCCTTCGTTATCATCATTCGACATTCATTAGTCTTGAAAATGTGTATTTTCTTTTGTCTACATATTTGCTACATCATCTGTAAATAAAGATGCCTGTTCCCTGT